>OX457031.1:36597119-37197119 GCA_949752745.1 Protula sp. h YS-2021 | reverse complement strand
AAAAATATACCATAGAAACCATACCAGCTGTGCTTTTTTTGTATACCGAATACACAGCCTCATGACACTAGACTTACATTGAATACTTACAACTGCAGGTGGCAGAACAGACCAATAATTGATACATCGCGTGATCGTTTTCATTTAAACCGATGCAACTGGCAGACAGATAAAAATTAAAAAGTGATGGGCATTTTGGTTAAATTCTCCTTTTCGTCCCATGTTTCGGCTTTTTTATGAACCACTTTATGTTCAATTTAACCTTGAATTATCTCAGTCGGCCCAAAAAGATATTAAATTCTGATGTATGTATACCTACAGTTAAAAGTGGCAGTAATTTATCAAAGAACGGGAGCACAATTTCCGGAAAATAAAACATTCATTAGAGATATTATTTTCACCCCAGCGAAGTGAATTATTAGTGATGGCACTTCAAGCAGGTCTGCTCAGTCCAGATTTTTACAATTGCCCCCCGCCCCTGCTCTACCCCCTCCTCTACTCCCCCACCCGCCCTACAATACCCCATGGTTTTGTTTATGCGTTAAATTTACTCCATATACCGGTTGATTTGACTCCATGCTAAAGAATTTACGCTATATCATGTGTGTTCACTTATTTTCCATTGAAGTATCTTATACGTTTTTTAGTCTGTGTGTTTGATTTGGTATTTATATATGCAATTGCTTGTAAATAATCTAAAGGATATAGAAAAACAAGTCAATAACCGGTGATAAATCAATTCGGCGAAACTATGCGGTAATGAAGAAAAATAAATGGCACCTTAATAGTCCCCCGGTTTACCTTTTGTGTGTTCTTTGGTTCAAAGGTGTCTTGCTTGGCTTGTCTAGCCTAGCAAGGAAAGAAAATATATCAGAAAGAGAACCACTGATTGGCCTTTATTACGCGTGTGTATGTAGTGAGTTAATATGTTTTGTGTTTGTGAGCGTAAGCATACAGTGGAGGCCTATTATGGCTGGCCCAAAATAATCAAAACGCACGTCTCTTTGTGGTCACTTTACATTTATTTCGCTTCAGTAAATTTAAATTGTTAAACACATACAAGCGATGTTTTGGTGTTTGTTGTGGCGTCTCGATTGTAGCACAAAGTGTTTCTTCAATGAAGGCACATTTGTAGTTCTACCTTGTGCCCAAAATTCGTACCTTTGCTCATTCAAATCGGAGCAAAATGAAAACATTCGTATCACTGGTGCATCATTTCACATATCTGGCTTATATGAGTTACGGGCTCAAATCACAAATAACATGACTGGTTACTTTTTGAATTTATGAAACTATTTTTCACAAGCTATAAATGTCATAAATTCAAATATTTCCTTTAGCAAATGGTCGCAATATAAGACAGACAATCGTTCAGTATAAAATGTCCATGGAATGTGTGTTATTCATTTCTCTGCCCAAATTGTTTGCTCGAAAATGACTCCTAACTTTTGCTTAACCTTCGGGTATGCGTCCTATATTTGCAATAATACAAGATCAGGGCGGAGCCCCTTTTTACCAACTCTCTCATCGTGCGAATATGTTGCCAGTATACCCACATTAGGATTATTTGTGAAATGACCCTCCAAGGTTGTCAAAATTTGCGTATTTCTCAAGTTTCTCTTGTATTTTGCAATAAAGTTATTATCACATTCAGCGATCTGTTTGTCCAGAATCATTTGAATAACCACGATTACATTCTTGACCTTTTATGGAGCATGGTAGTAAACCGTGGCAGTAACAATTCTTCTTTGTGGCATCTGTGTATGGCAAGCCTTGCAGTACCCCGTTAAAGTACCTCAAATAATCATTATATAATTCAAAACGTTCTTTGTCACTTCTTCAGTAAATAAAGAAAATGTTTCCTAGTTAAATAAACTGTCTCTGTGTACAAAATGCAAAGGAAAAAAAGATGTTACACAAGTTACATGCAGCGCACATATTGCGAAAGTAACGTCGTCAACATAACTCTGTCTTATGAGAAAATATGATCTCACCTCAGCCCGATGTCATTGGACGTGTCATTTAAGAGTTCACTCTGGGCAAAGATCCTCTTGAATTCTCTTGTTACAAAAGATGTCACTTGTAGAGCAGAAGTACTCCGTAAAAGTATCACTAATAACGTACCAGTACCGATTTAAATTACCATTTGTTGAATGCAGCTTGCAATATATTCAATATATAATGTTATCCGTTACAAGTAGGTCAAGTAAAAACCGACTACTTTTACTGATATACATTTACAATTTCAATACCAGGGTACAGTGGTATACGAATATATCAACTGTCTCTCTTAGGCCCTTCTAATGTCGCTTCTTCCTATTTAAGTACTGTTTTTTGGAATGAAACAAGTGCATTTATCAAAGCACTTTAGCATACATCGTCAAGTTATTAAAACCCTTTTCCTATTACACGAAACCTTGCTAGAGAAATTCCTATTCAAAACACCCTCAGCCTCACAAAAGGGGTTTTGCGTTATTCAAATGTGTTTCTATGTGCCTTCTTTTTTTACAAGAAATTGTAACATTCTTTGTTACGTTTCAGCGTTTGCTGTTCTATAGTATACCACTTGTTGTTGTTGATTAACTTAGCTTTAGTTTCAGAGATCGTCCTCCAACAGTTAATTACATCAAAATCATCCCTGTGATTGTCATTGATTCTTGCCGAGAAACAGATCAATTCGATTGCTCTCTATTGGAATACCTGCACAGGCAAATTGATTTATTGCGATAAGGCAGGTTCTATTTTTAGAAACAAGAAACTCAGGTGCAAATGAAATGCGCATGCGCCAAGGTCACTTACCGTGATTCCCTTATATGAAAATGAGGCTTTGTAAATACAACAGTGAGATGAGTGTGACGTTGACATATTCTTGGGGAATGGTGGCCTTGAATAAAGGACTAGCTATTAAAAGCACGAATTTGTGTCATTTATAAAGTGGTCAACATCTAAGCTGCTTGAGTTTTCCAATTACCACATCTAAGCTGCTTGAGTTTTGCAATTCAAGTAGCTTGTATATTGGCTGCTTTATAAAAGGATGTTGTTCCCTAAATTTTCTTAAAATTAACAAACAGCTTTCAATTGAAAATGTTTTTAAGACTGCATAAGTATTAAACGTTAAAAAGTGAACAATGCCAAAATAAGTAAATAAGTATTTTCTAGATTTCGACAGAAAAGGATTTTTTTAAACGATTTTTTAACATTCAAAAATTAGAAAAAAAACTTCAGTTTAAATATTTTGCTTTTTATTTTCAAAACAATATGGCAAAAACTTTGCAGAAAAGAATAACAAGCTAATCTATTTCAAAATAAAAAAATACTCTTGTCAATGAGATAATCGTAAAAAAGTAATTGCTGACAAATTTAAAAGACAAAATAGGAATTAAAACAATCAAGCAATAAAAATGTACGATATTTTCAAAAGTTCATACATTTTGAGTTATGAGCTAGTATTTGTACATTTTATTGTGCTATTCCTTATCAAACAATACTAAAATATACATGTACTGTAGCAATAGCTCTCAGCACTCCTAAAGACAATTGTCAATTAAAATATTTAACAATTTTGCAGCAACGACTACTGACCAATTAAGCAATAATAGGTAAAACTTAAATGGAAACAAAATAATGCTACAATTTTTATTTTTCAAGTTGATATTAATTGAAATATGAAACATAAATTACATTCGACAAATGTCACAGTCACTACAATGCATTGTCGGTGCAGGAGCAATGCCCCACCCCCACCCCCTCCCCTGCGCCAAATATCCTAGGATATTTGTTCCGCCGGGGGCCATTCGTCCTAGGATATTTTGCCTCCCCTTAGGATATTTTGTCCCCAGGAGGCCCACTCGTGCAAGGATATTTGGTTCTCCTTATAAATTTTCTTGAGGAATGAAACACAGTTATTGTGATCAATCACCGCTTTGATGCTGGAAAACAAAGTTCCACATGTTATCTGTATAGAATGGGAGCAAATGATCGGCTATTCTCTAATCTACTGACCCGAAACAGCCTAGATTCACTCACCGCTAAGATTGCATATGTGATCATGAATGGAAAACACAATAAAATCGACAATAAATCGACGAAAATTTAGCGAGCAAGGGATTACTTGGTGAAAACCAAAACGTGAAAAATAAAAAGCGAAATGTGATCCTCTAAAGCATCTAGGAAAGTCTGTGAAAATCCGCTTTTAACATGTACATATCAAACAAAAAGGATCATTTCACTCCCGTTTGTGCTATATAGACATTTCAGAAGTGTATCTATGTTTTTCAGTGAGCTTGACATTTATAATTTGTAATTTGTAGAAACTATTTCCATACAGAAAATAAAAGCAAATAAACCTATTGATTTTAATTTCTTAACAAGAAAAATAAAGGGGGACCAAATGCCCTAAAGGTGGGGCAAATATCCAAGGCGAATGGCCCCCGGGGCCATTCCGCGCGGCAGGCCATCGGTTCTGTCACACCGGTCACTATAGAGAGGTGCCCACATTAAGTATTAGTGTTTTTCTGTATTTTAGTATTGCAAATAATTACCTTTTCAAAACATTTCTAAAAGCTTTCAGACATTACCAAATATACCGTTATTAAAACATTTTAAGTACCATTTGTGTTCACTCGGGGCCATCTTACTCTAAAACCGATACAGGGAGTTAAACAATCCTGTTATCAAATTCATGTCAAAGACACAGTATGTATTACACACTTAAATAACATAATGCCTTTGGTTATTTTTGCAATGCATTAAGTTATCCAAGATCAAATATTCGTAAGGAATAAAGAAATAAATTAAAAAATTAAAAAATTACTAGTTCCAAAATGTTAAAAAATACCCAAGTGAAATAAAATACACACCTACTGCCAAACCTCTCCGAATGAGCAATGACACAGGAAATATTTCAAGTTTAATTAACATTAATTAAACCTCTTGTCCTAAAATCATATAAAGAACAAAAAAATCAGGACAACAGTTTTGGGAATATTTAGGGTCTATTTTTTTACCTGAAAAAATATGCAAAGGAAAGAGAGACAACTACATCAACCTAATAATAAAATGTTATAAAATATATAAATAAAAATGTTAAAAATAATGAAATGTCATATATTGTTACTTTCTAATACACCATAGTTCCAACCTCTTCTTTTATATGACATGGAAAGTTTCGAGTGTTTCGAGTATGGCTTAAAAACGATTAATCTATACACGCTTTCAAAGCATGGGATTTTAGATTGATTCTGTAATTAACAAATAAAATTTAAAGGGTCCAAAGTAAATTCAAAATCAAACGCATACAGTTTTCTAGCCTGGCAGAATAACCACTTAAACATCATTTAACTTATTTAAGTCAATCTGAAGTTTTACTGATCACTAAGAAAATGTTGGTTTTTTTGTCAACATTTTTGTAACTGATCAATAATCTCTTCATTTTGAATACAAATAAGTAAATATATAATTTGTTGCATGCCTTAACTTGAGTTTTGAATATCTATCGACGTTGGCGTCCTAGTCAACATTGAAAAGAAAATTGACTGCGGAAACAACTAATCAAATTACAGAATGTAATAATGTAATCTGTTCAATGAAGTACTGTTTACTGTATAACTTACACAAGTGCTGTATGAAAAGATTGTCATGTTTCTGTCATGCAGCGCTCGTGTGTATTCGATTATCTACACTTTGTTTAACTACTAAAAATTAGTAAATGTTAAAAGTGCTCTGTTGGGAGTCCAGTAAAACAGCTCTAATAGTCTTAAAATACACAATGAACTCTTTACTTATTACTGTTTGATTCCCACACCGTATCCTCACTATTTAAACAAAGGGACTCTTATTTGGTTATTCGTGTTTATTATTGCGATTATTTTTTATGATATATTTGATTCGTATTCCGGTAAATATACATCTAAATCCACTTTTGACAATGGAATTTGAAGATAGTAACGATTTTTAAATAATACAACTGGATGCTGAAAGTTTCGTGTTCGACGCAGCCGGAGCTTTTCCCCTGCCCATTGCCACACGTCCTCAAAACGTATGGCCTGTGCACAATTCTGTACACGCCAGTGCGTGCGTTCATTTCGGCGTATGTCAGCATATGTATCGCTCATCATAGCAATGAGTATATTAAATAGCACTATAGTACACAACAATATGTAAATAATATACAGAGTAGTTGTTAGTGCGGTTGAACTTTTAGCTTCTTCAAAAAATCGCTCTTCTGACTTTTCGTCATATATGTCATCGGTTCCAAGAACCATACCAAATACCACGAAAGGAACATCAGCAAAGCGCCTATAGTAGACAGTGATTTCTTCAGATACTTGAAACAAGGCGTAAAAAGCGTACGAAAAGGCAAATAAAATAAAAGTATAAATAAAAAGCAATGTTAAAATGTCTCGTAGAAAAATATGAGCAATTGTAAAAACAAATAGATTTACTGTTTCAAATCCCCTTGCAAATGTTATACCATACAGCCAACCAGAAAGCAAAGCATAACCTAAATAATAAACCTGGGATTTTTCCTTAGAAATGTATAAAACAAACCAAGTAATTGTAAGGGAACAGAATGACAACCCCAAAAAGCGATGAACGCCAAAGTTTGAGAAAAAGAATTCTACGCCTTGTTTCACCTTTTTCCAGAAATTTATAATCCCACCACAGCCAATTTTACAATAGGCGATACATAATGCCCGTTTGCGGCGCATTGCACTTATTGAATACATCACATCAACTATGATATATATAAGTAAAAGAAGAGGCCAGACCAGAAAGAATCCAAAGTGACGATTTGGTGTGAAGTTTAAATCGCTTCCAGTCTTGTTTATCCAAACTTTCCTGACGTCATTTACGGGATATGCACCCAGAAATCCCAAGTCAACTATGTGAATTGCCAGGATGATCAAGTACAGAAGTCGATATATGTCGAAATAACCTTGGATGAGATATTTCATTGGACTGGCATCCAGAAGCCTCGTGGCTAGGGCCTTGTCGTCAAGTTCTGTAACAATGTCCAAACACGTTTTTGGTCTCTTGTCGTTGTTTTTATTGTTATTTGTTAAATTTGTATCCTGGGTTTTATCTCTATCAGTTCTTTTGCCAGAGCCACGCACAAGTTCGTCTTGGGTATTGTTTACAGGACATTCTTCGTCTTCACCTTTTCCCGATTCCCTGTCGAACGAGTCAGTCTTGTGATCGCATTGAGGGCATTCGTCATCAGTACTGAATTTAGCATTCTGAAGGCTTGCGCATTCCGTGTCTGCGTAGCCTACAGTAGCTGCCTTTCCTGTGAATTCTTCTCGGTTATCTTGGCAAGTTTGTAAATCGCCGTTATCGGTTTCTTTCTTTGTAGTTGTATTATTACTTATGGTTACTTCTCGGCTTTTCTTTTTTTCCAAAGTGGTCTGTGCTTTGCTGGTGCAAGGCTGAACATTAAGTATGTCAGTTCCTTGGCTGCTGGGACGAGAAAGAGATACCAGTGATACATCTATGTTTGAATCCATTTTTTGGTGACCAGTATCCTCCTCCGGCTTGACAGCGCGGGGCGATGTTTCCGGACTCAGACCCGTCACATCAAATATACAATTCAAATGACTGTCATAAAATTTATATACTCCTTCCAGTCCATAAATATATTGCAACAGCTCGACGGCACCGACATAATGAGCATATTGTAATACATTGAATTGCTCATCGTTTGAAATGTCTTCTAACAACCAATGTACGGCTTTGGCTCTCTGTGAGACTACGGCTTCTTTGTTTTTTGGCAACCCAGTGTCTGTCTTCCTACAATACCACTTGGTTGAGTGGTCAAAAATCAACTGCGCTATCTGCAATTCACAAATGTAAATACTCATTTACAAAGCAAACTGAGTACTGCTCGTGATACTGAGTAATAAAATAAAAAAGCAGTTTGGCCCGGGGGGAGGCAGTGTGGTCCAGTCCCTCAGTAACTTAGGATTAATACTGTTGGACGTTTTTCTGAATAAGTTCAAACTGTCAGCAGACGGTAGTAGTGTAGAAAGAGGGGTTCTGCTGCAGTCAATCACCGTGACGTCATCAATCATGTGATCAATTAAGTCAAAAATTAAAATGGCGGCATGTCACATTATGCATACAGCCACATACGCAAATAGCCTGTGATCACTTAATGTTAAAACTAGATATAAAACTGAATCAAACAGTGAAATTTTCATTTAAATCGCTCAACTATAGCGGAAGTTATCTCAATTTTTCACTTTTTACAAAGTTAAAATGGCGGCATGTTACATACAATCACCTGTGCAAATAGTTTTTTCAACACTTTGTTACCATGGTTACGCCGCCTATGACGTCATTATGGTGTCTCATGTCACAATGATTGACAGGTGAAAGTGGGCGAGATTTAATTGACTTAATTGATCACTTGATTGACTGCTGCAGAACCCCTCTTTCTACACTACTGACGGTATATGGCTTGCATTCTGATCAAAAGTAACGTAATGATATTAAGAGGATTTTCACGATGTTAATTGCAGGAAAAGGCTTTGTTAGAAGAGGTCTGTTATAATGTGGCACGGGGAAATTTGTGATTAGGGTCCATAGGATCAGAAGCCATCCATAGCTCCCCATTCTCAAGCATCGGCAAGCCTTGTCACAGTCTGTCAACCGGGCTCGGCCTTGCAGGAAATGCTTCAAAAATTTAGGGCAAAGAAAACCAGTAGGGTTTCTTCAGCAGGGTTTGCCGCCCCCTCTCCCTCCAAAAAAAAAAAAAAAAAAAAAAAAAAACAGGCTGGTTCTACAAGTGACTTCGCTTCGAATGAACACTGCGCAGGTATAACAGATATTCTGTGTGAAGGGATCTGGAGAACGTCAATGGAGCTCTCCGATGGACTATCCATCACTCCACCAGAAAATATCTCTTTTTCAAAATAGAGCACAAATGTTTATGGTTTCTCTCCACGATCGTCATCAAGGCGTTGCATTGGCTCGTCTACCAGACGCAGAGAGACAGCCCATCATCAAATACTCCAATTGGAAAGGCTATTCAGGTTGGCCAAGACAAAACCTTTCTAGGGAAGAAATAGGACACGGAGTCCATCCGTGCTTACTCATGGCGAACAACAAAGAGAACAAAACTTCATCCATTCAACGTACTACGTGAACCTCAAGGTCTCCAGTCGATGGAATCTCCCCTAGGCTTACTGGTGGCAACCGATAGAACAGTGCCCCTGTGGCGCATTCACTACAGGCCATTCCAGAGGCAGGTAATGTCGACACTGTATCTGACTCGGTCTACAAAAGCTAAAATGCGGGTATCTCGGGAATTCTTTAACAACCCCCTCCCTTCCCCCCTCCCCCCCCCCCGCTATGGTGATGCGAGCAAGACGTTCTAAACGAGAGTGTACCCTTTCAAACCCCTAACCAAGAGTTAGAACTTCCAACAGAGGTATCGCTGTCCTGATGGTGGATTCATTTCCAAGGTCAGATGTGACGTGGCGACCGGCCGTTGTCCCTTCAAGGGTGTCACATCAACTGCCTGGAAATCCGGTGTAACAGAATATCTTGCCCCCCCCCTAAATACTACCAACTATGACGGTAAGGTCAAGGTCAAAAATTTTTATCAGGTGCACCACTTCAGATGACCCTCCATACATGTGCCAAGTTTGGTTGGTCTAGCTTCAGCGGTCTTGGGGGAGATGTCTGGAAACCGATTGCTCTGTCTCTTACCGTTTTCGAGAAAAAGGCCAACTTCCGGTTTATAGCTCAAAAGTGACCTGGAGGTCAAGGACACCGGAAGTTATACTTTACGCATCGTCGTATAGGGGGTGGAGGTCGAAAATGAGGTCAAAATTGCTCTATCTCTTACCGCTTTCGAGATAAAGGCCAACTTCCGGTTTGTGTCTCGAAAGTGACCTGGAGGTCAAGGACACCGGAAGCTATACCTTACGTATCGTCGTATAGAGGGTGGAGGTCGAAAATGAGGTCAGAATTGCTCTATCTCTTAAATAACGTTTGTTTCGCGATTTGACCTTGACCAGTAAGGTCAAGGTCAAAAATTTTTATCAGGTGCACCACTTCAGATGACCCTCTATACATGCGTCAAGTTTGGTTGGTTTAGCTTCAGCGGTCTTGGAGGAGATGTCTGGAAACCGATTCGGCGGAAGAAGAAAAAAATAAAAAAGGGAGGAAAAAAGGTGAAGAATTCGAGACAATCCATCCCCATTTGGTATTTTCAATACCAAGGGAAAAAGAATTCAGTTATAAACTAGAACTGCATTTCGCTAGCTAAATATTAAACACTTGACAAAAATTAAAACGCAAAAATACTTCCTCCAATGGGTTATTTCTTGAATAATATAAAGTACCTTACAACATGCATACAGTGTGTTATACAACTATGTACAGAGCTTATGAAAACAGCATGTATGCGGCTTATAATATTCTAAAAAAATCGGACCACTGTCAAGAAAAAAACTCCATAGGTTGAGAACCTAATACCAGCTAAATATATTAGCAAACAACACAGCTTGAATACGTCTTATAAGCCGAGTAGTGTTTGGTATTTGCTGACTTAAGGTTTGATTGTCTGATCAGGCATACGCTGTGTTCTCTGTTTACGCAGTAAGAGCTCGCACAAAGCTGAGCAACTGTGTGGTGTTCTGTGATGTACGTTAAATGCTCCGCATTTACTTGCACAAAATACGCTCTTTTCACATGGCGTTTTAACAAACAAAACGAAATCGAAGACGAAAATAAAAAGTGATATGCACACGTTCAGATCAAGCTCTTCATAAGTCCCAAGTTTCATGGTCCTAGGGCCCATCTCTCCATATCAGAGGAGAAGAAGACATAAAAAATCCGAAAACTGTCAAGAAGAAAAAAGTACGAACGGCTGCTCACAAAAATTCATATAACCCTTGCAAGCTAAAAGATTGTCAAGTGTTAAATATCTGTATTTTTTAGGAGTGGACATTGTCACTTAGCGTCAGCTGGTCTGCTAGCATGATGTTTGTGCAGACATCATGATTCTTATCTGTTGAGTTGTACTTCTGTCATTTGGCTTCAGCTAAAAAAAAATTTCATTCACCCCGTTTCTTCATCAACAAACATTTTTAGGAAATGAAACGACAGTTTTCCCAAGTCCGCTTGTATTCTTGTTCTATTCTTTGGACATAGTTAAGATAGAACTACCTTTATATATTGCTTTCTAAAAGTGGGTTTTGAAGCAACCTGGAAGGCAATGATATGTAAGGCCGTATTTCCCTCTCCGTTCTTTGTATCCAAGTCTGTGATGTATCTGCATTTAAATCAAATATATGACCAGTTTTTACAAAAACCTTTAAGACAAACGATTTCGGTACAAGTACAGAGTTACACCGCCGAACTAACTACTGAGTGAAATAAACAGATTGAAAAACAACAACAACAATAAATATTTAATTGTCGATCTTCAAAATAAAACTACCATTTGTAAAATTTCATACAAAGTAAGCTAACCTTTCCACTTGTGGCTTTAAAATAATTTGTCAATTATTTATATGTATACAAATCCTTCTATAAAGGAAGTCATATTTTCAGTGAAGAACATTTTAAGAATTTATTTTTGAAAACCTTCATCTGTGGGATATCATAGGAGCACAGAACACAATGTACAGGAAACCCACAGCAGCAAACAAGAAGCAATGCTGCAAATCAACACAACAAAACTCGAATATAATCAGAAATAATTTCCAAAAACGAATAATAGTAAATAAATAAATAAAGTCTCTAAATATATTTTGAATGTACACTTTTTATGGTTCAATGTTGGCTTGTGTTTATCTGGGGTGAACTACAATACCTTAATAGCTTTCCAGTAAGTGCCACCTTTCCACGCCTTGAACAAATGTGCAACAGGGTTTCTTTGTCCTTGTTCTTTGCTGTCACCAATTCTATTTTAAATCATAATTTCAATTTTCTAATTTAAACAGAGGTCAAAAGGCCGAAGGAGAATAATAACACGCATCGAGGCACATATGCATTTTTTTTATAAAGAAGCAATAAAGTAAATATTTAGTTCTTTAATGGCTTTTAAATCTTACCAGCAGATTAATAAGTTGTACAGTCAGACAGCGGTATTCACGGCTTTTGCGCCGCCTCCCTCCCGATGGGTGGGGGGGGGGGGCGAAAAGCTTCCGTGTCGATTGCAATTCGACAGTTTTCACTCGATACAACTGACTACTCACTTCAGTAAGCCTTGTTCAAAAACCCATTATGTGATGGGATTAAACCATAAAACATGGAAAAATTGGCGGAGGGGGGGGGGGTCTTTTATTTGCCGTGCAAAATGTGAACAAACCACCAGGTGGATGAGAGGAGTGATTGCTTCCCTTTAGGAGGTTGGGGTAGGGAGGGGGTGTGTTTGTTCCATATTCACTAGAAAATATTTAAAAAATATTAAGTAATCAATTCATACTAGCGTAACATGAAAAATCCGGACATGTGACTAACCCGTACATATTTTTTCCGTCACGACACTGTCCCGGTTTAACCAGATTTTAGTGTAATTTGTTGAGTAGCTTAAGACAGTGAGCATGATGTGTAACATGCATGAACACTCCAGGGGTACATAACTATACGTCCAGTTACTTAGGCGCCGAAGCGCGAACGCATAAATGTTTGGGTAAATTTCTTACCCGAACGGCCATTTTCAGGACTAGTCACCAGGCCAGTTATCTTTGCCACTCTCAAGTGATTCATTCAAAATACAAGAACGGGTTTCTAATTATAGCCAGAGGTGGAACTATTCTCCCACAGGGAACTGGTAACTCAGAACACCAAATTTGACTAGTATCAGTCTAGATAGCCCCCAAGACCCATGGGAGAACCTGTAAGATATGCGATCGACTTCTACGCCTGTTGTTTTACCTCGCATCTCGTCACTGTCTCTCTTGTGCAGGGCTGCCTCAACGATGCCGTCTTCATCGTTGTCAACAGCGATATGCAACGCTGTGTCCCCGCTGTTATCTTGACAACATATGCTCAACACATTCACCTTTAAAAAAGAGATATCAAATCGGCATTAGAAATCGTTAGAAAACAATAACTTAACTTGATACATATAATCAAAAGGTCCAACATTTAAATGAATGTATTTAGGAAACTTCGGCTTGTGATATTACCTTATACTGAGGAACACTGAATGCCTAACATTTGCACAAGGGGATTTTCAATCCCCTAGTTTATTGCTTTCGTACGACTCGGTAAGATGTTTCGGTATGTTTCCTTTTCTCCACCAAAACCTTGTCTGAACTCCTCTCAGACGGTCAGGACGTCCAAATTTGGCAGAGCCATAATGTAGCATGTGTAGTTGGTCCAGCTGCATTCTTATAAATATTCACTAACAAAAAATATGCAAAAATGGACATCGAAATTTTGCCATTCACGCCCATTATAAGGCAGACAATCGCTTTGATTGCGCAGTTAAGGGAGTTGTCATTGATCGCCCAACTGTACCCAATGAGAGCGATTACAACTTCTTTGTGCATGTTGACTGCAGCGTTTCAGTTTTTCCATTTGCCAAAGCGTGTCGAATCTTCACCAAATATATAGATAATGGTCATGCTAGAAAAGGCGGATTTCATCTCTCCTCATCCTCTGTCAGGGAGCCAAATTTCATACATATATATATATATATATATATATATATATATATATATATATATATATATATATATATATATATATATATATATATATATATATATATATATATATATATATAGGATAGAGATTTGAGCCTAAATGACGATCGTGCAGATCGTGCATTTAGTGTTTCTAGCCCACGCCTACGGAATGCTCTACCATATATTCTTAGCTCAATCGATAACCTCAGTCATTTTAAGAAAGAAATGAAGACATTTTTTAATATTTGAAAGCCTTTATGTAATACTAAGAAATCAGTATTAAACATTGCCAGTATGAAATTGGCATTCATATCTATTTGCATTGTGATTTTAGAATATTATAATATATTTTAATTGTAAAGCGCCATGATGAAGTATTTGCAATGAGCGCTATAGAAGAAATGACGATAATAATAATAATAATAATAATAATAATAATAAATAAATAAATAATATGTAAGAGGTACCTCGGTGACTTTGACCTTCTCGGTAATTGTCAAAGTAAAACTCGGAAGTGGGCCATTTTTTCAAAAACGGTTAGAGAAACAGCGATTTTGAGCTTATTTTCGACCCTTTGGTCCTAAAAGACGATATGTAAGTGGTGCCTCGGTGATCTTGACCTCCTCGGTCATGGTCAAGGTGAAAAGCAGGAAATTGACCATTATCTCGATAACGGTTAGAGATAGAGCGATTTTGAGCTCATTTGGGACCTTTTGGGCCTAAAAGGTGAAATGCAAGATGTACCTCAGTGACCTTGACCTCCTAGTTCATGCTCAATTTTGAATTGTGAGAGTTCAGAATGGTATTTTTTGTGGCATCAAGTGTAATTTTCGCTACCCGGAAGTGAAAACGGTCTAGTTAAAAATTGCATTACAGACAGCCAAGGTAAGGAAGAAAAAAATCTTGTTTATAATCGTTTTTTAAGCAACTCTGTCGGTGGTTTTCATTTTCTCGACCGGAGCTGAACTTGTTATAAAACAGCCGACCTCTGAGATATATCTGTTATGTATAAACACAGAACGGATACATTTAAAAAAAAGTTCTTATCTTTTATGAGCACTATGTGGTCTGCACAGTAAAAAGGCATTATTAAACACAAGAGATCAAGCGCCGTGGAGGTTGGCTGTTGGACAACAACGAACACGGCAGTGGCCAAAATTCTTGTTTCATAAGTTTCGTGTTCTTATCAAATTGGATGCCATATAACACTTTACTATCGTTATATAGGTTGCTATTTTCAAATGTTTCACGTGTTACTTCATTGAAAATCTGAGCTCCGAATGCCGAGCGCAAAATGTTGGTATAATTTTGTTCCCTAAAAGGATGTCTCAGTACTTTTTCTGGCTTCCGGGTAAATCTTTTATACTTTAAAATTTTATAACTTGCTAATAATTTTTTTTAAAATTTTTTCTTTGCACCAAATAGGCAGTTGTACATTACTAAAACTTACAATTTCAAAACTTATACGAAATTGTATATATAATTGAATTCTTGATATTTGCTTAAAACCTAAAAAAACTCTTAGATATCTGAAATCTAATTCATGCAGTTTATGAATTAATTCATGCAACTTATGAAATATTTCATCCACGGAAACAAAATGTGGATATCAAGTTTGCTACAATTTATGTAGGATATGAAAACCCTTTACTTTATTGTGAGCTTTTTTTGCCCTTTCGTGACCTAGTTATTGAGGTTAAACTCACAGGAAATTACTCACCTCGAGTAGGGGGAAAACGGGGGTTCTGGACCAGGAAGTGACGTCATAATGACGTCACAGGGTGGTCTAGACCCCCATGGGGGTTCTGGACCAGATGATTTATAGAAGCGCGCGCCCGTGTCAATGACGTCATCTAGACGTCATCATGACGATATAATGACGTCATCATCATAACGTTATCATGACGTCATCATGATGTTATCATGACGTCATAATGACCGTATGACGTCATGACATTATACTAAGACAGTCCTAAGCAGCATAACCCAAAGTCACCTGTCAATAATCATGACGTCATCAGTCACGTGACCTGTCAATTATCGGTCATGTGACCCTAACCCTAACAAGAGTTGCAGACCACTTTTTGACGTCATAATGACGTCAGGCCCCTAGGAGACGTCCCTTCTACCATCTGTCTATCATACCTTCATAATACGCATTCATAATGCACTCTATGGTTTAGGGTAGGCTGCACATACCCGGGCTCGAACCACCAACCTTCCGAGCATTGTTCCGACCCTGAGTCTCACGCTCTAACAACTGAGCTATTCCGGACTGAACCAGAATGTTTTCTGAAAACATACCATATAAGGCTATAATGCACAATGCACGATAAATTTCAGAGTGCACTCGTTCAGAGCGTGGGGGAAACCGATCGATAAATTTCAGAGTGCACTCGTTCACAGCGTGGGGGAAACCGATCGATAAATTTCAGAGTGCACTCGTTCAGAGCGTGGGGGAAACCGATCGATAAATTTCAGAGTGCACTCGTTTAGAGCGTGGGAACGATCAATAAATTTGAGAAAGAATGGGATTTTTCCTACGTTAAGTCTAATGTTATGTTTTATGTTAGTAGTTGGAAAATGGTACTTCTAAAACACATTTAACATATGATGTATAAAATAAGTTTTAGCATTTTACCATGCTACTTATTCAAATGTTCCAAAGTTATAGTAGTGGAAAAGTGGTGGCTCTAGACCGACTTTAACAAAATTAGTTTTTAACACCATATGATACATAAAATAAGTTTTAGCATTTTACCATGCTACTTATTTGAATGTTGTAAAGCTATAATAGCAGGAAAATGGTGGTTCTAGACCAACTTTAACAAATTTTGTTTTTGACAACATATGACGTATAAAATAAGTTTGAACATTTTACCATGGAGTAGTAGGGTAAAAATCAGGGTTCTAAACCAACTTCAACAAATTTTGTTTTTTACAACATATGGTGTATAAAATAAGTGAGTGAGAAGAGCACGCCATTCAAACATGTATTCAAATGACAAGCCTCATTCGAAACCTGTGCTTGAATTATTTTTGGAACATATTACGTGATGGTATTGTGCAATAATTTTTTTAACAAGTTCAACAATTGTTTAGCAAGTTGTTCAACATGTTCAACATGTTCAACAAATTGTTCAACATGTTAAACATGTTCAACAAGTTGTTCAACATGTTCAACAAATTGTTGTTCAACAAGTTGTATATAAAGCTATGTTTAAGGACCTTCTCATCATTTGAATAGTGTAGGTTGCACCGAAAGGATGTATAAATGCAACATTTGTTCGAAATCGTACAATTGGCCACAAAGTCACATATGGTAAAGTTATTTCTAAACATATTAGGACATAGTGTGTCCAACCTCGAGTGTGACAATTCCCTATAGAGTATAAAAGGCACCTACCCTCAGACATAACGCACATTCTGTATCAAGATACTGAAGAGTGAACATGTCTGCCGTGAGTGAACAACCATCTACCATCTATGACAATGCCTGCAGAAAATTTTATAGCAAAGCCTGAGACAGTACCTACAGCAAAGTCTAAGGCAATGTCCATGGTAAAGTCCAAGGTGAAGTCAGCAGCGTCAAAAGCGACCACATTTTAGAAAGATAAAACGGGATGAGTTACCAGCTAAGACGGCGCCGTGTAAAATGCGAAAAATTAAGACAGAGCCTAATATGAAGCGAGAACCGGAGCGTAAAGCTGATACCACCATGAAGAAGATGCGTGTAGACGATTCACCGGTTATGATACCCATTAATGGAGAAACATATATTAAATTGGTGAAATATCAACAGAAAGTGATGGTTAACATTCGTAAATATATTACGAATCATGCATCTGGGAGGTTATATCCTACCAAGAAGGGAATTTTTTGTCATTGCAAGACTGGCACATGCAAATGACGTCAGTGGATCTCATGCTACAGAAAATGGATGTGTATAAATGTAGTGACTGTCAGAGGATGGTTGAATAGAAAGTCATGTGCGACTGTATGCAATTTTAACAGTATGACTATGAAATGAATTAACGTTATTTATGTTGATGTAAAGTTAGTTTTTATAACATTTGTAAACTTATCAATTTCAGTTCTTATGAGTGTATTAGCATAATATGTATTTGAAATATTTTTTGTTTTTATCATAATTGTCAATATTTAATAAAAGAAACACATATGATGGTTTTCAACTTATTTATTTTTCTCATACAATACTTGGATATAATAAATAATAATAAAATACTTGAATATAATACATAATGATAAAATACTTGAATATAATACAAAATTAATTATAATATATGGTCTACGGGTGAATTCACACCGCACCAGAGACCCTAGCCTCTCGCGACTTCATATATTGTAAAGCAAGACATATATTAATACACAACGCTTAAGTTAATAAAATATTACAACATTTACAAAGTCTTTATTATAAAGTTTAATTAAATAAGACTATTCTTCTGCATCTGTTTCACTCTGTTCACTATCCAAGCCACTTTTCTTCGTCACTGCTGTCATCCTCCTCCTCCATATCTAGTAGCTCTTCAAAGTGTGCATTGTTTTTCCTTATAGCCGCCTTTAGTGCCTTTGAATACTTATAATGTTTTTCACCAACAAAGTAATTAAAATCCTCTAAAATCGTTTGATAATGTTGGCTTTGTTCTAGACGCTGGGTATAGTTGAATAGCCTCATAAACAGTTGTTTTAGTCCATGCTTATAAATGGGTCGAAGGTCATAACTTGCTATTTCACGCGCATCTTCAAGTCCTTCATATTCTAAAACCTTTTCTTGAAATTTCTCATCATAGTCATCGTAGACTTCTTGAACTATATCATGCCAAACAGAGTCTATTTCTGACTCACTTTCAGAACTCCTGTCATCAGCATCCTTACAGCACTGCTCCATATGTTTGAGCAAAGCTTCTTCGCTGTTGTATAATGCACCACATTCTGTACAAGCATGTGCATTCTTTTCAGCCTTGTTTATGCTTTGATTTTCCATAGAAGACTCATCTAAAGTTTCCGTGAAAGGTAGTTTTACAGGGTTTTCCATATCCGATTCTTCATCCACTTCTGAAGTGTGAGCAACCTTTAAGTGTCTTTTAAGACTTTGTGGTCAATTGTAAGATTTCGAACAAATGTTGCTTTTATACATCCTTTCGGTTCAACCTACACTATTCAAATGATGAGAAAGTCTTTAAACATAGCTTTATATACAACTTGTTGAACAACAACTTATTGAACATGTTGAACAACTTGTTGAACAACAACTTATTGAACATGTTGAACCTGTTGAGCAACTTATTGAACATGTTGAACAACTTGTTGAACAATTGTTGAACTTGTTAAAAAATTATTGAACAATACCATCACGTAATATGTTCCAAAATTAATTTAAACACATGTTTCGAATGGGGCTTGTCATTTGAATACATGTTTGAATGGCGTGCTCTTCTCACTCACTTATTTCATACATCATATGTTGTTAAAAAACAAAATTTGTTAAAGTTGGTTAAGAACCCTGAATTTTACCCATACACCATGGCAAAATGTTCAAACTTATTTCATACATCATATGTTGTCAAAAAACAAAAGTTGGTCTAGAGCCACCATTTCTCCACTATTATAACTTTAGAACATTCAAATAAGTAGCTTGGTAAAATTCTAAAACCTGTTTTATACGTCATATGTTATCCAAAACTAAATTTGTTAAAGTGGATCTACAACCACCATTTTCTCACTACTATAACTTTAGAACATTTGAATAAGTAGCATGGTAAAATGCTAAAACTTCATTTATACATCATATGTTTTCCAAAAACTACATTTGTTAAATGTGTTTTAGAAATACCATTTTCCAACTGCTATAGCAAAAAACATAACATTAGACTTAACGTAGGGAAAATCCCATTCTTTCTCCAATTTATTGATCGTTCCCACGCTCTAAACGAGTGCACTCTGAAATTTATCGACCGGTTTCCCCCACGCTCTGAACGAGTGCACTCTGAAATTTATCGATGGGTTTCCTCCACGCTGTGAACGAGTGCACTCTGAAATTTATCGATCGGTTTCCCCCACCCTCTGAACGAGTGCACTCTGAAATTTATCGATCGCTTTCCCCCACGCTCTGAACGAGTGCACTCTGAAATTTATCGTGCATTGTGCATTATAGCCTTATATGGTATGTTTTCACAAAACATTCTGGTTCAGTCCGGAATGGCTCAGTTGTTAGACTCCTGGTCCGACCCATGCTCGGAAGGTTGGTGGTTCGAGCCCGGGTATTGGCAGCCTAACCTTAAACCATAGAGTGCATTATGAATGTGTATTATGAAGGTATGATAGACAGATGGTAGAAGGGACGTCTCCTAGGGGTCTAACGTCATTTTGACGTCACAAGTGGCGTGGAAAACCCATTGGGGTTCTGGACCAATAGAATTTTCTAGAAAAAAGTGGCGTGGAACTCTCGTGTCCTCATGATAGACAGATGGTAGAAGGGACGTCTCCTAGGGGCCTGACGTCATTATGACGTCAAAAAGTGGTCTGCAACTCTTGTTAGGGTTAGGGTCACATGACCGATAATTGACAGGTCACGTGACTGATGACGTCATGATGATTGACAGGTGGTTTAGGGTAAGGCTGCTTAGGACTGTCTTAGTATAATGTCATGACGTCATACGGTCATTATGACGTCATGATAACGTCATGATGACGTCATGATAACGTTATGATGATGACGTAATTATATCGTCATGATGACGTCATGATGATGTCATTGACACGGGCGCGCGCTTCTATAAATCATCTGATCCAGAACCCCCATGGGGGTTCTAGACCACCCTGCGACGTCACGTCACTTCCTGGTCTATAACCCCCGTTTTCCCCCTACTACCTCGTTAATTTGAGGATTGTGAAAGTACCAAAGTTCTGTGTAATTACTAAAATTACTACCCAATAACTATCCTTAAGCCAGGAGTAAACATTATAACCATATTCTCACATAAATTTTTTCAAGAAGGTCATTTAGGAGATCTGATTGACGAAAATTTAAAGTTAAATTTTTCCCAAGCTATTTTTTTTTTTTGGTTTCTTGCACCTTTTGTGTAGGATTTTGTTTCGTAATTTGCATATGCAAGGTGTAATTCTTTCTTAATTTGCAGTTCTGAGCCCTCACAGGGTGGTGTCTTTTTTATTTGTGATTTTTTTTTACCCGGATCGTTTGAGATACAAGAAAATTTTAATGGCCTGTATATGTTACAGGCAATTCGTGTATCCGGGCAATTCGTGAATTGCCTGAAATTTTCAGGCAATTCGTGAACTGCCTGTAGGGGTCAGGCAATTCATGAATTTACTAAAATGTTCAGGCAGTTCGTGAATTGCCTGAAATTTAAGGGTTCCTTGTTGCCTAAAGACGTTTCAGGCAATTTGTGTATCAAAATTTTAACTGTTTAACAGAGCCAAATTTGTTGATTTCTTTCTTTATAATCGAAATAATTGCAATTAAGGCATGCACTTGGGGAAATATAATAGGGGGTCTTAGTATACGTGTCTTAACTTATACGAAAAACATCTTGCATAATTAAGAAGAGTTTACTTGAGAGTCAGGTTTTCGAGGGAGGGGGTGGAGTCAAAGAGCAGAGGAAGCGGCATTGGGAACAGCTTCTGTGCTACCCTACGAACTGCTAAGCTACCATAAGAAATTTTCATTAAAATACCATCTCGATCATGTCTCGAGAAGTTCATTTGGGCATTCTCCCGAAGTTATGAGTAGATTTCTTTTGGAAATCGAAATAGAAGATGAACCTTCAGGTTCTTGTTTATACTAACCTCATCAGACGAGCTTTTGGGCGTCGCCTTAGGCCTGCTCTGTGTCCGGAATGTAATTAATGTTTTAAAGTCTTCGGTATTTCCACGTTTTGCACACATATGCAACGGGAAATGGCAGTCTTTAAATGCAATTCTCTTCGGAAGGGAAGCAGTCGTTGTATAGAGCTCCACCACGCTGCTCAGAGGGATGTCTTTATCCAAAGCCATTGTCCACAAGGATTCACCACTTGTGTTGATGTTCCAGAATAGAGAATTCTCCTCTCTAAGCAGTTTTTCTGCTTTGGCTATCTGGTTGTTTTTGAGATAAGACATCAGGTCGTTTTCTCTGGAATCTTCGCACGCGCTGCCTTCCATCGCAGTGGGATCGTCTCGATCCACAACCGAGTTATCGTTACAACACAAATTGCTCTTTCATTTTTAATCTTATGCACTTATTTTTTACTCGTTTAAATAAAACCAGGCATATAAAAGGTATATTTTAGTTAGCATTTCCTTTTTCTTTTTCGTCTTGCTATTTTTTTTTTTTTTTACAGTAGTCGCCAAATATCAAATTGCCAAACGCTCCGATGCGCAATACCAACGCTCAATATCGGGGCTTGGGTTACTCACAAAGAAACACAAGCAATGCAAATACTGTTACTATATATATCGTTTCTGACAGAATGGATTGCAAGATATTTATCTGTATACGGATCCTTTCTCTGTAAATGAAATATGGGGGTCGTTTCAGAACTTCACGAAACGTGCCTGAGCTCCACCTCCCCCGTGTTGCATTTGGTATGCTGGCAACAGAAACATATGAAACAATGTAAAGTATATTATTGATTTACAAATAAATAAATAAATAGAAGTAAAGTGGAACCTCCAGATATGACTAGCTCTATACGAAAGACCGCTTTTCTACACTCCGTTTGTTATTGGCTCCCGTTTGCAAGGGCCGCTTTTTTTTTGGTTGATTTAATGGTGGCAGTGACAAGGTAGAGGTCCGGCTGCATACCCTTGGCCTTCATAATTGACTCGATGCTGGCACTGTGACATCACCCTGCTTTTACTCCCATTGGCTTTGATAACGTATTATAAATAAGTAAATGAGAGAAGGATAATTGCCACCTGGCCATGTGCCACCCATGAAACTGCCACCCGGACACCGGCCAGACGGGCATGTACCACCCGAAAAACTGCCACCAGGACAGCTGTTACTGAAAAAAAACATTATAAAATAAAAAAAAAAGGAATTTTCTGAATAGTTCCATTTTAAGATTTAATTGTATTTTTTATGTGTTCCCTGTTCTATAATTGCAGTTAACATGTTTTTTGATGGATTAGTCTCATAAAGTAGGGAGCAATTGCAATTCTTGTGGTCGCATTTCTCGAGGGTGTTTATGTGTAATTAAAAGCAAGGAATTAAACCTACACGCTCTGTTGTATTTAGTATTTAGGAACGTGTGAAGTTTTTGACTAAAGAAAATATAAGTAGCTTCAAAAGCTTTTTTACGTTTTTATGTTGGCCTGTAGCCCAGTTGGGAATGCCAGACTGTAGTCCAACTGGGAATGCTAAATCGTGGGTCAACTGGGGTTAAGGGTCAACTGAAAATGCCAGGTCGTAGGGCAACTGAGCCGTAAGACAACCTGGAGTGCAAAATTTTAAATCGTAGCACAACTGGGACGTAGGAGAACTAGAGCGTAATATTTTTCTTAAGTTAACTGGTGAACGTTCTCTTTCATAACCCCTCCAATACTGTACCAGACAATACTTATTACTTATTTTCTCTCTTACAAATTAAACAAGCTAAAAATAGACAACCCCGATTGAGCCACTTACGCACCAGTGTTGTCCAACAACCAAAGTCGGTCTGTTGTTTATTACAGTGTTTTGTTCCTTAGACCCATTGGAGATTCTACGAAAATAATACCCATTAAAAAGAGGGGAACTATTTTTCAATCAGCCTGCTTTGTATTTATGCATATGAGACTGATCTTCAAAGAAGTCAGCTTTATTTCAACTACACCAAAGAATAAATGAACCACGCAGAACGTGGCTGAATGGCTGAATGGCTGTTGAAGTTGGCCTGAAAAAGACGAGCACTGGATCGAACGAGCAAACATACAAAGCACATAATCCGAAGTCACGAAAAGTTGAAAAAGGAAAAAAAAAATGCGCTGACATTTACATATGTACAATAGAACTGTTCAAACGGTGTTATTTCTCATCCATTTTATGTTGACATCCAAAGATTTATTATTTAAAAGTAATACCAGTTGTTTTAAACAAGTGCAGAAAGAAGAAAAAACAACGAAACATTTGAGTAATAGGACAGACTATGTAATGTAACCTTGCATTACATAATTTTTGACTGAATCCAGATAGACAATGGAACAAAATGCGGTGATCCTTCCATTCTTGACAATTCTCATTGCTGTCGGTTTTCATATGAAAACCAAAATCAATAAACAACCTGATTGTGTTATCGCTCACTGGGAATGGTAGCCATGCCAGGTTACTTTAAAAATATACCAGAAAAAGGAAGTAAAATATGAGGATTTCAAGAGCGCGGAAGTTTTTCCCTGCCTACTTTAGATAAATATTCATGTAAATCGACTTCACACGTATCCTGCGAAACCGGATGATCCGAGGGTGGGGTACTATGACGGAGGGGTGACCACACTATGACTGAGACACTTTCATATTTTTATACTTGGGTTATAAGCTGTAAAAGATTTAAATAAAATGATTGTGAGGTGCTTCTGGTCTTTGGTGTTTATGCCATGGAATAACGGGGCAATATCGATGGAAAACGACGGCACATTTTTTGTCGCAATATATGGCCTGCCGGCAAAAACAGTAGAAGAAAAGTAACCTAGGTGGGGTTTTTATATGAAAACGATAAAGATATAAATTGAAAATGGTTTCCCGTAAAATACACCCTTCTTCAAACGAAGTGAATACAAAGAGGAATTCAGGATCAGAGAACAGGAATACAGATGCTTTACAAAGAGGCACAGGCCTCCACGACTATGTTTTCCGCGGGTGCAAGGAAACACTTGAGGAGGAGTTGACAACAGAGAATATAAGCAACCTAAATGAAGATGGTGAAACGGTTTTACACACCTGTATACGAAGCCCATTCTGTGATGCGTCTCTCTTTAGTGAGTAGCTTTACCTGATTTTTATAATAGTAATAGTTATGATAATAATCATAATAATAGCAAAAATAATAATTGCATAATAATAATAATAATAATAATAATAATAATAATAATAATAATAATAATAATAATAATAATAATAATAATAATAATAATAATAATAATAATAATAATAATAATAATAACAATAATAATAATAATGATAATAATAATACTTTTATTCGTTATTCGATTTCTTTAATATGAGAATCGTTGGGATTAATAAAATGATCATTATACAGATTACTGCAATCATAAGAGGTGAATTATGGAATTCACTGCAAAATTATATGAAAAACGTGAAAGAAAAGAGGCTAATCACAAAGGGAGGTTTGTCTGTAGTTATCCTATGGCGCATTGAGGGCGCACCCAATGATCCCCAAGCTTTCCAACCAGTGGCTTGTATTGTTATGGCCGCAATATAGCAAACTTTTTATTCCCTTTTCAAGTTCTTGAGAAGGGCCATAATAACTGGCGATCAAAATATAGTTCTGTATAATCGATGCTTCAGTTGCATGGGGAATAATAAGACGGTCGGGTTCCATGATAAGACCATCCGACAATAGGAACATTCTTGAAAACTGTAGGATTTTCTTTTTATGATAATTTCCTAGTGGGTCTTCCGTAACAGCAACCCAAGCAAATCAGACTAGCTTGGATGTACTACTTAAACACAGATCCACAGATGGTATTGTTTTCGAAGTTCCGTCGTGCGTTGGCGTGGATACAAAGGAAACCTCACTTGGCCCATGCGTAGCCTTGTTGCTATGCTTATTGATCCATTTTACTATATAAGGAAATATAAATGCGATGTTTTTTTTCTGAAAATCAGGATCAATGACTGGAGTTGACGGTTAAGCTTTTATAAGGGACCATTTGCAAAGTATGGCAGTGGGTGGTGCTCATTTCAAATACGCATCTTGTGGGGGGGGGGGGGGGGGTGAAAAGGGGACAGAATGGAAGTCATTAAATATATTCAAATGCGAATTTTATCAACATTTCTTTTGTTATAGAGATGCACACCACCTGTGAGTGTTTTTATTATCAATTTAAGAAAATATGCAGTTTTTATTTACATACTTCAGAAGTCTTGTTTCAAATGACGCGGTTTGAAAAATCTTCAAGAATGAGCAAATCAAATGCTTTATAGAACTTCGTTGATTAAAAACATGAAAAATTATAATCAATGCTTAATTTAATTGCTATAAAAACATGCTTATAATAGTTCTGTAAGCAGTAAAAAGCAGATTTACAATATCACTTACTTAAAGATAACATTTTACAATTGCCTTGATGAGATCAAAAGTAAATTAGTCATTAATTAAAAAAAACAGTAGCTCAATATCTAAAATTTTGAAAACAATTGTAAAATGAGCCTTAGGATAGGTCAAGCCCGCAAATGCAAACATGCTGGTGCACGTAGCCCTTCCTCTTCTAGATCCTTTCTGTTTTTAGCAACCCCCTAAATCAGACCACTTCACACTCCGCCTGCCGATAGTCGATGTCCTTGATGCGTGTGATTTTCATTATATTTCGTAAAATACAATAATTTACCTTGCCATCGCTACGTAAACCAGAGAGTTGGGGAAATTCATCTGCTAGTTTTTAGAGCTACTAAAACGCATCTAAAATGCTCTGTTTTTAAAATATCTTATATACAGAGCAGTATATTTCTGTGAGCAGGTCATGTATTAGTTTATATATGTAAAACCTGAATATCAGATCAAAATAGTTTTATTGAACTAAGTTAATTAATTTCCCGAAAATTTCACTATCACTGTCCTCGAAGACAACTTTCCAATACAGCTGAAATACGGTGGAACTACATTGAACTGAAGTGGTCTGATTTTTTTCTCTTTTTTTCGGGGGGGGGGGGGGGGGAAGGGTCACAATGGAAGGCTAGTAGAACAGAGTAATGGAAAAGTGATTATGTTTTCGGGCTGATCCCATCCCGGGATTCCGTGTGCTATTTTTTTCAGAATTTCTACTGAGAAAAGCAAAAGAAACGAGCACATTAGAACAGTTGATCCGTACAAGAGATAATGAGAAGAACAGTGTAGTTCACTGCATCGCAAGAGCACAGAGATATGATTTTTTGCAGGTAATGAACTTATAAAAACCCCGATATTCACTTTCATTGTTATGATTATGATTATGATTATGATTATGATTATGATTATGATTATTATTATTATTATTATTATTATTATTATTATTATTATTATTATTATTATTATTATTATTATTATTATTATTATTCTTTTTAGAAAAAAATACACGATACTGCTGATAAAAAGTTTATTGTTTGAGATGTAAAAGCATGCCTTTTTACAGGAATAAGCGCATAATTAATTTTAGCATTAATGCTGAATCGGTAATATTGTAAAAGCTGAATAATTGCCCCGCCCTTTGTTTGCTTGGCTGCTAATGAATATGTGTTCGTGATCAGTAGTGTAAAAACGGGGATTCTAAGCCACTGTTTGTCTACCACCCCCCATTTCATGATGAAACACATCACGTGGCCTCCCCCCTAGGTGGCATAACCCTAACCCTAGACCATACTATGAGTGGAACACATTATGGCGTCATGATAGGCGGCGTAACCATGGTGAGAAAGTGAGGACCCCCCCCCCCCCCCCCCCAGCCGGCATAACTCTAACCGTAGACCATGCTATGTGTGGAACACATTATGACGTCATAATAGGCGGCGTAAAGATGTTGAGAAAGTGAGGACCTCCTCCCCCTCCCCCTCCCCCCCCCCCCCCCCCCCCACAGTAGAGTACAATTCACCAATATCAGCAAAAAAGTGGTCTGAAGGTGTCGTTTGGCGGGAGATCCACCATCAGTAAGTTGTCATAAGCCGCTTGCATATCTGGCTATAAGCATAATTTTTACATCTTAAAATTAAAAAAAGTAGATAACTGTCGTCATGTTTAACCGATTTGAATTAAATTTTACCGTTTGATTGAGTTTTATGTCTAGTTTTTACATAAAGTGGTCACAGGCTATTTTCATATGTGGCTGTAAGCATAATTTTTACTTCCTAAAATTTTAACTAAATAAAACCAAAAAAGTAGATAAGGTTCGTCATGTTTAACCGATTTGAATCAAAATTTTACCGTTTGATTCAGTTTTATATCTAGTTTTTACATAAAGTGGTCACAGGCTATTTGCATGTGTCTCTATAAACGTAATTTTTTCATCTCAAAATTTTAACTTTTAAACAGTTAAAAAAGCAGATAACTTTCGTCATGTTTAATCGATTTGAATCAAAATTTTACCGTTTTATCCAGTTTTATATCTAGTTTTTACATAAAGTGGTCACAGGCTATTTGCATATGTCTCTATAATTTTTTCATCTCAAAATTTTAACTTTTAAACAGTTAAAAAAGTAGATAACTTTCGTTATGTTTAACCGATTTGAATAAAAATTTTACCGTTTTATCCAGTTTTATATCTAGTTTTGACATAAAGTGGTCACAGGCTATTTATACCTGTGGCTGTAAGCATAATTTTTTAATCCTAAAAATTTTTAGTCACTTTTTAAAAAAAGTAGATAACTTAAGTCATATTTAACAGATTTAAATCAAAATTTTACCTTTGATCCAGTTTTATTTCTAGTTTTTGCGTGAAGTTGTCACAGGCTATTTATATATCTGGCTATAAGCTGTTACCCCCAAAACTTTTATTTTAGTAGCTTTTTTTTAAAAAGTAGATACCCCTCCCCCTTCGTTGCAGCGAAGTTGTGAAGAGGAAGTGACAATGGTGGTAGTTGTTGATAGAAGTGAAAACTTGGGGTAGGTGAAATTGTTTATGTTCATTTGTTTATTTATTGTTTTTCTTTGGCGGTTGATGTGGCAAGCCCATTCAAACATGAATTCGAATGAGGAGCCCATTCAAAGACGTGGTCAAATGAGCAGTCCATTCAAAGACGTGTTCAAATTACTTTGGAACATATTACATCATGGTATTGATTAACAAGTTACTCAACAAGTTGTTGTACAACAATTGATCAACAAGTTGTTCAACGTTGAACATGTTCAAAATGTTGTTCAACATGTTTAACATGTCGTTTAACATGTTGTTCAACATGCTGTTCAACATGGTCATCATGTTGTTGAACATGTTCAACATGTTCAATATGTTGTTGAATATTTGTTGATTGCTCATCCTTTTATACCACTCAGACTTCGTCAAAATGGTGGATCTCAAGCCAAACGACACTTTCAGACCACTGTTTTTGCTGATTTGGCTGAATTTTACTCTCCTAGGGGATGGTCCACACTTTCTCACCATGGTTACGCCGCCTATTCTGACGTCATAATGTGTTCCACACATAGTATGGTCTAGGGTTAGGGTTTATGCCACCTAGGGAGGAGCTCATGTGATGTGTTTCGTAATGACGAAAAGTGACTTAGAATCCCCGTTTTTACACTACTGTGATCACGTGGTATTGCTGGAAATTCTGGATAATATCAACTTTGATTCACAGCTTTCCTTTCACAGTTAGGATACAGGCAAAAGTAATATTTAAATGAAATAGAAACAGAAATCTGAATGCTCGTTATAATTAACATAACGCTCGAGTTATAAATTAAATTGTTGTGATAATCAGTGGCGTGCGAATTGACGAAGAATTCAGTACGATATAAAACGTCTGCAGCCATTTTTTTTAATTCTAGACTCATAAATTTTTAATACGCAATAAAATATATTCCTTATTAGGAACTGGAAGAAATTGATCAGCTTGACCCCAAACTGCATTTTCTATCTGAGGAGCACCCTGTCGATGGCAGTCCATTGCACATTGCGGCCTGTTACCGCGACGCAAAGATGTTTTGGAAACTATGGGAGTTTTTATTATCTAAACACGAAGCAGGTACACAACGATGCATCAAAACTAAATACATTTTCGTCGAACTGTTTACACGGATTAGTATTTGACATATCTTTAAGCTTGGCATCTTATTAAAAAGGTCGAAGTGATGTCCGAAGTTACTAAACTGATACAGTAAAACCTGTCTATTAAGGACAGCGAGCATTTCGCGCCTTAATAGACTGGAGTCCTTAAGTGACAGGGTGGACATTTAACTAGAAAATTGACGCGAAACAGTTTTGCAATCCGCCAGTGAAAGTTCTCCCGCTTAACACCTCCCATTTAGATTTTTTCGAAGCGATATCTCTGTATTTCAATTGCAGTATGAATGACCCTTAAGCACCCGCAGCAATTTATAGCAAAACGGTAACTCCGTAATGTCATTGTCTTAAACGGTCAATTCCTGTCCAAACAATACGTGAAACTACGTACTCAGGTTTTGCTTAAGATCAATAAGCAAGGATTAAGGGAGCATGCAGCAATGAGTGTCACATTGGGGTTTTGTTTGTTTGTGGTGGAAGACTGCTGTCCTCAGCAGACAGGTTAATTTCAATGCATTACAGAGTTACAGACAAACAAAAGTGTCCTTTGTTCCTAATTTACAGGTATCCTTAATTGACAGGGTTGCTTAACATACAAGTCAATGGGATTTTAAAAGGGACTGACAGAAAGTGTCCCTAATGTACGGGTGTCTTTAAAAGACAGGTGTCCTTAGCACAGGCTTTACTGTATTTTCAATGCTTTGTAGAGACTGTTTTCCTAGGAAAGGTATAATCCTAGTTAAACTGAACAAAAAATACCTGGCTGCGTTTTTACAAAGATACACAGTACAGTGAAAACTGTCCAGACAAACCTCGATACATTGGACATCTTACTAAACCGGCAGCTTTTTCAGCCCCATTTAAATTTCCATAGACTTGTGTATTAACGAAACGTTGAAAAAGTGGACATCTCGGAATTCCGAATACCGGACAACATTTCCAGTACCAAATTGAGGTTTTGCTGTATGAACATATTCAAAATATCGGACTATCCTAATAAGGGGTGAATATTTATCTTAGGAATCCAGCATATTTATCTATTTGTATAATATGCAGTCTGGCAAATTGCGAGATCTGCCTCTGTGTTTACCATCACCATTGACAAAAAGTGACAGGAGATAATCCTTAAGCCACAGAGTACCGCACTTGGGGGGGGGGGCGAATCGGCATGTACTTTACCTCTTGATGCTCCGGCTAATTCTTTGATACATGGTGGTTATAACCTTTTCGGAGTTCATTCACATTGGAAATGTAGAAAGAATTTCTAAAGGCATATTCCATTACTATCGCTTAGTGCATAATCAGTCACTGCATTGGTTTCCCCTGAGTTCGTCTTGCCCGCTATAATCCTTTTGCCACTTGATACTGCACTAGGGGCGGGTGGAGACGACTCGACATCTACTTAATCTCTTGATGCTCCAGTGTCACAGCCTTAGTATATAAGGTTAGGTCGCAGAAGATGTTCGCAAAAGATAATTGAAGAACAAAAAATGGGACAAAAAGAAAACAGAAGGAGCTTAATATTGGTGCAAATTAGGCTGATTAACTGTAGTAAAGGAAAAACTATAAGGTCATTAGCTGTGGAATTTGGATTGAAAAAAGCACTGTCTCAGATATTCTTAGAAAAAAGAGGAGTTGTTTAAAGAACATGACGAATGTGAAAACCCAAAAATGAAAAGACCTTGCTACAGATCAAACACAGAACAATTAAATTCAGCAGACCGTGCTTGGTTTCTAAGAGTTCGTGGTGAAAACCCAACGGTTTCAGGCCCCATTTGCAAGAAAGGGCCTTCGATTTTGCAAAGCAATTTGGAATTTATTTTAATTTACAGCATCACAAACTGAGTTAAAATACAAATACTCGACAATCCGGACACCTCAAAATACCGGACAAATATTGCCAGTACCACTACTGTCCGGTTTTCCAATGTTCCACTGTAGGAGTGTCTTTATTGTTTTCTTGTCTATGTTTCATGAAGGCTCAGCTAATCAGATCGGTATCTTAGTAAGTGTGATGAACCAGAAGACAGTGGAGGCAAAGCCGTTATTACACATATGTGCGCAACAGGCTCAATCCGCTATGGTTGAAGCAATGATAACGTAAGCTCTCTGGACTACAGCGATATAACTGATCAAATCTGACAGTTTAGGTTACAGGTCTATCCGGGGGAGAGGGAACCAGTTTTCTGAGAACCTCCCCCTTCCTTCTTTATAAAAATGCAACAAAAACATAACAGTACGGGTGATAAGATTCATAGCACAGCCATTAAGTACAGTTTGCTAAGAAATTATTCGATTCAAGTTGCCACTATGTGCTTTTATTGGAACTAATTAACTACATATTGCTTAACAGAGCTCACTGTGATTTAGAAATACAGGATGATAGCGGAAACACTGTTCTTCATGACCTAGTTTTGCAGATGCTGGCAAAACCATCGCTGAAAGAAAATTTTCTGAGGGTAAATAGAACATTACTAATTTTAACAGCAATAACTGTTTATTAAAGACGACTTTATTTTTGTTTAAATATCTTATCTTTCATATATAGCAATTTATAAGTTTCTATCATCTAAAACTGTTTGAAATATCTACTATATATTTTATATTTAAAGATATGATCATTCACACTTGATACTTTAGAACTTTTGTGTTACAGATTTTTGATTTGGTCACTAGACATGCTGCAACATGGTATAAAAGGGTGCATCGGGATGTAAAATTCAAAACGTGCTTGTCTAGAGATATAAAAAGAAAAGCCATACGGTATCTCCTTGAAATCAAAAGGAACAACGATGGAAATACTGTGATGGAATATATATGCAAATTGGGGGCCGCTGATATAATGCGGTATATTTATAGTCTAGAGTTTGTTTATAAATTCTACGACGGAGACATGGTTAAATTTGATGTTACAAATCTAACACCGTACACTATGGTTGAGAGGAAATCAGAAGATATATGTGACAATAAAGGCCACGATATCATGCGAAGTAATGTCCAGAATGAATCGAAGGCTGGACACTTCACAAGACAAAGCACAAAAGGAGTGAATGACAACAACCATTGTAACTCGTGGGTAGGGACGAAAAACAGAGTCGATGCAGATTTAACAATAGAAGTAGCAAATCTGAATCTTTACCCGGTACCATGTAAAGAAAATGACACTGTTAAACAAACAATATCGCGCTCACTTCTTGAAAGTATTGTGGGTGTAGAAGATAAAGCCCTTGCTACGAAAATGTTGGACGCTAGTCCAATTAAGTATCTTATCCACGACTACTGGGGTATTTACAAATGGTTGTATGTCATTGGATTGGTTTTTCATACTGTATACATGGGGGCTTTTAGTGGGTTTGCAACAGATACACTGCAAGACGTATGGCTGCATAGTCTCAATGATACTTACCCAAAATCAACTGCCAAAAAAGTCACTGCATCTATATTTATATCTTGGCCTGTTGCTGTGATGATTTATTCTCTTACAGATATTATATTTGTTTGTGTTTGTAATAAAAATGATAAGCAAATTAACAAAATACACGAAGGCAATACGACAAACGGCTCTGAATTTAAAAGAAATATTGGCAAAGTTGAAAAAATATTCAGGATGCTCAATAAGGGGTTTGCAATTTTGACAAGTGATATAAGTATATATATTCGTCTCTGTTTTTGTCTCTCAAGTTTTGCTTGGTTGTTCTATTACCATAAAGAAAATAGCCAACAGATTTACGCAGTGGCGTTGGTTTTGGTAAGTGGTTGGCTACATACTATAAATTTTGCACGTGGATTTGAGACAATCAACATATTTATTATAATGGTAAAATATATGATACTACGCGATGTCTTCACAATAATGATAGTTTACAGTTTTATTTTAACTGGCTTCTCATTTCTATTCTATACATTCTTCCAAGTTTCCGAAGAACTTATTGAGTTTAATCGTAGTTACTCAGACGTTCTTTTCCTGACATTTAGTTGGATGATAGGAGCGGCAACGATATACAAGGATGAAGAGTCATCTAGGTTGCTGTTCGATGATGTATCTTTTAACACAAGATTTGTCAGTGGTGCTTATTTGTTTTACGTGGTCCTTACCACAATGCTTTTGTTGAATATTCTTATAGCCATGATGAGTGATACGTATGCTGATGTCAGAAATAGAGAGGGCACAAATTGGAGAGTTGAAACTATCACTACTGCGATATTTTGGGAAAATAATTTACTTTTAAATTTAATTAAAAAAGGTCGGAAAGCTTTGTTAGATTACGAAATTAGATGTGAAAATAACAGATCATTTTTGCTCATGCCAGTATCGAAAGTAGATTTAAAGGTTGTAGTTTTTAAATCAAAGACATCGTATAAAGCTAAAACAAATTTAATCGATCATTCAGAGCCTCTTTAGCAGGATGTCAAAAAGTTTTCTACCTGCGATTATAAGAAATGTGTTGGTGTATGATTTTTCTCTGTATTAATGTATAAAGTGTAGAAGATATGACTTGTGTTGCAGTCAAGACTACAAATAACATAATATTGTTTACGTGTACTGTACTAATGCATTCAAGAAATTTGAAAGTACGTTGTCATAAATGCGCCTTTGCAATTGCAAATAAAGCTAATAATTAACACTCAATATGTGCAACATGGCTCCTGCGTTATCTGTGCTTTTTGTAATATCCGTTGCCAAACACAACTAACAAAATATCTAGTTTCAAGAACACTTTTATACCGCAGCCAAAATGTATCAGTTCCAACAAAACAGCGACAGGGGCCAAAATTGTATTCGAGATGAGCCTTTAGATTTTTCACATGATTTGATTGACAATGTATTCGGATAACAAATTCTGGATCTAGATCTGTGGATTAAATATCACAGCCCTGTTTATCCAATGACAGTTGTTTTCAGCGAGATAAAGAGTTTAATATGGGAGTGGTATTCTTACCGCATCTCATTATAATCTCACTGTGCATAAATTTAGTTCATTCATGAAAACGTCAGTCCGCAGAAAATATGATACAATTCATCAACAATTTTGCCACTGTCTCGTTATATTGTTGGCTGAACAGAAACTTTGAAAACTGCTTTGTAGGGTAAAATGAAAAAGTGATAGATATAAGAAAGGAGTGACTCATGCTGTTTTTGTGTCGAGAAACCTCTCAGATATGCTTGTGAGTTTACAGTAAAAGCAACTTTCATGACTCCTGCTGTATAGTACACTCATAGACGTTTCTTATTTTGTATCGTTACGGTGATCAGCACTTATCATATTCAAAATAAAATGTTTTACTTTTCGATTTTTTATTAACAGTTTAAGACGATGCATACGTTTAAAATACTTAGTTATTATAATGATCAAAGAGGATTAAATAGTGTTAAAGTTTAAGAATATTATTGGCATTTGAATACTGAATAACAAAATGTGAATTTGTCCATTTGAATTAGAGAGCAAGCATATGCGACAATATGGAGTGTAATAGTTGAAGTACAGCGATGTTTTGGTATGCTAGAGAAGCAAAAATAAGCTTATTCAATTAAGCAATGCATCTCAAATAACAAGCACTTGTTCTGTGATTTGAGCATTATTATAAAACAGAAAGACCAAGAAAAGGAGTTGATTAATGTATAATACATCGGGTTGACGACTCTTTTGTCTTCGATATAACACACAACTAATATGAATTGCGATGCGATGTCAGGTCATCGAAGGTCAGCCATATAGCAAGCCAGTATAATTTTGCATGGTTTTATATTACTTTATTAAAGCAGATGGCTAGGATAAAACCAATACCTTATGAAAGAAGTGAACAAAATCTATGGATCTAAAAGAAAGTAACAGAAAATGTTTTAGCACAAATACAACGAAAATAGTCCCCTCTTAAGAGTTATCATATACCAGACAAGTGGTTTAACGTAAAGGTGAGGTATGTTGAAAAACTAAGCTGTAAAGCCAACGTTTAGTTGGTTGGAAAATTGACCATTTTTTCAAAGGATAGTCGAAAGACTTTGTGAGTACAAATTTTCATTTCCGTGATTGGTGATCTGACCCGTTGCAGTCGCGTAGCTGAGGCAGTCGGACAGAAGGTCAAACTAGCAACCAAAGTTTAAAAAATTATCTGAAAATTCCAGGCATTTTGTAAACTTTCTGACTCAGGAAATTTTGTAAATGCCTGAAATATTTCAGTACGTTAATAAACTGATAGTTGGCTTGAAAATTTGACAATTTGCCTGAATGTCCGAATCACTTATTTAGATAGTCATACGCAAAAGCTGCTCCCATTTAGACAAAAACTGTGATGATTAAACGGAATAGCTACACTACGGTCTATTATGATACTATTATGAATGGAATCAACTGAATTGTTAATGAACTTTGGATTGCAATTAACTTCTTAGATTACATCGTGAGGAGTAAAATATAAGAAAGTGAGCCCAAATAAATGTAATTTCACGAAATTTGTCAATTGCAACACAGTTTCGTCCAAACTGAACGCTTCACGGAGCGACATTTGAGTTTTAAGAATGAAATTTGCACATTTTTAAGTATTTCGGTAGTAATGAAACAGAATAGGTACTTCTAAGTATTTGGCGCAGATAATGCCATATTTAAGGTACATGCTGTGTCTAAGTAAACCATGTGTATAGCGAAAAAGTCAAAAGAAATCTACTTTAAATTTATATTGTAAAGTGTGGAGCTAAGAATTGCTTTATATCGGTTGTTTCGTTATGAAATCAAATTGTCCACTTCAAAATCATAATTTCTAATTTAATAGCATGTACTTTTCATTACTGATAAAGTTGTAAAGTAATTTATTTAAGAAATTCCAGGTTTACAGAAAGAGTTGCTAAAGGTTCAACGAAAAGCATTCTCAACTAAACCGAATTCATCTGGATAGCCCACTTGCAAAAACTACAAAAGAAAATGTTTTTGCTATATTATGATCGAGAAGGTACCTATGTTTTGTCGTTGTTTTTGGCACAACGGGTGGAAAACGAGACAAAATTCGCTCTATTAGTAACCATTTTCGAGATGATAGTCATCTTTTGGTTTTTCACCTTGACCGTGACTGAAAAGGCCAAGGTCACCGATATATCTCTAATGGAGTATCATTTAGCGTCAGAGGGTCGAAAATGATCTCAAAGTTGCCAATCAAAATCTGTAACCATTCTCGAGATAAGTCGTCCTATCATTAACGGTGTACCAGGTCACATGACTTTTGGCCTTGACCATCAAAGTCAAGATGCAGGATGCAATATTACCACTTATGAATAATTTTGTGTGTTCAAACTACGATTTGGACGCATTTACTAGACGCTTTTCGTGGCAAGTAGGCGTTGTACAAATATTCGACCCAACTTTGATCTTTGAGGTCAAAGTCAAATCAGAGGGAAGGTGCTCCGCAGGGTCTCGCCATATTGACGCCGAGCCGATGGCGACCACCTAACCGGATCGCACATTATATAACGCTGGGTTGCGTCGGAGACGGATTTTTGACGCCGGATGTTAAAGTGTACCCAGTGGCTGGATATACTCGTTAAAAAAGTTAATTATTCCACATAATCAATTTATTTCATCGCAGATATATGTATTAAGCAACAACCCCCCCCCCAAGCACACAATAGTTACAAACAGCGTTTGATTTCCAGCAACCATAGATTTTAAGAGAATACAAATCTAAATTAGCACTTAATCCACATTGAGCGAATTCGCTAATTAGTGAATGGTCACTACATTGAGAACTATTTAAACCACATTTTGATAGCATTTCGCTCAGGTAACTAAAAAAAGTGTTGTGTGTCTGTGTGAACAGCATCCCATTAAAGGCAGGGGATCCAGCATCTGCGGGAACTTTAATAAACATGTTTCTAACGGCTGTCACAGGGCAAAGTACGGAGTTTGGTATGAAAGCAATGGGATTTCGACTACTTTCTCTTGAATTGGATGGTTTTTGACCACGTCAATGCATAATAACCCTGTCTTATTGGAATACAAAAGAAGCATGACTTAGATATTTAATTATTCTGAAGGCTGCAGCCTGGGGGGGGGGGCACTAAATTACTTTTTCTAAGACAATCGATAAAGCCAGCCAAAATTGCAGCCCATAAGACAATTTGCAATGTGTCCTTTATGTTGATAACTGAATTCAATTTTATTAGAATTTCTATGGTAATTGGAAGTTTTCTTCTAGGAGTGTTGGTCAAAATATGTTTCAGTACTCTCAATGTGATTTTGACGGAAAAGTCATCTGAAACTGAAATTATATCCAAATTGAATGCTAAACATGCAAAACGTAAACCGTCTACATAATTTCTGACAGACTGAAAGGCTCTGAATGATTTGGGCAAGAAAACTATATAGCGCTGTAAATTCTGTATTGTAACGGGAAATGGCTTCAGGCCTGCGTGAAGTGAAAATAATAAATAAGCTCGCAATTGCGTTTTGCGATTTTGACAAGTACCGTGAGCATACGCTAGCCGTCTAACAGTTAGTACCCGCTGATCCAGGTTTTCGATTAATGATTCTGCAAAGAAAGAAAAAAGAAAAGAACACGTACACACAGAAATTATCAAAATACCAGAATCATATACAAATAACATTTGTGTTACCATGAATTGGAAAATTGCAACACAGAACTGTCCACCAATACTTTAAGAGCCATTTTCCTCGATTTTCGTTCATTGAATTGAGATAAATAATCACCCAAAGTATTTTCTTTCGTACCGATGAAAATACATTTTACTTAGACTGAATACATTGTGCATAAAAAGAATAGTTCTCTTAAACATTCTTGCAATTGCCTATCTTTGTTTTTCCCAGTTTTAACTGCGATACAGACGCTTTGATCGTGACATAGTGCTTGAATTCTTTCACCACCAAAATGAACTCCACAGGTTTTGCAACATGCAATCAATGCTAAAATTTCCAAAAATGAGCATATTGTACGAGTCGTATGAAGGGTGTACTGAAGATGAAAGAATAATTTCTGTTGCCAGTTAACCCCACCGGCTCCTTTGAGAGAGCTATCAGAAGAAATGACAGTGTCAGGTTTACACCAACTGAGTTCTCTCATAATTAAAACACCTGAAAAATCTTTCATGTAGCAGTAAAACCAGCTGACATCTTTGTAAAATTCCCGGTCCAGTCTGGCGGGAGCGTCTAGATATGTATCTTCAAAAGTGGGCAAAGTATTAAGCAAACGATTTATAAAAATGCGACGTCCACGAATACAAGGAATGAAATGTTGAAGCTTTCCTATGAGTGACTGCAATTCCCTTTTTGAAGCATAATTTTTACATTGCCAATTCGAGGAAAGATCCAAAGTAGCCTTCATTTTTTCTTCAGGTATTGTTACAGCAAATCATCCGAATTCAATAAAATTCCGAGAAAAACCATTTTGGTCGTTGGAGAACTGGCCTTCTCGGTACTTTCTGTAAGATTTATACGATTTAATAAAACGCTAAGCGAGCCTTAACTGGCGTCTCTGTCCCTGCAAAATCATCTAAATAATTGCAAATATCAAAACCTTGTTTCTGCATTAAATATTGTAACGCAGTTTGTGGTTCTCTGACAGGCTAGGGCACTAGTACGAAGATCAAATATTTCTCTAATATAAAAGTACATTTTTCCGTTCCAAGAGATTTCAGTGAAATTCCACACGTTAGGGGAAATGGTGATTTGCTGATGCGTCATCTTGAGATCGGTTTTAAACATTAAGCAACCTTTGGCTTTTCTTCAAATAATATCAGTAAGAGTCTCGACTGACGGATAATGCAAATGTGATTCCTTTCCTAAAAACTCCACCTCATGGGGGGGGGGGCGAAGGATAAATCTACAATGAGGTGCCTGTCAGTCGAGTCTTTTTTGGGTTGGTTTGTAAAGGCGACAGAACAAGTGGCGTGTTGAACGGTTGGGAGGAAAACGGTCCTAGCAAGGCGTTAACACTAATATCAGATCTTAAAGTGTTATCAACTTCTGTCTTAAAAAGTAGGGCAGAGCTGTGATTATAATTAAAACTTACACCAGTTGGTGTAGGCAGTGATAACTCTAGACCGAGAGGCCATCCATATTCTAAAAGCTCTACAACTTCAAAATCGTGATAATCTTGTAACAAATATTTACAGTGTGTCTAAATTCAAATGTATTGGAACAGGCACCCTGGCGCCATAGTAATTTTCGGAAGGCATAGAAGTGACTCTTTTATAAATATCACAAAATGTTTCAACACTGAGATTTAACTCACCCGTCCAAGGATTTTGAAATTGTGACGCCTGATAAATTAGTTTATTTTTGTACTACGAGCTGTTTTGGCAGTGTATTGCGAGTGGTCGCGTGCAGGGTGATCGAAGACGTATTTTCCTGATTTCCAATAGACGTAACAGGCGTGGGGAAAACGGCAATTTGATTTTAGGGTTACCGGTTGACGAGCTATTTCCTCCGCGCTGACTTTGAGAAGCTGCTGTAGGTGTGAGTAGGAGGTCTTTGAGATTCACTAAAGAATCGGACCACTGCTGATGACCACACGGAATATCCTCAAGAGCGACGACGTGCAGGTAACGTAAGGACTCCATAAAAAAATGAGTGGGCAAGATTGCTGGAGCTGTGCACGCTTTTCATTCTCAGGAACTTATGATAATAGCAGAATAGCACTGGTGCCAGCAACAAATTCCGGCATAGTTAAGCTATCAAAAAGCAAATCGGAAGTGCCGGGTCTATACGCGAATTAGTGAGGCCATAAGATGTTAAAAACAATCTTACGTGCGTTTGATGTCCTTGGATTCTTCTTCACAACAGACGCATTTCCATCTGTACCCTGCCTATTGGTAAGGAAATTATCCACCCGGGTGTTCAGCGGTTGTAGTCTTCTCAAATCGTCCAAACAGAAATCTGGGCTCATCAGAGATTCATCCGTGGTAGGTGTTGAGTCAGCATTTTCATGAAGTTTCTCCGAAACCTTGTCCTTGAGATTTTGAACTTTTTCGATCAGTTCATTTACCACAGAACTCAATCCACTAAGCGTGTCATCCTTCCTTGTTCGTTTAGCAGATTGACCATTTTTGGACTTTTCGGATGAAGCACGTTTCGAGCTCATGTTAATTAGTGATTTAATATCCAATACACGTCAGGTATATATTCACTAAACTATAAAAGCCTAAGATGTAAAATCCAATGCACCTCGAGTATATATTCACTAAACTATATGCTTTGTACGTAATTGCACTCAATATAAATTGCAGATAACCGTTATTTTAATAAAAGTTATTTTACTGTACATACATTAAGAACAAACGACTATAACTTTTTTATTTTTCACTATGAGCACGTCCCTTTCTTCACCAAAACTTTTACAATAGTGAGAGGGGAAATGCGTTTTCAAACAATGCTTATAATACAGAAAGTGATATATTGGCTGAGGCGCTTGCCAATCCTGAGATATCCATGAACCGGTGAACCAATAACATTTCGCTACATGCAATAATTGCGACAGGAGCAATTACCCATTTTCAGCAGAACAAAAAATGACGTGTTTCACATAACCAATTATTTCATCGCAGAAATATGTATTAAGCAGCAACCCCCCAACCACATATCGATTAAAGCCCCTGAGGCACCCCTCCAACCATCACATCCCCCATTCCCCAGGACCCATCCACCCACCATCAACCAAAACCCAAGGCAAACAGCCCCTTCTTCGATGGAGATCAGGCCCAGATGCCTGAGAAGAGATTCGATCAGGGGGCCTCAGTCCAAGAGGGAGTTTGGCTAATCTGAAAAAAAAATCCGTTCGGCACAACGTTCTGCCTGTGTATGATAAATTTTTTTCAATGGCTCCTTTTGATTACATTTAAATACTAGCAATCGTAGCGTGGTTTTTCAGAAATAGTGTGCAAAATGTGAATATGCTCGATACGAAATCTTTGATGTTCGCCGAGTTTTGGCTCTCATCGTTCTAATGAGCTCTCTAAACGTTGCCACTAAGTTCTGGTTCAATGCCACACCAAATTCACTTTCTTAAATGCAACATTATCAAAGTCTTAAAGTGTTCTTTGAGTCAAAAGGATCCTGTTCCTTCTTTGAGTCCCAGATCCTGTTCTGTTCAAATTATTCGAGTGTTTGAATGTCCCCACTAGTGTTAACCGGCTTTCCAGCTGAAGAGACTGAAAGCATCGATCTCGAAGAAAACCGCTCTTTCCCATGATATTGGGTCTAATGTCTCGTTGACAGCGCCTTCATCCACACAACTCAAGCAGGCCGGAAAGATTCAAGATTCAAAGCAGGAGAGACGCATTATTGTCACATTTGTCACATACATACAATATTCGTCGAATTGCACTTGTAGTTTTTCCGGAGAACAGAGTTTTGCAAGCAGTTTGTATACAGTTTTGCAATAGAAAATTCAACAACGAACCGTGGAAAACCAATTTATTTAAGGTACTTTTGCATATGCAAGGAAACTCATCAAATATTCTAACGCCGTTCCAATGCTGGTTTAAGGTTGCGGCGTCGATCCAACGAGCCACGGCATGGTTGTAGTTTGGTTGTGATTGGTCGGGACCTCAGATCAACGTCTAACCGACGACTTTGACACACCGTTGAATAGACAAAAACATAATTTTAAGCTTTAAACTTAATGGCATTTTACAGAAATAAATAAAAATCATCTCATGGGAAAAAATTGAACGAATACTGAAGACGCAGAGCTTAAAAAACCGGAAGGATTCGCAACGCATCAAGTTCGTGAAAGCGAAAGAAGACTAGCTATCGTGCAGCATTTGGCGATAAGGCGAATAAGAAATCTTTAAGATCTCACACTTAGAAAATATTATGAAATTTTAAATAATTACACTTTAAGAGCTTGTTTACTAATAAGAGGGATACTAATTTGAATTCTAATGATATAAAGTGCAGCATAATCCACATGTGTAAAAGTATCTAATGATATAAAGTACAGAATTAGGACCACATGTGGGACTGAACTGAAGTGTAGGGTTTCCCGTGTTATCATTTTGTAGAGTTGTTCCTCGCTCGTGGAATGGGAGCATTTGAAAAAGTTGGTCACTTTTGTGAGGCTTTCCCATCCATGGGTAATCTTATCTCAAGGTTCCTCTGGTGAATTAATGATATATTTTGATTAAAAAAAAAACATGAAAAACAGGCTTTCATACCTTTCAAAGGTTTGATGTCAAAATTCTAAGATGGTTATTAATACTATAATGAAATGAAATGATAAAATTATTAATATAAAGAATCAGGCTTAATTCTTCATATCGGTTTTCTTTTATTTAGCCCTTTCAAACAATTTTTGATATCAAAATTTAACAATTGACATTAGAAATACAAACAATGATGCAAAAACTTAAATTATGAATTAATAATTAATTAATTGATATCAAGAAATTTTTTGATTTAAATTTGTGTTGTAACACATTAATATTTCGATATCACGAATTATTCACTGATATAACAAAAAAAAGAAAACTGTTGCTTTCTGAAATTAATTTTTTCATATAAAAATTCTGAAATAGAGTTTAAGTTATCTATACCAAATTTGAGATTTTAGAACTCTCTCGTATATTTTGGGTTATTTATTTGATTCAGAATTTTTTTAAATATCCTAAAAAGAAACTCAAATAAATAGGGTTTTGATTTTGGGAAATACATTTAGGGAATGCAGATATTTTAAAAATAAATGTACCTAAAATTCGGAAATAAATGTTAATATTGGCAACACTGGTGGAAGCACAGCACTCCTTTACACCACCCCAACCCATACAAACCTCTTTGGCGGACCCGGTCTAACAATATATCCTGATCCTCGGATATCCTAGGATATCTTGCCCCTCCCACCCCCAGGATATCTCCCCCCCTTTTTTTTTATAATACCCCTAAGGAAACAAACTGATCCTAGGATATCTTGCCCCTCCCACCCCCAGGATATCTCCCCCCCCCTTTTTTTATAATACCCCTAAGGAAACAAACTGATCCTAGGATATCTTGCCTCTCCCACCCCCAGGATATCTCCCCCCCTTTTTTTTATAATACCCCTAAGGAAACAAACTGATCCTAGGATATCTTGCCCCTCCCACCCCCAGGATATCTCCCCCCCCTTTTTTTTATAATACCCCTAAGGAAACAAACTGATCCTAGGATATCTTGCCCCTCCCACCCCCAGGATATCTCCCCCCCCTTTTTTTTATAATACCCCTAAGGAAACAAACTGATCCTAGGATATCTTGCCCCTCCCACCCCCAGGATATCTCCCCCCCCCCTTTTTTTTATAATACCCCTAAGGAAACAAACTGATCCTAGGATATCTTGCCCCTCCCACCCCCAGGATATCTCCCCCCCCCTTTTTTTTATAATACCCCTAAGGAAACAAACTGATCCTAGGATATCTTGCCTCTCCCACCCCCAGGATATCTCCCCCCCTTTTTTTATAATACCCCTAAGGAAACAAACTGATCCTAGGATATCTTGCCCCTCCCACCCCCAGGATATCTCCCCCCCTTTTTTTATAATACCCCTAAGGAAACAAACTGATCCTAGGATATCTTGCCCCTCCCACCCCCAGGATATCTTCCCCCCCTTTTTTTATAATACCCCTAAGGAAACAAACTGATCCTAGGATATCTTGCCCCTCCCACCCCCAGGATATCTCCCCCCCTTTTTTTATAATACCCCTAAGGAAACAAACTGATCCTAGGATATCTTGCCCCTCCCACCCCAAGGATATCTCCCCCCCCTTTTTTTTATAATACCCCTAAGGAAACAAACTGATCCTAGGATATCTTGCCTCTCCCACCCCCAGGATATCTCCCCCCCCCTTTTTTTTATAATACCCCTAAGGAAACAAACTGATCCTAGGATATCTTGCCCCTCCCACCCCAAGGATATCTCCCCCCCTTTTTTATAATACCCCTAAGGAAACAAACTGATCCTAGGATATCTTGCCCCTCCCACCCCCAGGATATCTCCCCCCCCCCCTTTTTTTTATAATACCCCTAAGGAAACAAACTGATCCTAGGATATCTTGACTCTCTGTTAATAAGAAATGTATTATATATATATATTTTATTAGACTGAAACTTGTACAGTAAATACGACCAGCATTGTGCAGAAGGAACAAAACAATGAAATCCCAGCACCACAAGGGTTCAAAATACTGTTCTGTATTTCATAACCCTGAAAGTTATGCTCGTTCCCATTTGCAAACAAAGTTTCCTAAGAATTCTGGCTGTTTATTCCTTTTTTTTTTTGTTTCTTTTTTTCGTCTCGGGGGTTTCCAGAAAACTCCTTCTACGCCATTTGACGTAGGACAATGAAATTTGAGGGTGGTGAGGTTTCGAAAAATCCGCATTTTTTTACCTCGACCTTCAAGGTCAAAGTCAAATTGAGGTCAAAGTATTTTTGAGCTCAAAGTGGTTCCCAGAACTCCTATTACGGGGTTTGTAGGAGAAAGACGGCATTTGGCAGAGATATAAAGGGTAATCAGTTGTCGTGAAATCCGCAAAATGTTTTGACCTGGACCTTTGAGGTCAATTGAGGTCAAAATATTTTTCAAACCCCTATTCATCACGAAAAATGGCTGGAAATTGCGCTCAAATCCTTGTTTCAACACGTGCACGGTGTCAGTGGGCAGTAACATCATGGACTGAATCTCGACATTAAGGTTCAAGGTCAAGGTCATGTGACCTTTGTATATCCGATAGAGAAAGATTTCCATCATTTCGATAACGGTTAGAGATGTTCAGCTTATTTTCGAGCCTTTGGGCCTAAAAGACGTTATATAAGAGAAACTTGGGTGACCTTGACCTCGTCCATCATGGTCAAGGTCAAAAGCCGGAAGTTGACCATTATCTCGAAAATGGTTAGAGGTAGAGCGATTTTGAGCTTATTTTCGACACTTTGGGTCTAATAGACGTTATATAAGAGGTATATCGGTGACCTTGACCTCTTCCGTCATACTCAAGATCAAAAAACGGGAAGTTGACCATTATCTCGAGTACGGTGGGAAAACTGATTATTTGTGCCTAAAAGAGGTTACATTGTGTCTACTTCGATGACCTCGTTCAAGATAATAATCCGGAAGCTAATAATTGTTATTATTATTATTATTATTATTACATATAACACTTAAAGGTTTGTCTTTGACCAGATATATTGTGTCTCTGACCTTCTGCCATTGCAAGTGGGCGCCATTACGCTATGTGTAGTGAAATGCGGACTAGTTTATATTTGAAATGTACAGACCCTTTGATTTCATGTTTTTTTCGATAGTTTTAGGGCAGATGTGTGATCTTTGTAGACCACCAGTTGGCCTGAACTAAAGTGGTCCGATTTCCGAGGTGGTCTTGCTTATTGGATTCTTCATGATAAGAAGTCTCTTTTACAGGACTATTTAAAAGCGATCGTATTTGAGGTGGTCGCATCTGCGGAGTGGTTCTCTCCAGGGATTCTGGTGTATATATGCAGCTTACGCTGTTCATGTGTGCATTTCTACTTACATCCTGAAAATTTCTACAGATACAGATGTAATTTGCAATTACGACATCTGATTTTCAGTTACGAAATCTGCTTTTCAGTTACGATATCTGCCTGTGAGAGGTGCGTTAGTTCTGACCAAATCTCACCAATGTTTGCCATTGCAAATGACTTTCTTGATTTTTTTCTTGATTTGGAAGGCAGCGACATTCCTGAAATTCTTACCCGACACCTCTTATTGTCCTTCATGTACTGACTAATACAATCTAACCCATTCACCCACATATGGCTTTTTTTACCTTGCGCGGGGGGCAGCGTCCCACAGGGAAGGCAAGCTGTGTCACTGTATATCAGGGTAATTGCAGACCTACACCTCATCTATTATTCAAGGTTCTCGTAGTTGATGTTTTAAATAGAGGACAGAAGATTTCATTAGAAGTGGTAGAATGAGTGTACATAAGGCATTTCGAGACTCACCAACGCCTTTTTATTAAAAGCCCCGTGCTAAAACCACAAAGGGGACAAGGGTACATATTTCATGTTTTCTTAATGGGACGGCCCCGGGTTTGCCATTTTTGGAACAGTCAATTTTGTTCCGGAAGGGATAACGTGACATAGTTTGAAAAGAAATTGAAGAAAAAAAAAAACAACAACAACAACACAAGGACTGGGTAGAGTCAAATGCTTTTAAAATGTATAAACTTTAGCCTTAACTATTTTTAGATCGAAACTTTTTACTGGCAAGTGCTCCGCCTCAGCTGTTTATCCACATAAATGTGTCCATTAATCAAGGACATACAACTGCGTGAGGACTTGGCAAAGTGGTCCTGTTTCTCACCTTCTTTAGAATATAAGGGAACCAACACCCGGGTGAATAAAGGGCCCTAATACCAGGTGTTTTTACGAACCGTCTTTTCATGGATTTCAGGTGAAATAATAAAACTTATTTCGAGAATAGCTATGTTTGTATTTTGATACAACAAATTTTTACCAGGAAGCACGGAATGCCCTTGCGTTGAACATTAACTCTGCGTCCTCTTCATGTAGGTGGGGTGCGTGGGGAGTGAGGGGTGGGTGTAGAGGGGGGGGGGGGAGTTGTAGCTATTTTCACTTGAAGTTTTAGTATTCGCGGAGTAGCATCATGAATATATTATATTATTATAAATAGAGAGAGGTTGTCACTAGTTTCATTGAAGTTTCAGTGGTTTTCTTTCATATGATCTTTTGTCTCTAATGTCACGGTGAAGTTAAGCCTCGTATTTTTCACCATTCGCCTGATATCATTCTGACTGGTGCATTTGAAACTGACTCGTTATAAGTTCTGTCACACACCCCCCTCCCATTCTAATTAGATTTAAATGACTGTTCCCGTGCTAAGCCGAACCTCACTGCGGGCCCGCTAATGTTTTATGTTCTCTGACTCAAAATAACATTCTCACTACTTCTATGTGTCAGATTTATTTACTCAGTCGAAGTATAAATAGCTTTGCTTAAAATCACATTCTAATTGGTCTATTGTACTAGGTATTTTAGTGATATTTGTTTTTGGTGTATACTGTACCGTTGCGCCCTGGATTATGGCAATTTTATCAAAGCAAACACCGAGAAAAATGGATATATGATGACACGTGGTTTGGCTATATCATTCATCGAAAAAAAAGACAGTTTGACTGTGCAGTGAATGGAATAGTTAGTACATCAGGTTATTCTGGATATTCTAAGAAATTCGTACTGAATACATGTATTGTGTACATATTACATTCCACTTGCTGCAGTGGTAAGTTCTACATCGTGTGAAGAGATGCCATGTTGTGGATATCTTTATTAAAACAGGACAGGATTTCCCGCGGTGTCAAAATGCCAGGTAGTTATACAGACGCAATCAATGTAGCATGCATCACATGAAAAAACCCTACTGTTACCAAAACACTTGTGGACTTCTTGAAATTATGACTGATTAAAATTTAATAGCTTTTAAGCTAATTAACACTGTAGTGTAATAACAAAGTGTGCAAAAAATTAGCTGGTCTTTGTGTGACAGTCAAAACGAAATGTTTCAATTAAAACATGAACTGTGTTTTTGCTTAATTATCTTCCACTTGCATTCTTTTGGATGCAGACAGTGAAAATTACTAAAATAATAACTATAGTGTGCGTGCTTTTTTCCTCGTGACTGTGGCGCGTACCAGGGATGTCTTTTTAACAGCCAATTCAAGTATTCATGAAAAAAAAACTACTTTGTATTCGAAACTTTGTAAATATTAATACATGCAACGAACGCGTCGAATATACAAAAATGAGGTGTGACAGATGAAATGGAGTTATTTTTGTCACGAGGGGGAATATATATTTTTGTACCGAACAATTGGAGCAGAATTTTGTTTATACTAGGAACTTAACGATAACTTTTCAGAGCTTTTCTTTTTGACACAAAGCAAATAACACAATAGTAAACAAACTATGGACACTTGGATCAAAGCACTTCACAAAGCCCACAGCCTGGCATGCGACATAAAGCAAAATGTTATCTAGTTTATCACATGTCAACCAAGGGTGAAAAAATCTTCCTGAAAAAAAAAATGGGTGAGAAAACACTGTGTTTGAATTTACTTATACCGGTGGGATATGCACATTATGACGTCAGCACCTTGTACCAGTACATCGTGAAGGTAAGATGACAAACTCATTCTTTCAACATACCGTAAATATGATGATGATTCAAAAAGTTCGAAGTTCTTTTCTGCATTTCTCCCGGGTGGATGCATGGTGCAATCTGTCAATTTTTTATTTAAAAATTGATGCTTTAGCCAGGCATTCTTCTGAATACAATTAACAATATTCAGGTATTATTAAGAGCCGTACCAGTTATGGTATTCATGTCTACCAGAAGGCGGATTTTGTTGAGCCTGAACTGCCTACTTTTAAAGTATATATATATATATATATATATATATATATATATATATATATATATATATATATATATATATATATATATATATATATATATATATATATATATATATATATATATGTATATATATATATATATATACTTACTGACCTCAACAGCTGTGTTACTTTGAATAAACTTACTTTCAGTGTGAAATATTAATTTAGGACATATTCTTTGATCACTGTCGTTCCTAAAAGAACAACTCTGTTGCTAGTTAAAGCCAGTTGGTGAAACACCTGTTTGTTTACAAAAATGTATTTTATTCGATAGCTTCAGCGCTTTAATTTGAATATTCGCCATATTATTCTTGAATACTGCAGCAATAAGCTATTGACCGAGTACAATCAGGCTGTGTTTTTCATTCCTGTGCATAATTCTGTCTACAAACAAAGATATGGGTCATGCAGAATAATCAATGCATAAGAAGAAGTATAAGTTTCTAATGTCACGAATGTCACCTTTCCAATTTGACCCCTCCTTAACGTATCATATTTCATACACCATGAAGAAGTTTTATCTTCAGAGATCAAGGCACTTCAGATATCATTAAATTAATTTGAAACCAGTTGATTTGGGACGTTATCTTAATTTACAAGAGACTGTAGCTTGTCTAAAGGTGTTGATAGTCTCAGCTTATATGCCCTACCTGAACTCGAAACAGAAATCGGCAACATTAATATGTGAATATATCCCCCATAGTAGTTTTTAACTAAGGTCGCCTTAATCTTGTTCATCATCATCATCATCATCATCATCATCATCATCATCATCATCATCATCATCATCATCATCATCATCATCATCATCATCATTATCATCATCATATTATTATAATCAGTAGTATCAGCAGCAGCAGTAGCAGTAGCAGCATCATCATCATCATCATCATCATCATCATCACACCGATGTCGGTGTATAAGAACAAAAATAAGGAGCAGCGACACCGGAGCAGGGTTGGGTTTCTACCAGGTAGAAATGGTAGAAATAGGGTAGAAACCCCCTTAACAACAACTTACCATGGAGCTTTAAGCGACCGGCCTTTGCTAATTGTGTATTTCCACACCTGTGACATTTAGCATAGACTTTGGTATCCTTTGTGAATTGAGAAAAATGTTGCCATACTGAATCCCTTGGTCTGCCACCGTTATTCATGTTGAAATTTATTTTCAACGTTTTCTAAATTTATTTAATTTCCACTAAATACATTCAAAAGCTTAACTGTGTTTAGAAGCCTCAAAATACAATACTTTTGATTTCACAAAAATCATGTATTATATAGACCCTCTTAAGATGTTTAACTAACAAACGGATGTGACCATTTCTAACATCAAAGTAGTATCGCGCTGATGTTTACCGATTACTCCAGGGAAAACACATCCCTTTGTCAGGTATTACTTCTTACATAAATAGTCTGTTCGTTAATATCACAAGACCATTGCATAAGAGCAACTGCACAGCATACATAAGAAGAAATATTTGACAAAGGGGTGTGGCTTCACGTGAGTAAAGTAAACAGTGGTGGTGGATATGAATTGCATGAAAGATAATTACCAACAGTACACAAGTTTGTGTGCAAAGATCTGAGAAATAAGCGCCGCCAACTCCATGGTAGAAACCCCATGGTAAAAACCCTTTTTACCGTCCGGGTTTTTACCCGGTAATTACCATGGTATTTACCCACTTCGGTAGAAACTTGCCAACCCTGCACCGGAGAAGGTTATCTTTTACAATTTTCATGAACTTACCGGAATTTTGACACAATATGTCCTGGACTTCTTTGAAGCATTACGTAGCTTAAAAACAGATAAGATGATGAGAATGACTGCTTGTGATAATGTTGTAATCACCTTTTAAACAACGCAGACGTAACTGCTAACAGTGTTTTTTGGAGAACAGTTGCCCTGAATTACAAAAAGCAAATGTGAAAGGCCCCACGGCTTGATCAAACTGAAACAGCCTGAGATGTATATGTGCACGGATGTTCGTGTGCACTTCGAGTTCTAGTTGCAAAACTGCGTTGTGCTCCTGTATTGATTATCTTTATTTTAAATTGTCGTATTTATGATAATTTGTAGCTAAACCTTTCAGTGTAAAAGCATAAAAGAGATTGATAGTTTGACATTTATCTCTCTTTTTCAAATGCTTTTCTTTTGCAACTGTTGCGTCATTGAACATTTAAGGAATCAAATCTTTCTTTTTTAAATTTCATATAAACATAAAACAGGGCCACTTTTTGCCCAATTTACCTCTTTTTTTTGCTTCAACTGCCACCCCTAGACACCACCCCCCCCCCCCCCGCCCTCTTACGCTTTGAAATGTTGTTAGAACGTACACGATCATTTTGGTAACGGGCATACGGGTTGATGTGTATGTCTTATCATTTACACATTTGCAATGGTGTCCTTTTGTGCATAAATCTGAATTCATGGGGCCCAAAAGGCATGATACTAAAATCCTGAAACTTGATATGTTATTTGCATACATATTCATTTGTCTTACCGCACCCTAAACATAAGTATATCTATACCTGCTGTTCGTCTAGCAAGACTCAACAAAACGTAGAAATCATGAACAGAATTCTCAGGCATCCACACGGTGTATGTTTTAGGGATGTAACGCTGTCGCGGCTATCCGATAATAACCGATTTGGGAGTCTTAAGAATGAAGCCGGACCTAGTCTTGAGATAAGTTTTCAAACACAGGGTTTTATTATTAGCAGCTTTGCATGTAAAACAAGAATGTGTCAGACAAAGGAATACCCTCATCAGCTTCGTCATATAACCAATCAACACAGATTTTATGTATAAACATGAAGTGGAATATTAATCAATACGAATACAAACAAAATTTTACTTGCGTAAAATAACTTGAACAGAAAGTTAAACTCATGCAACTATAATATATGTTAAATATGTTAATTTATCATGATGAATACCAGGGGCCATATTCACAAAAGTTAACTTACAGTTAACTGATTCCGCCAACTGCTCTGTTGGCAACCAGAACAACCGAAAGTGAATTAGTAAATTAACCCTGTTTAATAAACAAAAATCCACCTAAAATGGCGTGCGTGATATACCTAGATCATCCGCTTTTTGCTTCTACGAGTACAGTTAACTGCACAGTTAACTTCTGCAAATACCGAGACAGGCTATGAAATTAAACAAATTTAGATACGAATTTCACAGGTGTGTTGACACTACTGCAATTTTAAATAGATTCTATGAGGTTTTTGCTAAATCTCGGCTTGGGTGGGGCTTGACTATGAAAAAACACGTTCCACGGAAAATAAGAGACCGACATATTCACAATGTGTAAGAAATAATAAATGTTTTCGGGTATTTGGGTAATCATGAAGTATGTTTTCTTTGGACTTGCATATTTATAATTTTAAGCGGAGTTTTATTAAATGAGTTCTCTATATGGTATCCGTTACGATAGAATTTACGTGGGCGTCCAATCCAAAAAAAAAAAAAAAAAGAAAACGAATAAAAGAAAGAAAAAAAACTACAACAATACGCAAGGTATTATAAAGAAAATCTTTTTGATGCATGGAAGTGGCTATTTGCCCCTCGGCCTCCCACGCTCAGTCTGAAAAAAGTAAACTTTCAGGTGAAATTTCAACTAACGTAAACGCCACGACTTATTTGGTATGCATGTCTGAAACGTTGTTGAGAGGACTTTTTTGAGCGTTATAAAACGTTTGGAAGTCAACGTTGAGAATACTCCTTATGTTCAACTTTGGAAAGACATCTAAAATGCGAGATCGAGAGAGACCACGGTAACTCCCTTGGTAAAACCTCCTTATGCTTGGCCATCCTTCCCACCTTCCATCAACAATAAAAATGGAAACAACCACCAGCAGTCAAGGCGTCGCAACGCTGAATAATCAAACCTCAATTTTTCGCAAAGCTTCAAGCCTCTTGAGCAAATCGCGTATGTTATGAAAATATGTATATGACAGGAACATGTTTGCCAACGGTATAGCTCGATGGAGGAAGCTACTTTAACCAAAGGCGGTCGTGAGCTCTTGGAAATCTTGCTCTCCAACGTCCAAGCATCGCCATTTTCACTTCACACAAGTTTTCGTGCACTTATCCCCGCCTTTAAACAGGGTTTCCATTGTTTTCGTTAATCCAATCGCATACATGATGGCATGAAACTTTTCCACACGTGCGGACAGACGATGTAAACAAACATCGTCAACATTGGCTTTTTTGTGATAGTAGAGGCCAACAGCTACATCTATCAGAACCCCGGGATACGACCACCCGCAAATAAGACCTCCCCATAAAGACGACTACTTTTCGCTAGAACTGAACCCGCAAATAAGACCACACCGTATATACGACCAAAGACCACTTTTCCCATTCCCAAACGCATTTTTAACCCCACAAAGTAGACCATTGTTTACTTCCCTAATGGTGTTGGCTTGAGTTGTTTGCAAACAAGGCACATGCAAGCCAGCTAGGGAGATTGGGCAATTCGTAAATAAATAAGGTGCTTATTTACTCTTTTGTATATTTCTTAGTATTTAGGCTTCTGGTTTTGCCATTTTGTGTTTTATCGTTAACATGTTGCGAGTATCTAGGAGTATTTAGCGCCAGAATCTTCTTGTTGATCAACGAGTAAGCGATATCGTTGACATCTTCCGTTGATATCTCGTATTTCCCCAAAGGTCAGCAAAAGGATTCACATTTATCTGAGCCTTGCCAATCTGTGTTTCAGTTAGATATTTGTGTCGGATTGGCAGGTGTATGGCACAGGAATATGCTGTGGCATCTGTTTTGGTTCATAAGCTTCTAGCTAGATTCTTGTGGTTGGCGCTGCCTACCTGTCTATAACCACACGGGTAAACCTAGTATATGCTCACACGGGTATGCCAATTAGACTTTCCCCTGTGTTGCCACTTCCTCACTCTCGCACAGTCAGTGGAAGACGGTAGACCCTAACCAACTCACTAATCACAGATGCAAAAGGCTACACGAGGACAGAAAACTGCGAAAAGCTTTTTTCAGAATCAAAGTCTCCCCTCTGCTGCCCCCTCGCTGAATCTTCCCCGGCTCCGACCACAAAGGGAAGCCAGAAAGCTGGGGACAGACCAAGCAAAAGATGTAGAGGTTGAAAATGAACAGGTCTTCTGAACTGAGCACAGATAAAAAAAAATAGCACTGACAGAGGCATGGCTATCTTCTCAATCGTTATTTGGCAACAGCAACCCCTAAAACCTACGGGAAAAAGTGACAGTACAGAGCCTAAATCCGGATAATCCGGCGTTCATAATGCCAATGGAGGCGAGTTAGGAAATTTCTGTCTCAGCATTTGGATATGATACACTCCATCGATCTCCCAATTGAAAGCTTGTCCGGCCAGTGAAGACCAAGTCGTTGGGTATTTTTATGTGAGGCAAGTATCTAGATTACACCTTAAAGCCCCTTGTTGCTTACACATCACCAGAAATAGAAAAAGAACGATTTCCTGGGATTTCCGTCATCCGCCAAACAGGAATCTGACTCGAGCATGAATTCTGAAAGTGTAGAGCCACAAGAGCCAGAGGTAGCGAGCTTCACACATCCCATCCACTTTATGGATGAAGCAAGGCCCCACAAAAAGTGTTACCAGTACTAAAAGGAACCAGCAGCGGCACCGCACCGAATCACTTCAACCCAGCCTCTCCCTACCCCGGAGAGATCACTACCTCGTCAGTAGACTCCGCCCCACTGATGCCGGAAGACATTCCTTTCAGATACATAGTGAAGGAGATTGTTAAACTAGTGAGGCATTGAGGGGGAACAGCCTCCAATTAGAGTCACGTCGCAGTGCAAGGCTCTCGAAGCAAGAGACATTTCTAGTTTTGATCACCAGCGCGAGGGGGCGGGGGAGTGGTGGCATTGTGAGCACAGTCAGAAAAAAATGGACATGGGTAGGGCGGAGTTATTGCAGCAGTATAAGTAACAACGACCCACGGCACCGCGTGGAAATCATGGACTCATTTCAACTCGAAGTCGTCCGTTTTTCAAAAGACATAGAGGAGTTACTAAACGACAAAGGGTCATGGACCGTAAGAAGGAGTTTGGAAAGAGATCGGTGCCCCACTTTGAGGCAGATAGCTACGATAGGGCTATCCGGTGCAAGAGAAACAAACGTCGCAGAAACCCACTCATCCAGTCCATAAAAATTCACCAAAACACCTGGCCACCTGCTCCTAGCAGGATCAGGCGGTTCAGGACATGGTAAAACAGGCGATCTAGGAAATGTGAGTCGACCATTTCTAGTTCCCAAAAAGACAGGGAGAATAGTGATAGCTTTAAACCAGTTCTTACAGCCCATTATTTTAAAAATGGATATGACCCAAGTTACAGCAGGACTTTTGATGGGCCTCTACAGATCTGCAAGAGGCTTATCTTTATATCTCCATAAATCCACACAGTCAAGAAATACCTGTGTTCTCAAATAGGGCAGAAATATATTATTTTCTGGAACTTCCATTCGGCCTGTCCACCGTCTTCTATGTATTTGCAAAGGCGATGAAGGTGGGCCAGACTCCAAGGCATGCTATTTTTGCAGTATCTAGACGATTTGTTCTAGGCTTACATGGAAAAAATTCAGGCCAGGCTTCAAATCCTACTCCTAGTAAAACAGTCGCCGAGGTCAGGACTTTTCGTCACTCTGGCAAAATCAGAGCTCATACCAAAGCAGCTAATGATTTTTCTAAGAGTAAAGTGGGATTTAGAGTTAGCCAGAACCCAGTCACTGAGGAGAGATTGGGTAGTATTGTCACAGCCACCCAATCATCTCTCCACACACCACACTCCACACATGAAGCTCCCCGAAATGGAGTCCCTGCTGGCGACAAGTCAGTAGTCTCCCCCCCCCCCCACAAGCCATCGAGGACCTGTAGTCACAGAACACTTGACCAGGGGTTGTCCATTCAAACCTAACCTCCCTTCCTGTCGATCAGACAGACGCATCCTTCACACATAATTGGTTAGGAAGTTTAGCTAGCTATCTGCTCCCTGCTATGAAGAACAGGTCAGTGAAGGTTCTTTTAGATAACTCATAGCTGCCTTTTTTTGCAGGGATATTATTTTCTGGCGAGAACTTGCAGCATCGTGATACCATATAGATTGCCGGCAGCCTCAGTGTTTTGGCAGACCTGACCCCCAGAGCTCGCAGAGTAACTCAAACGGAGCTGTGCCTAGATCAGTCCTCCTTCCAAAGGGTAGGGACTCGATCCCCTTAGAGTTCCTACACAGATCTATTCGCCCACCCTCCAACTACGCCCTGGATCGGATCCGCAGGCCTGGAAAGAGATGCACTCAAATGCCAGTGGCCGGATCCAATCCTCTACGCCTTCCTCTTGCAGGCAGTCTTAATGCAGTTTCTCCTCATAACGACTCAAGGAGAGCAGAATCATCTTGAGTGTATAGTGGTAACCGGAGGCAAACATCGTTTACTCTGTTGCCACGGTACTGGATAACGACATGTCCACAGATCTCGTGCCACCAACGATTGCTATACCAACCCCACTGGAACCACTACCACTCCGCACCGCATATCCTGGTTTAAGAGCATGGTACCTGTCCTCAGCTTCTTGAAATACCAAGGCTTCTCAGAAGGGATGATCCGTAACATGACTCAAGAACACAGGTCTTCCATATCTAAGGTCTGTCGTTTTCAGTGGAAGACGTTTTCAGCGTGGTGTGAGAAGCAAAACAGGGCCCTTTTATAAAGGCTTTCCCAGGACTGGTAGCCGACTTTTTGCGTTATTTACATTAGGACTTACACCTCAGGCCATCCTCGATAGGATGTTATGGGTCGGCTCTCGCTGCTCTACTGAAACTAGTGTACGAGCTACAACCCTTATGAGGACTCCTCTTCTTCCAGCTCATCAGACATTTAAGCTGGTGATGCCTCAGTCAAGTCTAATGTAGTTCAATTGGATTTGCCTCATAGTGCCATCTTTGGAAAGGCAACACTCTCCCCCATGCTGACTACACCCAAGTTTACTTTCCTCCTCTGCTCTGGCTTCTGGCAAACGCAGGAGGGAATTTCACGCTTTTGGGAAGGTTATGTTTAAAGTAAAGAGCTCTTGGAACACAGTAGTCTGAACACCCAAACCGTCTGTCCAGGACAAGACCCATGTCGCCACTGGGGGAGGGGAGAGACAGGAACATTCGGGGAGATACGGCTTCCCTCTCTTCCCAACTCCCTCCCTCCCTCCCTCCCAGCAACCCAAGTCTACATCCAGGCTTCTCTGTTCTCCCTGCTTGTCCAAAGAAAATATCCGGAATTGTCAAAAGCATATCGTACACCAGAACAGAAGATCTTAATCATTTCTTTCAGACTTCGTGTAACCAAAGGCATCTCCATACAGACGGTCTCTGATTATGCTAAACGGGTGATATTACAGACCTATGCTAAGGCACGGTCAGACCCTAATTTCATAACACAAATTTAAGCTGGTGATGCCTCAGTCAAGTCTAATGTAGTTCAATTGGATTTGCCTGATAGTGCCATCTTTGGAAAGGCAACACTCTCCCCCATGCTGACTACACCCAAGTTTACTTTCCTCCTCTGCTCTGGCTTCTGGCAAACGCAGGAGGGAATTTCACGCTTTTGGGAAGGTTATGTTTAAAGTAAATAGCTCTTGGAACACAGTAGTCTGAACACCCAAACCGTCTGTCCTGGACAAGACCCATGTCGCCACTGGGGGAGGGGAGAGACAGGAACATTCGGGGAGATACGGCTTCCCTCTCTTCCCAACTCCCTCCCTCCCTCCCTCCCTCCCTCCCAGCAACCCAAGTCTACATCCAGGCTTCTCTGTTCTCCCTGCTTGTCCAAAGAAAATATCCGGAATTGTCAAAAGCATATCGTACACCAGAACAGAAGATCTAATCATTTCTTTCAGACTTCGTGTAACCAAAGGCATCTCCATACAGACGGTCTCTGATTATGCTAAACGGGTGTTATTACAGACCTATGCTAAGGCACGGTCAGACCCTAATTTCATAACAGAAAGTAAGGTAAAGATTCCCTGAACGCCTTACATAATGACTTGGATGATATCCTACATACTCTGTGTTAGTCATCGCCAGACACGTTTATTAAGTTCTGCTTGAAAGAATGAACTGTCAAGTATTGACTCTATCGGACCTTTTATTGCCTTTAAAAAAGTCAGTCTATTGCAGTAAGAGAGGAGCGGAGCAGAGCAGGCGAGGGCCTGGATTCAAGTAGGTCAAAGGCTAGGGGCAGAAGAGGAATGCAATCCCACGGCAGCCAGTCTTCACGAAATTACAGACTGTAACGTTCTCTTTAGTTAAAGGTTCGTGTTGTGCCGGGATCATAAACTTCACGGGTTGTCGGATAACCCGGGGTAGTGGTTTTCGGAACTGCCACTAGGGCGACGCGAAAAAACATAAACAGCTGTTTATTTCGCAAGAGTTCAGTGCAATATTTTTGGTTTTTTATTAGTTGTACAGTCGCCTGCCACTGTATATATCACCCAACATCAGTACGTTGGCCGTACCACCCATGGGATGTTGGCGGGGTATGGTGTCAGGCCATGAGAAGGGAAGAGGGATTAGTCCTATCTCTTTCTCTGCCCCCTGGGATGTCTCCAGTGTCGGATCAATTTAAGTTGATGCTTTTGTGTTTAATATAGGTTTAATGCAGGGTTCTGATAGCCTTCCACGCCAGGTTAATAATTTTGATGATCCCTCTTCTTGAAAAGGGGGAAGAACCAAGCATGCTATGTGGGTAGAACCTCCCCGGTGTATGGCTCGACCCAGAAAGTAGAAGTGTAGTCCGTGTTCTCCACCTTTAGACCTTTCTTTGGCGCTGCCGGTATTCCAACCCTGCATTAACCCCGCCAGGGGCACTTGGTTATCAGGATAAAATGGAAGTTGGCCTTCAACATTACCAAATAAGAGAATGTTGACGATATTTGTTTTAATAGTCCGCCTACACGTGTAAAAAGTTTCATGCCATCATGTATGCGATCGGATTACCGCAAATAAGGGGAATCTCGTGTAAATGTAGAGAATGCGAACTGCACTTTTTCTCGTAAAAAAGCGTTTTAGGAAATAAAAGTTAAAACGAGGACGTTTATCGAAGTTGGCGCTTCTAGCATCTACCCCCAATGTCTAAAGATAAACGTTGTTTCGACACATTAACCAACAAAATCCCGCCGATGATCCCATGTCAGGTCAAGACGCCTATGCAACGCTTATAATAAATAACATGGTTACCGTGACCTTCTTGGAGGAAAAAAATTTGATTCGTGCAGGATTACGATTTATCAGTGATCAACGTGCAGAATTCAGAAGGTAACTGGTCAACTGGGCGCCAGGTCAACTGGGCGGCAGTCAACTGGGCGACAAAAAAGTCAACTGGGCAACAGTAGAAGTCAACTGGGCGCCAAATAAAATAATGAAACATCTTAGTACTTACCACTTACCATCATGTATAGAATTATTGATTTTAATACCAAACTTACGAATTGGGCATCAGTGGAAACGTTTGAAAACATCACAGACGGCACTCCGGCATCCCGCTTACTCTCTTTAATTGCAAGTTATGTGAACTCCTTTTAGTTGCAATGCATGTGAACTCCTTGTAATTGCAATGGAAAAGAAGTCGATTCACCGCGGCTAAGCTGCAATAGCCGCTTGAACGGCAGAATCAAGTGCGCCGGCGTCGCCCTGTACAACCTGGTACATCTCTAAAAGGAAGTAAGGCTGGTAGGCGTGTATAGGAATTTGGCGGCAGAAGAAAGGATAATAAACACGCAATCCCACGGCAAAAGATCCATAGCGAAGAAGATCGCAAAGCTGTGGGATGAGTACACGGTAGGTGAACTGGGCGCCTCACAGCTCATCAAGAGGATCGGCAACATCTACGCCCCTCGAATATAAATTCATTTTGACTATTTAAATCCAGGATAGTGAGAATTCATTGCAATTGCAATTAATTGTAAAAACTTCAATTGTGGGTATTGTGGTTTGAATTGCAATCACGTAAACGATTCGTCAGTAGGAATTATTGATTTTAAATGTGTTTCGAGTCTTGTATTTCGGAAAATTGCAATTATGGAACCGCTGTAGATGTCGGATTTGTTATTAGCAATTGCAATTTTTATGTAAACGCTTCGTCAGTAGGAATTATGATTAGTGATTTTAAGTGAGTAATTGAATTTCAGTTGATTTTAAGTTCTGTGATTAAAATTGAAAATGTTTAAGAGAATGGCAATTATACATGCATTAAGTTCAATGTCTGAGACGGATTAGAACTCACTTTCATCTCTGTTTGTACAGGCTTGATTATAGTGAAATAAAGAGTTATGATAGCAGAGACGGAATTTTTTGTAATTTAAATTTCATAATTCCCCAATCTCTACAAATAACCATTTTGCATAAATCTCAAAATGTAAAACATAAGATTTTTTGTCGCCTAGATAACTTCGCTCTCGCCCAGTTGACTTGGCGCCCAGTTGAGCTGGCGCCCAATCGACTAGGAACCCATTCAGAAGTAAGAGACACCGCCCACCGCCCTGCCTTAGCCCTGCCTTAGCTTTGCTGGGAGTTGATGGAATTTACATTCCCCTTATCTGACATTTATCTATACGCAGATGCCATCGAAGATTTTTGTATACATGCTCCATAATAAACTTCACTAAAATGCGAACTCCAAATGCACGTTGATGCGCTACACAAAAATTATGAACTCCCGAAATTTACCACATTAACAGGCTTGTAAGTATCAGAGGCGCTCGATTTTTGTCGAGTTTAGGAAAACCCCAGTCAGAAACACACCCATTATCGCAAGATCGATGCAAGCTATTAAACACACATATGTACATAAACACGGAGAGACCCAAGTGGACTCTGGTTGTCAAATGAATGGACTGGCTTTAATACATTCAACTTCCACTTTCAATTATAGCAATGTTCGGCGTTTTAAATAGAGGATATTCTGAAAAGGTAACAGCTGTTGTGAAATGACTGAACAATATTCATAGCAAAATTACTTTCCATATAAATGCAAATAGGCATTGGTTAAAAGCTTATTTCTGTATGAACGCAATAGCAAAAACTTTGGGTATGATATACCCCCATTTAAAAAAAAAAAGAAAGAAAAGCAGCCACGAAGACGGCAATAATTTACGCTCCTATATTTGTGAAATGTTATATATATTCTAAAATATACCTCTTGCTAAATCTAAATCTTGACCCCTTGGACTCTCTCTCTTTCTTATTGCTTTCAAAATGGTTTACTAATCACGCCTGAACGTCAAGTGTTCTTCAGGCGCCCCTCTTAAACTAAGCCTTAAGAAGTCCGTTGTATTTACAAGCAAACCCTACAAGCGATTGGTGTTGTGGTGCTGATATAAAAACATCACGGTAACCTCTTATTTTTCCATCTTTACGTGAAGTCACGTGATTATATTGTCAACCCTCAAAAGCACTAGTGAAATACGATCGTGATAATAATGAATATTTTATTGGAAGAATGGGGTTGTAACTTTGCGAATTCATTTTAAAAGGGGGGAGTGAAACTTTTTTGTATACCAGGCAATAGGATTCTTAAGACAAACTCCTGTGCAAAACCAGCCGATGTGAGGCCTTAGTATTTATGACATGTTTTGGCTAATTCTACTGTTTTGGGGGATAACATTAATTTAGAGGTATGTATAACTATATTAAGATAATAGATTTAGAAAAAAAAATCAAGACAGTAAGTTAAAGGTGTGATCGCTAATTTAAAACATGTAGGCTCTTCACGTAAACTCCACACATAAAAGCTCTGAATAGTTGAAATATCTTTGTTGTTAATGCATGTGTTTGTTACATCTTAATCAAAGGTTTGTTGTAAAGTGATGATATATAATTAAATGGTTTGCCTTGCATAATATTATAACAGTTAAGATTTATCTTAAAATGATGTGACATTTGTTTATATATGTTGCTTAACCATGTATTCTAGAAGGGTTTTAAGTTGACAAATATTTCTTACATTTTTAACATACGGGTATATATTTCTTTTGTTGGTGGCAACATATTTCGATGGAAGTTAATGGTGGTGAATTGATATATTCAAACATTTCCAAATATTTCCATTTAGAAGATTACCATGCGGCAGATTTTTCCATATGAAAATTACTTTTGAAACTTCGACGCAGTTTAATTTTGTTGTCGGTGTGCACATAACTACCATGTTAGGGTTTTCTTGAAGAACCAAAAACGCACCCATAACTGAATAGACGGGATTTTGCTGCACTTTTAATTTTTCACTTATGAAGTTTGTCCTCAGATTCCTGTCGAATGAGATTGAATAAGCGGTACTGTGTGCCAGAGCTTTTTTTTTTACGCCGGCCCACATAAAAACAAGGTTTTCCAGCATAATGCGAAAATGTTAGAATCTGTAGACCTTAATGTTTTGAATGGCATAATAAATGTGAAAAGAGCTTTTCCCCCGAGTCAATCATACTCTACAGCATAAATACTTCATTTACAAAGCGACTTATCAATGAGTAAAATAGCTTGCTCCACATTTCATAACCACACTAACACATTGGACTGACCAGCAAAGTTTATGTTACCATATGCAGATATAGAGAGATTAAAGATTTCCGAAACTAGATACAATTCTGTGTTACCAGTTTTGACCGGTTCATGCACATTTTGCAGTGCCAGTAATTATTACTGACCATTACTAGAAAGAACCACGTGAACCCAATATCGCGGAGCCACGTTTAACGCAGCACACCATTTTCCTTCCATTGGTTATTTCAAAGAATCACATTTTAGGGGGCGCGGGGGGGGGGGGGGGGTGATGGGGCTACCTGTGTTTCCAGCTTACCTTCAGTCATAGAACCATATCTTGGCAGTTCCTCATACCACCCTCACCCCATCCAAAATGTGGTTGTATACTGGTAAGATTTCGACAGCTAGGGCACTATCATCACCTGATCTGGCTGCACATTGAATCAGATTCGTATTTTTCCCATGCAGCACAATTTATCTTTCTCACAGAGAGAATTTATTGAGTTTCCTTTATTCTGTTTAGGACCATTGAATGTTGATGGAATATGTCATTTATGACGGATTAGGCTTTTACGTGATTTCAAGTGGTTACGATTGAAACCAGTACTTTGAAAGAAAAGTCTTAAGACCTGTGTCTGTGATGCGTGAATGTATTTCATGTCTGGTAAAATTTCCAGACGGGAATAACATGATTTATATAAGTTTTTGTACAGCGTCGTGTCGTCAAGAGGTCATACAGTAGAACCTCTTTACAACGTTATGAAATACAACGACACATAATTGTTTATTTCCCCTTTTTAAAAACTGTCGGTTATAGCGACATATCGGTTATAACGACATAATGGAATAAAGACCTATTTTCTGGGTTCAATCCATGTCGCTACGATGAGGTTGCACTGTAGATATAAAAAAAGGTTCTGTACGACTCGTCTTACGGGCCTATGCCCGATACCCTGCAATGCAAAGGTATTATCATTTCAAAATAAACATGCAAAACATCTTCAGTTCAAGGGAAAATAGACGACGCATTAATGTGCAACGATGTATAGAGCCCAAGAGTTAAAATTATAGCCTTTACTTCATAAGTTATCGTTTAAGTGACTCTGTATTTGTGATTCGAACTCAACCTTGGCAAGCCAAGCAATACACGATTTGACTGTTTAAAATAAACTCTTATTACACCTAAGATGAATGAAGAAAACCGCTTAATGTGAATAGACAGAGAATCGGAATAATGTTGTCTTTGTCCTCGATATTTTCTTCTATTTATTATAATGCTTGCACGACTGAACCGATCCCAGGCCAACTTGTTCGCCAAAGGGGCGTAAAACTTGCACAGGTGCACTTGCGTGCTACATCTTCACAAAAGCAACTGCGCCACTTTTTTGTCACTTGAAGAGAGCTATACATTTCCCATGTAAAAACACTCAAATGTATATTATACGACTTCTGCTATATAAATGCGCACACATTTATATGGTGTATGCGTTATCTAAAATTATCGAAGCGTAACTAGCGTCTCTTTCGATTTTCTGTGAAATCAGCTTGTTCTTTTTTTTTCTCCTTTTTTTTGGAGAGGGGGGGGGGGGGGGGGTGGGGGGGGGGTTATATCAGATGTGCCAGCCGGCATGGGCGAGTTCTTTCTAAAACATAATTATCTAAGCTGTCATATTCTTCAACAATTTCAAAGGGAAATTCTTGTCCAGTCTAAAACAAGACCATAATTCAGATTGCATGAGTTGTTCATTAAATAAATTTTCACTAGTCCCACAAGATTCATATATTCGCAGCGCGAAAAATCAGTATCATTAAAAATCCTTGTGCAACAATGGGCTTCATAAATAAGAGAAACCACACCAAAGTTAAACAAGTACAAACTGGTCGTAAATTGCTGGTTTTAAAATAGTAAACAAAATAGTTATTTTCATGTGTCAAGAGAGTTAATTTAATTAACAACAATAAGATGGTTTGCCTCAGTGAACAAGTAAAGATGGATAGTTGACAAAAATTCAAAGATATCATGATGCTTTGATACACTAAAAGTTTATTTTGGAACTATATAAGATTAATAAATAAAAGGACTTTAAATCGCTTTAAACCTTAAAGCAATTTTTGTCCGTGGACTGTCGCCAGATATAGTGAAATTAATTACCTCGGTTTTATGACGCGACATTAAACGCCTATGTTTTGGATACCAAGATGTAAAATCTGTTCTCGGGGTTCGAATTGCAAATACTTTACAGACCGTGTTTTAATTACTGTCCTTTACTGCAATAAAATTTTAAATGTTTAGCCTCGGAAGAATCATTCTATCGCATCTTAGCCTGGCATTTTTTTTCTCGAGGAAGTCAGAGTATAATGTTGTTTCAGCTCCTGTTTGATTCTCCGTTAAGTGGAGTTTCTACTGACATCATAAATCAGCCCCCCCCCTCCCCCCCCCCCCCCCCACTCACTTCGTCTGAATTTTATTCCCAAAAATGTACAGTTTCCGAGCAAATGGTATCCCATAAAAACCGACAACCCCAAAAAACATCAACCCCCCCCCCCCGCCCCCACCCACGACCCCAGTCCTTTCGGATCTGCACATGAAATAAATCATACGGAGAAATACATCCTAGGGAGAAATGTGTCCTACGAAAAAAATATCTATCGCTGTGGGTTGGTTTCCGGATACTTTTGCAGAAACATTGCAAATAAAAAACTAAATACTTTATTAAAGCGGTTAGTTCGGTTTTCTTATTTCTTTATTTTTACGGAGTTATTGTATGTTTTAGTATTGCCCCACTTGTGCAACAGAAATATTTCCGAGTAGAATCAACCTAGGCGACCATACACAGAAGTATCTCAACGGACAGTCCACAGCGGAAGAGCGTCACTACTACATCGCACACAGCAGAGCCAAATATAGCCGCTCACGTGACCGTCACAGTGGCGCCCCAAGTGGACAAACGAGGAACTACAATAGGAAGAAAGCGGTCGATGTGAAGTGGTGTTGCGGTGTATGTCGGTTAGAGATTATGGCATCTGTGCAAGTATGTGGTTTCACTTCCAGGAGCCTGTGTACAGTTCCAAAATGTCTTCTCATTTTACATCATCCCGTTCCCAACCCCGAACCGGATTTTTGAAAAAAATGTATTCTGCAAAGATCCTAGCTCTACAAATTCTCATGTATTTTTTCTATTCAAAAACAACCTAGATGTCGTACGGAGAATGGAGTCCGCGAGACGATACTAATACAGAACGTCTCATGACTTTTTTAACTGGATTTTTTTTACTACGTAGCCTCGGTTCATGCTGATGATTGAAAAGAACATTCCAAACACACGCCGTGGCTTTTCTTCTTTCTTCAAAGGGATAGCTGCAGCATGGCTGTGTCACATGAATCCTTAATAAGTGACCGGTGTATACCTGATATAGAATCGGTAAATCGTACGTTTCCTGTATGGTCACAAAATCAAGCTAGAATTAATTTGAACATACCATTTTCGTACTCAAAAAAGCATTGGACAGCCCCTTACCACTACATCATAAACCTGTCTTTGCTTTAGCAATTAACAGCATGTGTGTTTTGTAATAAAACCGCAATGTTACATAAATGGTGTCACTTTATTTAATACCAAAGTGAAAAACGCAAGATGCTACTAAGTAAGTGCAAAATAAATCATTAAATTTACATTTTATTAATTGCACCAGATTATCAGCTCAACCGCAAGTAATTGCCCACTTACGGTTACAAACAAATATTTGGTGCAATTTGGGGAGAGCGCCAAAATTTGACTGAGCAAGTTAACTCTAAACGGCATATAATAACCTTAATTTTAGGAAACCATGGATACGTCCAATGATGACGTCCACAATCAAGATCAAAACAATGCGAAAAAGAACCAGGGAGAGGAGACCCAGGAAGACTGTGCAAACAGCAGTCCGACAGTAAAGCGTGCTAGCCGCGCATTTGGTGGGTTTGAATTTCAATTCAAAACAGCTGATTTTGGCCTGGAATGTATTTCAAAGTATCTATACTGGTCTGAAATGCAATTCAAAATAATTGTTCTAGGCCTAAAGGGCAATATAAAGTAAGCACGCAGGTTCTGAAGTCTGGTTCAAAATAACTATGCTAGTTCTCAAACGCAGTTCAAAATAATAGGCCTGAAATGTAATTAAAAGTAACCATGCAAATTTTGAAATGCAATTCAAAGCAACTATGTTTGGTTTGAAATGTAAGTTAAAGTAACTGCACTAAATGCCAAAAGCCGTTATAAGTATATCTGTTAAGTCTGAATTGCAATTGAAATTGATTATGCGCAGACACAGCAGGAACAATATCAACGTAAAAATGTCACGTATCTGAAATAAAAAAGGGGGTTTCGAAAATCTAAATAAAACCCTTTTTATGTGTATTTTCAAAAGGGGGACATTTATATAAATTCCTTTTGTATATTATACTGCAGAAGAAGAATATATACAATGGGAAAACAAAATCAATAAGGAATTTGTGGACTTTCTGGCGCACATCCGGGACTTTGTGACGCAGAAAGAAGGCCAACTGAAAGAGTACCAAATTGACCTCTGTCACCGAGAACGCTCACTACAGACGAATGAGGATTACTTCAAGGTTGACCCCAGTAACATTTTCATACTACTCCTCTCTAGCCTGGCAATTCAATTTTTTAAAGCACTTTGCCTTACACCTAATCATTTTTAAACTACGCGCCTTGAGGAAAAATACAGTGCGATCGCGGAAACAGGACAATTAAAGCGAACTAATCACCGGGGTAGGAGTATTTTTTCATAATGAAAGGCATCTTGAGCGGAACTTTTGAAAAGTGGTCCGGTTTGTGAGGTGGCCCTTTTTGTGGAGTGGCTACATTCCGTGGTTTTCCATGGAATGTGTCATTAGCCCTCTTGTAAGCCGATAACCCCATGCAAGACCTCTTCCTAAAAAATACTAGTTCCGCCTCTACCAGTCCGCAAGCGAAATTGTGTGAAAACTGGTTTGATTAATTCATTACAGCACCAAAATTTCAATTTCCATGTAGTTTCTTTCCAGTGATAATGATGAATATCAGCTTATATTTTTTAATCGCTTTGAATTAACGACCCCATTATCAGAACCCTTCTTGCTTAAATGACACATCTGAAAAGAATTAAAAGTTTTTTTAAGGGGAAAATTAAGTTTAGTACTAGAAAACTATTCATTTTAAAATGATTAGCCTTGGTAACTCAATAATAAAACATATGGATGACATTGAAATTTATCCACATGGGAATCAAACCTTCAGAGGCCCAACCAAGAAGCTAATTTTTAAGAATACGTTTCGTGATGAAGGCCTGTTATGACGTATATTTTCTGCATGGGTAAGTCTATGCTGGCAGAGTTTTAACTGCCATTCTTCAATTCTAAGCAAATCTCTAAAGTGTGCAAATAATTTCCAAAAACAAACACTCTTACCGTCCCTTCTCAAGAAAATCACCTACCCAAGCCTGTAACGTAACGTGACACTTGGTCAACCGTCACTTCGGTGATTCTTTTTCTTTTTATTTCTTTAGGTTTTTACATTTTACTAATTTTGCAGGATCGTATGGCGACATTAAAAAAGGCGGAGGAAGAATTCCAGCAAAAAGTAGAGAGGCTGAATTTACAAATACAAGACCGAATGCAACGACTTCGAGCGTACGAAGGTCAAAAGAACCGTTGTTCAGCCAGTTATTCTGATGCTGCAACTCAAACGGATCTAACTGACAGTGACGTCACCTTGCGCATGCACACAAATGCCCAAACGAATCGCTACCAGCATTCGAATGGTCCCACGCGAACCGAAGGCGATTATATGTTCATGGGCGCAACAGAGCATTCACCGGAAAGTCATTATACTGACTCACCTCAAGCAGCGCATGCTCAGTCTCCTGACGAACCCGTCACCGTGGACACTGCCCCTGTAAACGATTCTGGATTTAACACCCCCGATCCAGATGAAGTGAGTCCAGCGTATAATTATGAAACCAACGTTATTGAAAACAGTCCATCTAATGCCGCAAAACATCAACAATTGAGGGCTCAAAATATAAATGGAGATATGCTTAATGTTAACTCAGCTGGCTCCAGAACGAGCACTTCCTCTTTGGGTTACACTGGCGAGCGTGCTATACTGGTTAAAAGTCCAAACGGCGTCGAGGCGTACACAACGAGGGCGCATGAGTACAGAGGCACAGTTACCACTCGGTCAAGGTCAGTACCTCCAGAAGAGCAAAAGCCGCGAAATAGATCCTTGTCTCCGAGCAGCAATCGCTCACAATCAATGCCTGCGGAGCCTGACAATATCAAGTCCTTTGGTGGTGTTCATGTTACTCTAAGTGACAATTTAATTGACCGCCCAGCTTCTTTTGCTGAAGGTCAAAGGTCACCTGAAAGTCAAAGGGGCAGAGCTGGATCGTTTGGAACCAGATCCGTCAACGGTCATATGTCGCGGAGAGCCGCTTTGCACGCTAAAAAACAGGCGGCATCCAAACCACTTCAGCGAAACAACAGATTCACAAACAATCCACAGAGCATCGATAGCAGTCACACGCGCTCACTAAGCTTGGGTAATGAACCCATAAATAACGAACCAAAAGAAGATGAACTTCCAAATTCCGTCCCGGATTACATACCTCAAAGGGAACCCTCGAAAGAGCCTGGACCATTTGGATCCAGTTCCGTAACGAATCTAGATGATCCACGTCTTCGTGAAAGCATCCTGAGCAAATCGAAACAGGCCTCGAGTTTTAACATGAATGACGCCATCGCACGATACAAAGCTAAATCAGAGAATCATTTACACCAGGAAATGTCTTTATCAGACAAAGACGTGTCTCCTAGCAACGGAACTCCAAACTGGGACAGCGATTCCGGTTTCGGATACAAGGCAAGGTCATACAACCAAAATCAGGCATCAAGATCCCAGGTGACAAGTTCAGAGGAAACAAGCACCTTGGATGTAGGGCTGCCTGCACGATCAAGAATTCCGGGACGGAGGAGTGAACCTTTTGATTTCCGGCAGCGGAATGCCAAGTTAACCTCGTACACTCATAGCGACAGTAAAATCCTCAACGGTGTCGCTGTAGATTTAAAAGTTGAAGAAGATATCAACCGAAACAATTTAATAGCACGTAATGAATATGATGTGACGAAAACTAGAGTGACATCCCCCAAACCAATACTCAAAAATCCACTGAAGCAACCATACACTGAATCGTATCATAACACATATCAAACGACAAATACAGCTGTAAGTTATTCTCCTACGCGCTTACAACCACCGAGCACAAAAACATACAGACGTTACGAGGCGCCTCCCCCAATACGGCGCTACCCATCTGACGGAGATGCGAACAAAGATCGGGTGAGTATTAAAAGCTCAACATCTGATCTCGCTCATCATACACATCACCATAGCAACGCCTTTCAGCAGGATAGCTCTTCTTCGCATGGTAGCAACACTGGCCATATTAATGCGCGCAATACCAGTGAATCGCCGGAAATGACGTCAACACCACGTGATCTATTGGAAAATGTGGACACAAACTTGCACATAGTGAGCGAAAACGATCGTGGTGAATACAAAGTAAAATCGGCCGCAAGTACTGATTACGTAGCAAGCCAAGAATATAAACCAATGCGGACTTTTGGTGGTGGTGGACAAAGTCGATCTAATACCGGAAGTTCGGGAACTCAGATACCATATCGGGAGAGCACTTTGCAGCATCCGCTTATGGCGGGAAAAATCAGTTTGAGGGACAAGTCAACATGGGCGATAAAGAAGCGCCGCGAACTTAACAAGCCTACGGACTTACCAAATAATGGCGAGCGGGAAACAACATTGGACAGAACATCGCGTCGACTTGTTCCGCCAGGTAAAACAACCCATTTTTAAAATGGTTGTAGCTTTTTTTCTGCTGTGGCGGCATATGTTTCAAAACATTTTAAAAATTATTTTTGCACATTTTTACACAGTGGTGTTATAACAGTTATTATTTCAGTAAAAGTAATAACAATAATTTTAGACGCGTTTTATTGTTTGTTTTCGTATCAAATCGCTACAATGAGTTATTTGCACTGTCCATGTCTAGTTAATTATTAGTTGTTATAGTTTCAAGGTAAAACGAGAGATATTCCCGTGCAATCTGAAACATAGAGAAAACGGTATAAAATGTGCTTAAATTCCATATTTTTCTACAGGGACTTATCAAAGAGCTGCTAATAAAGAAAGTCGCCCAAAGAGCGCGCATCTATCCAGCAGATCACGTAATATGTCGTACGAACCGGAAGTAGCGCATAACCCGTCGCAAGCCTTGCCTAGACCTGTGTACAACAATGCGCATGCGCCCCGGGATTCAAGTCCTGCCACAAGAAGGCGAGATGCAAACTCGTATACTAATCGTCGCTCGCATTCTTCAGAAGGTTACCTCGAAGGCAGATCGAACGCCAATCAGTACATAGACAAACCAATGACTGAGCACGGTTATAAAAGCGCCTTGGGGCCTCCGCCTTATAATCAAAGCAAAGCACCCCCGTCTTATAAAAGCCATAGGCAAGCTCATGATGATACTGTAAATAACATTGTACAGACAGCGCCTTCACAGAGTCCCAGTCATTATTTCAATAACGAGGTATTAGAGAGATGCAGCGACAGTGACAGCGAACTGTATACTTCCAAGAAGGAGACAAAAAAGAAATCAAGTATCAAATCGAAATTGAAGGGACTTTATAATAAAAGTAACACGGCGAAAGCAAAGAGCGCTGATCACAATGATAAGAAATCACCCAGCGTAACACAATCGAAATCGTCGAAGAGCAATAATTTCGGTTATCAAGGTGGTACTGTTTCCAGGGAGAATGCTGGCAATAAGCGGGAGCCTCCTTATAGTAACTATATGCAGCCAAAATGAGCCTTATAATACTGACACATATTCTTTTGGGGGATAAATTGTTGTTTATAACCCGTCCATTCGGTATGTAAACTATTTTAACGGATTTCCCTGTTGCGGTTGTTTTCAATCGACAATATCTAAACAGGAAGACATTTTTCTACAGCTCACATCCTCATCAACCCCCCAAACCCCTCCCCCGCTTCAATGACTATATAGCAAATGGGTTGAATTTCCGGGTGAACAAGTATAGACTAAAAATTAAACCAAAGTATGACCCAGGAAACTCCCAGTATATTTCATAAGACTTTCTTGTTGATATATTTTCTTACTGCTTTTTCTACCTTAATATTGTAAATCTTGGGGAACTCAGCAACTTGTGAAATCAACAAAATTTCTCGGTTGATAGCGTATTGTTATTATTATTTGAAATTATTTCAGTAATGTAATAGCAAGTTTTTTTGGATTTTTTTGGTCACATCTGCTTAAGAAAATCGTAAATTTGTCAAGCGCTTTTGAAAAAAAAGGTCACAAACACTAGTTTGTATCTTTTAGTGGCAATTAATCTTGGCCTTTTATTTTCTTTTGCAGTAAATTTATTTGCCTGATGAGGTTCAAAACAGAATAACAAAAAACTGAAAGTTATGTAGCAAATTTGTTCAATGCTTTTGAATATATTATATATAAAGAATGATATATCGAATGTCGTCAGGGTGATGCACCAAATACTAGTTTTATTTTATTTCTGTTTCAGATGTGCCATATGGTTTTGTATAGAAAATAACTTCATGCTATACAGTTTTGGAAATGCTTTAATGCTTTCCATGCATTACATTTATATGTGTAACTTACTTTAAACGTTTTTGAAATGTTCATTCAAATTTACATGCTTAATAAAAGTATCAAATAATTTTAAGTATATTTATTGTACACTGGGTGGTTCTTATGGCAAATGTTTAATAATAAACGGCCTTTTTAAGCCTCATAGGAGACTGATCAGGCAGTAATAGCAATACTTCATTCTATAGATGCAGAATGTTAGTTTTTTACCTGAAGCCGGAGGGCCGTACAGGCCGACCCCGGAGGGGAAGGTCCATGCGTGCTCTTGGGCTGAAAACACCCACAGAAAGACGTGTTACTGTTAGCATATACTTCACTTCAGGATACACTAGGATGCTTTTGGCTTAATTTCCGGAGGTGGGGGGAGCTGTACAGGGAGCAAGATATACTGTTACACCGGTGTATGCTTAATTAGGGCGACGCGGTATGGGTAACTCTACTGGTGGTAGGTTTTCATTTGCCCCTGTTATTTTTAGTGCGTTTTAGAAATAACTGAATTTATTAACAAGTTGATAAATATGAAAACCTTTTAGCTTGTTTTGTCAGTGACTGAACCAGTTTGTAGGTTCTTCTTCAAAGCAAAAACAGGGGAACAACTGTGGTCAAGAAAATATGCTTAAAAAGGAGAAGGGTGTTCAAACATGCTGCACACTTGGTTTTTTTTTCCTATCAATTGTTTGCCTACGGTCCACCAGGCATGTGATAAAAACATAAACAGTATATCTACGGTGGAATTACACCAACTTTTTGTCATATTTGAATTCCATGAATTATTACGGACAGACTACGTAGATTCTTTTTTTTTTAAATTTTTTTAGGGGGGGGGGCAGGAGTGTTATGTTTGTCAATCTGCGCATCTAAGAAAAAAATGTTGATAGTCAAGAGATCGGGGGCTGTTCCAAATTAGTGATATTTTTATTGATCACCTATAGCCTCAGCGTAAGTTGCTTCAGCTTTGCAAAATTATTACCAAATGAGTATACAGCTCAAATCACTTCTATCATTTTATCCTCTTTCACGGCATAGTATATATTCTCATAAGATTTTAATACATTTTATAGAAATGAATTGAAGTTGTTAATTTATTTCATTAACTGAAGATATTATTAAATTTTTGTCCAGAATCATCACGTTACTCGATGAGAAGCGGGGTATTCTTATAACTCTGTCATCCCAAACTTTACACTGTTTGAGTAATCTCTGCAGTACGTGAAACCTTCACTGACAGACGTACACGTACTGTCGCGGTCATTCAGCTCCACAATCAAATCCTCGCTAACGAAAGACGGTATCATGACGTCATGATCATCGTACTGTGTGCCCATCTCCATCGTTCCGGAAATGCTGCTGATATCGGTGCTATGAATGCTGGGAGTTCTGCTTGATGAGCAGGTGCTCGCACAAGTATGACACGCCTTTAAACATGTCTTCCTTTGACCCAGTTTGACGTCATTCCCATATCCATAGATACAAGTTTCGCGACTTCTCGGAGAATAACGACGTCGTTTTCTAATGACATGTTGCAGGAACAAACTTATGCTTATGATCGAAAGTATGACCGCGGTTGTACAAGCAACGGCTACTAACATATCAAATAGGTCATATTTCTTCACGCCAAATCTTCCTCGCAACCACGAGAAAAGTAAGGAATCCTTCGTTTTGGTGAAGTCTGGAATATAAGTGTCATTTACTTCGCTGATATCGGATGTATAGTGGAAATAGTCGTTGCGCTCATACGGCAATAACAACTCAGTGACGTCATCACTTTCCTTGTTGTCTGATGTTAAAAGAAAAATACCACTAGATGAAGCACTGTTGTAGTTATGGGTCTCACTCGTAGCATTTACCGTAGATTGTTCCTTGGACGAATCAGCATCGTGCAAGCGGAGAACGCGCACATTCCCACTGGAGTCATTAGCAGAAGAACCGGTCTGCGGTAGCTCGAGACTGCTATCCTTAATTTTTTCCGTAAGCAATCCATGATGGGTATTTTTATTTTCGTCTGAGCCAAACCTTATACCATGGTTTTCTTTTTCGTTTGAAGGTGCTTGGTTATTTTCGTCATGGTTTACTGGGCCACCTCGTACAGGAAAGTCGACACACCGCAGAATTAAAATCCCCACTATGTAGCGAAGTATCATGGCTATTTTAATATATCTGTTCCAGTATCACAAGCCCGTTCTATGATTCTCATACAAATACTTTTGCTCGTAATTTCATTTCATTTTCATATAAGTCACTTTGTCATTTTCTTGCTTAATATTATGTTTTACACAACATGATCTTTCTCGTAAAACTTACTCCATTTCATAGATCTAAAACCACGAATAGAAGTTACGCGAAAAGAAACTGTGTAAGAGTAAATAAGTTCCTTGAAGTGGGTGATGCAGTGAGCTACTTAGCTCACTCTTCGCATCTTGCAATATGCTAACGTGTAATGTATGCTTGTGACAGCTTGCGGAGACCCCACGGTATACGGCCTCAACACACATTTATACACACCATACATTTCGCAAATTGATACCCTAACAGTAAAAAAAAAAAACAAATCTACGAAGCTCTATCTTGATCTTTTTTAGCACGTTGTTTTCATTTTCCAGTTATTGCTAGCTTCTTGCTAATTTTTCAATAAATTTGTGCGAAATTTGTGAAAAATTAGCATCTTTATTGAAAAATTACTAAAAATAGTAAAAAAGTGTTCAAAATTTGTTGAAAGCTTTTCAAAAAGATTTGAGCAAATTTTCAACACTCTAAAGGCGAAACTGAAACGTGGTTTTTTCAACCTTCTCGTCACATGATCTTGTCACATGATTAACTTGTTTTATGTTTATTTTTGCTGTGTGCCGCTCAGTAAATGTAGAAATAATAGAAATAAAAACAAAATGACAAATATGGAAAAGACATTTTAATGTTTACCAAATAAATAGAAATTTAACTTTTACAAAGCAAATAAGTTGATATTTCAAAACATAAATTTTACAAACCTTGCACGTGAGCAGCCATATTGAACAAGTTGAGTCACATGACAGTCACATGACAGAGGTAAAACTTAGGATATTTATTTTGACCTTGAAAATATTTTGAAAAATTGTTGAAAATTTTTATAAATTTTTCAATAACTTAAAAAAAAGTTGTTACTAATTTCGCCAAAAAAAAATAATTTTTTCATAAAATTAGTGCTACGTTTTTGAAAAATTAGCAATAATGTCGCACTGAAAAATGAAAACAAAGTGCTAAAAAAGGATCAAGATCGAGCTTCGTATAAATCAGCCTAAATATTCTGATTCTACAAATGTGTGTCTCTTGGAATTCGAGATACATGTAACTTGTTAAAACATATCGGCGATTCAGATATTTTTCAGTTCGTAAGATATGTTTTACAGATACCTTCGACTACTGTTAGCTATCTCGTTATATATGAAAATCAAGAATTGAAAAAGGGGGTCCCAAAAATTGCTCGCACACACTTCACATGCAGATCTCTAGTTTGGAATTATTTGCCTTGTACGTATTTGTGTAAAGATCTTCGACATCACAAGAATTATAATTGATTGACAAGAAAATATCATTAATTGACGTGAACCTACAGTTGATTGACAAGAACCTATAACTGATTGACAACCACGTACAATTGTTTCAGACTATTTCTTGATCTTATCTTACAATCGCACACATCTCTAGCGTTTCAGTCCAACAAGTCATTTCTTGGATTCCTTAATCGCACAATTGTGTATTTTTTAGCCAAAATGCCAAGTTTTCTCTCTTCACCTATTGTATTAGCTAACACCTGTTGAAATGTGACATGTGACAAGCCCCCCCCCCCCACCCCACAATGCCACACACCATACCCCTCTAACACCCCCGCCTCCTCCACTTCACACACAATCGCGCCTGCAAACATCCGATTATTTGCACTACCCTTTTTTTTGGGTCGTCGTCAACCCCACTCCCTCCGGTGAACACTTTTTTTTTCAAGTGAAATCTATCACAGGCGCATATCAAAATGGCAACGATACTATCTATGCCACGGACAGAGTGGAGCTGAGCTGATACATTGTCAATATACAGGTTTACATCGACAGTTCGGTGAAGAAAACTTAAGATCGGCAATGTTCGGCGTTTTTCACGTATATGGCCAACAGGCGTTCTAATAATTACCACAGTATGAATTGTCACCTATAGTTATTATTTGACTGTCGTCACCTTAAGGCTAATGACAACAGAGAGCATTTTTTAGGTAACACACGCTGACAAGGTACCAAAGTAGCAGATGTACAACGGGAGGTTTACAAGCGTTAAACTTCTGTTTCGATAAGACTGGACATCACAAGAGGGGTTGTAGAACTGCACCCCTCCCCAACTATCAGAGGCTAAAGTTTTTTTCTTTTCTATGTGACGCAAATAAATCCACAGGAGTAAGTTCCAGCCTCCCTTAAAGTGGGAAACTTCCCAAATTTTACTTGCATTTTGTTCGTCAAAATCAATGCGGCAAGATCAGATTCTAAACAGATCAACTCAATAGGGCACAGATCCGAGTACTGCAGAAATTGCATTAAAAATACTGTCCAAATTCCTCAATTTCCAATTACCTGGAAGTCAGAGTGTCCACATTCTTGGGTGCTTTTGATTCGGATCCTACGCCGATCTCCGTTAGTTGTTTATTATTCACCAAACTATTTGTGTCGTAATCGATACTATGGACACTCGGTTCTACTATCTTTTTTTTTTTTTTTTTTTGGTTAACCGCGGTTTTTTTTATTTATGGTTTAGTTTTCAGTTCGCTCAAAAAAACAAAGTTTTTATTTTTTCTAAAATAATATAAACAAATTATATAATAACCTTTTTAAAGGATATACCTATGTTTCCCATAAAACATTGGATGTTATTGTGAGAGAAGGATAAACACATCATTGCCAGTGACAGCGTATTGAATAGATCTTGCTGTTATTGTGGAGAACTGCCTTTCTTGTTTAAAATTCACTTACATACGTAGGTATGCTCATAGATTAGTTTTGTTCTTTTTTGTTTGTTTGTTTTTCTTTTTGTCTTTTTTTTTTTTTTTGGCTTTTACTTAAACAGCTGTTCGTTTTTGCTGGAGGTGTGCAACCCTAATTGTTACAAATAAAATTCTAATATAAATTTCTAGAAGTTTATTTTGCAAACTTTTATCTAAACAAGCTTCTGAAACACTTTCTCAAATATTCTATGGCCACAAAATATGAAAATATGATTTTGATTTTACGTCACCGGTGTCTTTAGGTTTCTTGCAGGATTCACAATCACAATGCCTCACAATCCTTGGGTACAATAAACCAATCCGGACAGAGATCACCACTCAGATGTGGAACAGCAATTCCACATTGACAGGGGCGGATCCAGTACGATGGCAATATGGGTTTCGCTCCAGCTCCTTCCGGCCCTCAAGACCTTGCCCCTCTTATGATGCAGTAATTTCTATAGAAACAAATATAAATACCCCACATTCCTCTCCCTCCATTGTAACTACCGAGACTGGATCCGCACCTGATTTGCTTCTCTTCCATGGTAGCAACGTTAAAATTCTTTCTTGGTCAACATCTCTTAGCTACATACTCTTTTCTTCATTGTTCGACTTTTATATTTTCGTTGGTCAACATATCTTAGTTACATATTCTTATTGTTCTACTTTTATTCACAATCATTTTTAAACCACTTTAACGCGTACAAAAGATAACAACTGTTGTTGAAATAAATCAATATTAAAAAAAACAACAACCTTTAGTGCTCCAGTTAGGATTAAGTTTTGTAAACAACCGATAAAACTAAAATTATTCAATTCAATTCAATGCGAAGCCACGGAGCTGCAAGCACAGTACTTGATTTTTCGACACAACAACTTGGAAAAATAAAATTTTGGTTGGCCTACTTATTTGTTCACACATATATGCATGTAAAATCTAGAAATTAAACTAGAAATAATGCCTCCCCCATACAAGGCTTTGAACGCAACGGCCAGCGGTGCGATAACTATTTTCTTTGAGCCCTGAATTTCGTCAAACAACCCGAAAAGCCGAATAAAAATTGAATCATTAGAGATCTACATTTATATCAATAAATAAAGGTTTAGTTTACCTGCGAAGAGCAATTTTAACTTTTACAATATAAAACGTATTCCTTACACAATTACAACATGATGTAATTATTAATTGATTAGTTATTATTCTAACATACATCACATCGATTACTTTTCAAATACAGAAATGTCACGTTTCTTCTAATTGATCCTTTTTTTCCTAAAGACACTTTCCAGCCCATCCAAACTAGATGGCTTTCATAGATTCAAAAACAATTATTTTTTAATGGAACAAAAAAAATATTTTTTATTGTTCTGTGGCATTGTTTTTAGAGGAGCTGCACCGCGACAGTGGCTACCATTGTCACAGCTGAGAAGATGACGGTGGAGGCCCCGGACACTGCAATGATATTCTCTCCAATTAAAATCAGCAAACAATGGTATATATATATATATATATATATATATATATATATATATATATATATATATATATATATATATATATATATATATATATATACCCATTAGAGATGAGCATTTACCTCTGAACAGCAATTTTTAACTTTTACCTTTGAACAGCAAAATATATATAAATACATTTGCATGTACTGCAGCTAAAGCAAATATTTACCCCAAGTGTTAAATAATTAACAACACTAAGATCAAGTAGTATCTGTGGTTTGTCTGTCAAATATACTGCAGATCGAGTTTACCTCACTCTTTAAAAGTGTGAGGTTAACTTTACCCTTTAAAATCACCTTTCCATTTTGCCAGATTTCGAAAGACATGTTTTTTAAGTAAAAAGGGTGTCTTATTTAACAGTGAGATACCTTAGAAAACGAAAGAATGCGTTTTACTAACATTTGAAGTACAAATAAAAACATAATTTTCTTTAAAAAAAAAGAAGAAGGATGAGAGTATGAGAGTAGATGAGAGTATATAATCTAATGATACCTATTTTAAAGGAAGTCTTCCTATTGCAGTGGTTTCCTTTGCAACAATAGTGGCACGTCTTTCCAGATTCCACTTCATCGTCATCACAGCTGTGCAGAAAGACATCAACTCATTACGATTTATTTAATTACATCCACAGTCACCAGGAGTGGTATTCTGCTCTGTCCTTATTTTTAAGGATGTCCTTATTCTTGAGATTAGATGGTTCATCCTTAATTTTCATCCTTATTTTTAAAAGACTTTGCTACGTTTGAGGTTAGAGCAGAATAGCTTTTTCGTCCTTATTTTTAAAAATAAGGACATTCTTAAAAATAAGGACAGAGCAGAATACCACTCCAGATCGATCGATCAAAGGATGAAACAATGATTTTATTTCATGAGGTTTGTATAACGAGGTGAAGCAGGATTTTAACAAAGAGAAGTTGACATCAGTGATATCTTGTAAATTCGGTAATAATATATAAATTGCTATAAATTGCCACAGCATTTACTGCAAAGTCTCTCTGTAATGGAATTAGGTTGTTAAAGCTCTGTAATTGCCCTTGCAAAATATACATATTGTCGTACTCGTCGTCGTTGTCGTCCTCCTCCTTCTTGCACGTGTCTTTTTTCATGCAGCCTTTGAATACATGCAGCTTCCCGCCGACATTTCTAGCACGTGTTACACAGACACTCTGGAGAAGAGGCAAAGGTTTGACTAATTTGGAAACTTCAGTTTTTTCCAAATTATTCTAGTGAATTAGAACGTATTAAGTATCAAGGTAGGAAAAGTGATGTCTAGTTTTTTAATGCGTGAAATCTGCGGTTGATGAAATTTAAACATAGTGAGAACAAACACCACAACCAGTATAAAAACGCCACAACCAGTATAAAAACGCCACAACCAGTCACCTATAGCCCTGGCGCCAGCTTGAAAAGCTGAGGACTTCTCTTTTAGTGATTTTGGTGAAGCTGACCATTAAAATTGTTTTATATGCATATAATTATTTTGAAATAGTGTAAAGTAACTTTATCACTTTGCACAACTGCCCTGCCCTTTGTTGCGTAACACCAATTTTTCTTTTAATTAATATTTTCTAAAACAAATACTGGGCATTAGGGCATTTATGTTCTCAACGGTATAGACCTTAAAACAAAGTCTATTAAATAAACAGAATGACTGAAAAATAAAAACAAAATCAGTCACATCATCGTCATCACACGGTTCGTCCTCCTTCGAGTCATCACATTTGTCCCTCTCCTTGGAATCATCCTTACTGTCACTGTCATCTTTCTCTTTATAGTTGCAACTGTGGCACTTCATGTCAGCTGAAAATAATAATAATAAAAACCACATAGTTATGATGAGCGAACCTTCCAAATACAGTCGCAATATCGTAAACATTAGACACTTTTTTGTTCTTTTTCTTGTTTCTTTTGTTTTTGTTTTTTATAAAATGACAGAATTTCGTTGAATTGCGGACCTTTTAGAAGAAAAGTAATGAGTAGTTCTTTCTATTACAGCTGGGTTCATTATTAAATGTAATTTGCACGCCATTCACGAGAAGTTCAATTCACAAAATGTTTCTAATTGCTTTAACCATTTTTAATTTTATTGCCACCAACAGTAGCTTTTTTTGTAATTAACTAAATCACTGGGATAACCTTTCGCAAAACTTTCTACATAACATACATTTTTCAGCTTAAGCAAGATCAAAAATTGATTTCAAATAGAAAAGTTAATTAATAGAATGCCTGCCTTCAGATTCTAATCCAGGTTATAGTTATCTTGGTAGCATGAGATTCAAGTCTCAGCCTTAATTATAAACGTTTTTTGTGATATTTAGTTAAAATAAGCAGGATGAGATAAGTAAGGAAAGGCTTAACTCACCTGGATTGGAAACAACACCATTAAAATAATAATACTTACCTGCTAACGACATCCCAAGAACACAGAAAAGTCCTAACGCAAGGAGCAGCAATGCACACTTCATTTTTAAGTTAGATTAATTTCTCGTGCTTTAGAAACCAGCGACCGACTGCTTGAATGCTACCTAGGGAAATGATACTCATGTTCTTCCCCACAAGTCGCTTCTGGTCCATGGTCATTTTTTAAATCAAATTTAGATGGACCCAACGACTAAACAACATCAAATGTACGAAAATAAGTTATAGCACTACCGGTATTAATATAATTCAACAATATATTTAATACATATCGCAAAAGAACTAAATATCTACTCAGTTAAGCATATTAAGACATTCAATTTAACTCATTATTAAACTATAAATTTACACTTAAATCTGGGACTGATTGAGCATATAGGTAGACATTGTCATCTAATGTATAGTGTACCATTTATATAAAACGCTCACCTCTAAATTATTTTGAACTCAGCAAAACTAAGTACAGAACAAAAACTGAAGATGGGAAGCTTGAAATGGATTAAATAAACAGCTTTAAATATTTTTAAAGTATTTTCAAGTTAAATACCTATTTGGGTGCTCCTGATGTTTTGACGCACAGAAACATGTAATGCAATTTTTCTTAATTAGAATTACGTTTTTTGTAGTTTAGGCGAACAACTTTCAAGTAGATGTGACTCAACAAATTCACACATTTTAATTCAGTCCTTGCATGACTGATGTGTTTCAAATTAACGTTCTATCACATGCAAACGAGTGTTTGAGAATGCCCACAGATGCTGCCTTTGATTGTGGTTTTGCCAGCTTTAATTGATTTTCCGTTATGATATGAGTGGGCAAACTCACTAATTTAAAAGAAGTAGCAACTGCATCTTTACATATGTAAACACAACTTTTAACACACTTTTTATACCACTGATTTGTTTATGCATACCTAACAATGTTCATACAGACTAACAGAGTAAAAGCAATATTCTGATAAGTACACAATTTTATTTTCCGAAATATTACAACAGATTCGAGCAGTAAAATTATTAGTAATTTTGCGTCACAACAGTCAGCACGTATAAAGAATATGAATTAATGCACAACTAAAGCCCTATTACTATTTCTGTGTAAATCAATACACACGAAACTAATAAAACATCCAACAATAGGAAATAGATGCAATTTAACGCCGAAACTGTTTAACGTCGAAAACGCTTGGAAGATTGGTATTGTTTGGTTGTTTGGGTTTTATAGTATTTTGTGTAATTTATACTTTTAAACATATATGGGAAAGTTATGTCAGATGGCCTTGCTTCCTCAGGGACATACTAAAGGGGAAACTAGAGTCCAGAGACTTTTTGTTCTGGGAGAGCATCAATACAAGGTGTATTTGCTATAAATGGACACCTTCTATTTGGACTGTATTGTCGCCATTTCACAGGCAAAATAGTTTTGCAATTTCAGGTAATTTGTGAAAAACAATAAGCAGCTTAGAGAAGTAAATAAGAATGCAATCTGACAAAAAAAATTTCGAATAAAGAAGTTTTCTCTTTAATCATTGCAGGTTATGTTAAAAGAACACCAAGTGACTTTTAAAATATTTATCAAGCACAACCATGACGACGCCGAATTGTAGAACCCCATCGGCCCAAATATCAGAGAGGTCTTCCATGTCTCTCCTTAAAAGAATTTATTCATGGTCCTTAGCAAAATAAGTATGGCATCGGCAATTGACTATAAGGTTATCGCGAGCACATTTAAAGACAACCCTCCCCCTCAGGCGTGCGGTCTTTCCGTCGATACCCGACTTTTATTGCAAGACATGTTTCCAAGCTCACCCATCACGCCCAGAAAGAGATATTTTACAATTAAAATTCTCCACTCATACTTATCACAGACAGTTGATGGGGGAGAAAATATTACATTGGAAACTGTTTTGTGAAATTTGCGGAATGCTGAGATAGAGCCAATTTAAAAATAACAATCACACAAATCACACAAGCTTCACATACTTGTTCAAAATTTGTAAATCCATAGAGTGGAATTTGACATTGGTATTGTATTACAGTTTGTCTGACACCACTACACAGTGCTAATTTCCAAGAAATTAACACTTTTCAATCTGACATCTTTTACATAACAGCGCTATGGTCACGTGATTGTGAGTTCTATAAAGCACGTGTATTTACGGTTCAAGTTAAGGCAAAACCAATTGCATAAAAAAATTTGAGTAAAATGTCGAAATGTCAAGGCTTGGCGAAAGTGAAAGTTGGCGGGCCATTGGTAGACTTCATACAGGCATGTCGCAAGCAGCATAGGGACCAAGTTGAAACTTCAACATGGGCCAGCTCTGACGCATGGCCGAAAAGCATTAATATAGAGTTAAGAATGGCAATATGATTTGAAAGCGGTCTGCAGTCTCTAGCCCATATGAAACGAAACACATGCTAAAATATTTTATGTCGAGCAGCATATAGCAACAAGCGATAATACAGTTGACATTACATTACAAAACCTATCCAAGCTACCCAAGCCGTATTATAGCAGACCCTAGGTTTGTTGTTTTGCATTTTCCGAAATCCTCGGAACTCTGCAGCCGGAGGCTCAGGGGGATATCGGTGTAGTCTGGTAGGCATCGGAGACCCAGTCTCCCCGCGACGTGATAGCTTGGATGATAGCCCATAAGCTAGCGCAAAGGTGGTGCCCGCTCGGCACAAACTGTGACCGCTGTATTTCAAAGCGTCAATCCCTATCGAGCACAAACAGCAACGCAGGAGTACGGTTAAAACAAAACGCGTGGGAGGGACTATCCTGCGGTCATATATATAAGATAGTAGAGGTGAATGGCCTTCGGCGGGGTTTGAGTCGAGAAGGCGCTGTAGGGCTATCGCAGGACAGAGGGAGAAGTCAACTATTCTGGGTATCCGGATTATGAGGACGCATGAACATGCGCGCGTGGTCTTGGTGTATTTGAGCGAAATGAACGCTCCGTCAGAACGTTATGCCCTCACGACAGAGATACCTGCAGTCGTGACTGTTAAGGAAGCGGATGAACAGACTGAACTTGCGCAATAACGTGACGAACACTACGAGGTAAGAGGCTCAAAAGCATATATCTAGGGGCTTGTCCAGGTTCAGTATGCGCGCCTTTATGTCCAGGGATAGGGGCAATTTCTGGGTGGGTGGTTTACCAATGTTACATGCGATGCCCTTCATTAGCGTGGTTAGAAAAATGTAGGTTCGGAAAGCCGAGTTCGTGGTGCAACTGCGCCACAAAAGGGACATCGGCCAGTGCATAAGCAGCATGAGTAAAGTTTGCTAGACGAGACAGACTGTCTGCAAGTTTGTTTGCTTTAGTGTTCATATAAGCTGCTTCGATTTTGACCTCGAATCAAAGGCACAGGAGTAGGATGTCACATAGAATGTCCGAGGCGGGGACGCTTTTTGATACGGTTATTGTTCAATGCGCACAGGGTGGCCCTATTGTCTGTGAATACTCTGATCTTCTTCCCAACCAGACGGGGGCCGAGTGGTTGATTGAAATTAAAATCGCTGCTTAATCTGTAATGTTTATGTGCTTTTCGATGAGCTGGGGACACCTATGTTGAAGCTGAAGTAGAGCCAATTCACGGCTGTTTTGTTTGCGATAAGAGCTGTGCCGGCGGCGGTTTTGCATACAGCGGTTAGCAGCTTCGGCAAGGTTCTCTCGAAATCGAAGTGGCACGTGCCATTGAATTCGCAGCATAAGAGTGCTAGCGTTGAGATATGGCGGCGAGCTCTATGTTGCATAAGAAACAGTTTCAGAGCCTTAAGGCTTTGTCTACTTGGACCATCATGTCCACGGACAGAAATTCGTGCTCGATAAGGGCCGCAACAGGCGCCTTGGTTATGTGCCAGTCCACAGCCCATTTTTCAAGATCACTTGTCGCCTAAAAGATCTGTTCTTGCCACATATAACAGCACACAGTTGTAGTATCCGTATTAATTAATATGATATTTTGCTTGAGTGATGTCTGTTTAGACGCGAGGCAGAATGAGCAATCCGAAAAGCTTATAATTATCCTGGCTGCTGTGCAAGTGCAGGGCATGAGGTCTTACAGGGGAGTAAGGAGGATGAGGAGTGACCGATGGGGAAAGCGGAGCGTCGACAAAGTGGACTCCGGGGTGTCAGCACGCTATTTATTTGACTGGGATGTTTAACGGGAGGGAAGCCCCATGCCGCTTAAACACAATTAATCCACAAATTAATGTTACATTATCTGAAACGGGGCCAAAGTAGACTAGGGATCAACCATTTGCAAAACCGATAACTTTGAGCCTCTCGACCTAGTGTTTCACCACAATTGCGGTTTCTGTTATTTCGAAATTGCGCCCGCCATCAAGCATACAGATGACAAATACAGCGATTCGCTCTAGTCTGTGTTCGTCAAGTTGATAGATTTGTTGGATGGAGAGCGATTGTATGGGGTGCTATTCAGTTTGGCTGAAAATCACCTCTGGTAGTGATCGACGGCACCTTGACCGCAACTCGCTGTGTGGGAACATCCCTAGAATGCGAAGTCTTACTGTGTTGCACAAACGACCGCACAGCAACTTTCATGCATGAAAACGCGCGAATTCCGCAACTGAAACTAAATCGGATCATTATGTCGATATCACGACCCATCAATAAACCGATCTAGGCCAGGAGACTCACAAGATAATGAAAAGTGAAAAAATGTAAGATGACTTCAGAATGTTGCTAGATTACCCTTTTGGACAGTTTCTTTGTATTTGTAAGCGAATATCTATTTTGTTATTGCGTGAAATTTTTAGAAAGCCATGTTCAACGCTTCTTTAAATGTAACAATTTATATATGTCATTGCGATTTAAAATTGCGTAAGTATATCTTGAAAAATTTTTTCATACACTTTAGTTTTTTATTTCAAAATCTTAATGTCATCAGCACTAAGTTGGACTAAGTCGTTAATATTTTCAGGCTAAGATCAATCAGTAAAGTGTGTCAATGATTTGGCTTTAATCTCTCCGCCAGTAACTAAAAGAAGTTAGATACCAGCAATGTAATTTTACAAGAATGGCGAAAAATTTTAACATCGCAGTGGGATTTATAAGGGATATATTAAAATATCTATAATATCAGGTGGGTCAAAATTCCACACGAAATAAACGTGTGTAAATTAGCATATATGTAAATATAGAAGTAGAAATACGGTAAAACCTCATTCTTGGCAAACCCTGAAATACCGGACAACTGTCAATACCGGACAAGAATTCTCAGTCCTGTTTTTCCAATTTGGCTTATATGACCCCTGAAATACCAGACACCTCTATATACCGGACAAAATCCACCAGTCTCCCCGTTGTCACGTGTAGGCAGGTTTTACTGTATATGATATTTATTGTTATACGACAAATGAAGCAAAATCATCTTGAAATACTGATCCGATTTTTTAAATTTTAGTCCGTTTATGATCAAGTTTCAGGAAATGTTTTTGAAAAGTTAAATTAATTCTATTTGCCATTAAAAATTATATTCCAACTGTGTTACGGCCACAGAAAAGATAGGATGATACTGTTTAAAAAGATTATGTCGATCCAACTGCAGCTGTAATGGATTCAAAATGAACAACTTTGAAATTTTAGCATTTTAAAAGTAACTATTTCTTAAATACCTTTAACTACCCATTAAACATTGCAGTGTTGGACCAAAGTTGGACCGACGTCAAACATGAAATAACGTCTACCTTGCGGCGTTGGATGAACGTCTGTTAGCCAACTTTTAATCGACGATGCGTTAAGGTTGCAAACAGAAGTCGAAGCGACCTCTGTCTCACGACATTTTATAGACGTCGGGAAAACGACTTAATATAAACAACTGGAAAACATTAATCTGGAATCGACGTCAAGACAACAACAATCATAGGTGGTCACCCCTCTGTCAAGCTATCCCCAGCCTTGGGTTATTCGTTCACGCAGAAACGGTATGAAGTCGATTTTGGTGAATAATTTTCAAAAGTGTGTTTGTAAAAAACCTGCGTTTCTCACATTTTGTGGTCTCGCTTTGGTTTGCTTTCAAAGTGACATGTCATGGCTATCATTTCCCCATGGCTATCACAAGGGGTTGTTTTTTGGTCTTGAGTCTGATGTGTATACAACGTCAATTTTTTCAGTTTATGTCGATTTTCCAAAGTCTAGTCAACGTAACAAAAAAAACGTTGATTAAAATCAGAAAAGGTTGGTTGCTAGCAAAGGCCACGTCTAAACAACTTTGCTCACCCAACGTTTTCTCAAAGTGGATCGTAAGACGTTTATCTATGGGGGCAACCAATCACAGCCAAAGTACAACAGAGTTAATGTTGTTGTTTGGTCGAATCGACATTGCAACATCGAATCAACGTCGACTCGACCTTAAAATGCTTTCTGGTTATTTGTGTACTTCCTTTCTTTTATTATATTTTATGAACTTATGAAGCTTGTGACCCTTCTTATTTTATTTGTTTTTCTTGTGTGTTTTAACCACATTCTCTGATAATTATTGTTATGTTGGTTGAATCCCAAATCCGAGATTAGAGATGCACTGTTCTTTCGGGATACATTATTCTACGCTTTCTGTGAATATCTCTTATGAATATCAACATGGCTGCGTTCTTCTTGCAGTATCCTCAGATTGAGTTACAGACCTGTTACGTGCAGGAATGTCCCGAACTATCAATTAAAGTTAGATTATGTGCTGGTTGTTGCTGCATCTTGGCAATGACAGATTTCTACAACTACTTCAGACCAAAAAAACACCACTTTCTGTTATCACTTGATTTTTAGTCGGCAAAAGATGAAGAGTTACCGCCCCCTGCGCTATTGCGACTTGCGAATGAATTTCTGCAAAACACTTCATGTCCAACGGAACACGTATAGCATTTTTTTACTTAAACAAAGCCTTCATTTTTTGTTGTTCTTTTCTTTTTTTAATCGATTATGACGATAAAAAAGTTATCATAAAAACAAACACTCAAACGACAAGTTAAGGAGCGTTTACTTTTGGAATTTACCAAAGAACAATACGTGAAGATAATCGTTACAAAAATTGCTTACCATTTGACATGGTGATCTTTGTTTTATAAAACGTTATGCGCAGCTGTGGTGTGGACACTAAGACCTTAAACATAACAGCAGAATTGAAGTCCTTTTACAATATAAGCGAAACAAGGTTGGATTATTATCAAACGTAGCTGTGTAAAAAAATGAATAAACTGTTTTATCTATTGTTTTTAATCTTACTTGTTGGCGTTTGTTTTATTGGGATATCTGAAGGTAGGTTAATTGTGTTAATATGTAACGGATAGTTTGTAAGAATTTTGTGAGAATTTTAACCGATACTAAAAGAACATCTTTTTAATCAAAATCAATCTATTGACTGTTATGAAATTGTGCCATAAAATAAACGCCAGAACACATAAGCAATATTGTAAAAGGACAGCTTAAATTTTTGTTTTAATTCTACAAGGCGACTGTTATTTTTTGCAGGTGGCAGGCGCTATTCTTTAGACCAAAGCTGCAAGAAAGAGAAAAGACAAGCCAAACAAGGTAAAAAGATCATCCAGTTGTCTTATTTTTTTTTTATAAAACATGAAATTATTTTCAGATTTTTACAGAAGGCAAAGCGATATAAATAAATCAAGAATTTCGAAAACAAGAATTTGCTTACGTATGGAATGTCATTTTCACATTTGTTAGGGAATTATTGATATATTAACAGGGTAACACATTTCATACCACCGGGACTGGTATGTAGTGACAATGGACGAATTTGTTTGTGCGATACATAGACGATCTTCTTGTATTTTGCTCGGCACTTGCGACAGTGCACGACACATAACAACAGTGCTGGCACATAAAGACAGAACCTGACACATAACAATAGTGGCTGACACATAAAGACAGCTGCTGACACACAACGAAAGAAACTGACACATAAAAACAGTGGCTGACACATAAAGACAGTGGCTGACACATAAAGAAAGAACCTGACACATAGCAACAGTGGCTGACACATAAAGACAGTGGCTGACACATAATGATGGTGGCTGACACATAACGGCAGTGCCTGACACATAAAGACAGAACCTGACACATAACAACAGTGGCTGACACATAAAGACAGTGGCTGACACATAAAGAAAGAACCTGACGCATAACAACAGTGGCTGACACATAAAGACAGTGGCTGACACATAAAGAAAGAACCTAACACATAAAGACAGTGGCTGACACATAAAGACAGTGGCTGACACATAACGACAGTGGCTGACACTAGACAGTGCCTAATACATAACGACAGTGTCTAATACATAACGAAAGTGGCTGACACATAAAGACAGTGGCTGACACATAACGACAGTGGCTGACACTAGACAGTGCCTAATACATAACGACAGTGTCTAATACATAACGACAGCGGCTGGCACATAAAGACAGTAGCTGACACATAACGACAGTGCTTAACACATAACGACAGTGGCTGACTTACGACGATAATGAACGGATTTTCTTTTGGGGTTCGCATACTAGAGGGCTTGAGCGACAACAATATAAAAGAATGTTTCAAAATTCATTAGCTCTCTCCAGTGACCGGGCCAATCAAAAAAATAATGTGTTAGAAAAAGAAGAATGTTTACAAACCATCTGGTCCAAATGTCATTCTTTCCACTTGAGGCCGAAACCTATCTGGCCTAAATGTCATTGTCCCAAATGTCTCCGGCCCAGGTATCTGGATACCGTTAATCAGACTACGTGTCACTATCAACGCCATTTATAAATTTAAAGGTTGTTAGCAGTCAATCTGCAATCGTTTACAATATACAGATGTAGTTATTCATTACCATGTGGTATTTTTTCGCTTTTACTGCCAAGACAGAGATGTTTAATGACAAATCCCTTCAGAACGTTAAATGTAAAATTCCGTGGCTGTTACAAAAGCTATTGTTAATCTACAAACAAAGCTAAGCATAATTTTCGCAAATAACTCATTTAGTGTAATTCCTTTAGAACACAAAACCCTTAAGATTTCGATCTCAATCCGTTTACGTTCCTTCTCTGCCAAAGAATACACAGCTTATTCAACCATACTGTCTAAAGCAAACAGAAAAAATACACCTGATAAATATATATATATATATATATATATATATATATATATATATATATATATATATATATATATATATATATATATATATATATATATATATATATATATATATATGTTACAGCGAATCTGTAAAACCAGCGAATCTATAGATTCGCTGAAAATTTCAGCGAATCTGTAGATTCGCTGACTCACTTAGCGAATCTACAGATTCGCTGGTTTTTCACCTTTAAAATTATACAGATTCGCTGAAATTGCCTGATCAGTCATCTTTACCGACAAGATTACTTGTGTTGTGTGATATTTGAAATTTAATTGCTTTTATGTGACTTCTTTACTCCAGAGGTGTCTTACACACCCTTTTCTTGTTTTTTTTATTTTTTTTTTTTTGGGGGGGGGGGGGAATGTGATATATTGCAATCGGAACTTTTAAAATTACACATATTTTTTTTTTAACTAGCTTTAAAATGCATTGTTGAAATGCGAATTTCGAGTCTCAAATGGAAAACAATATTGGAAAGCGTTCGAAAATATTTGCTATCAATATTCACAAATGCCTAAATTAAGTTTCTTGTTTTTTGGGGAATAGGATATATTGCAATCGGAACTTTTAAAATTACACATATTTTTATTTAACTAGCTTTAAAATGCATTGTTGAAATGCGAATTTCTAGACTCAAATGAAAAACAATATTGGAAAGCGTTCGAAAATATTTGCTTTCAATATTCACAAAGGCTTAAATTAAGTTTCTCTCTTTGTGTTGTGGTCTTTCATAAAAGTGATCACAGCAAATGTTAATACTATTGTTTCTAAAAAAATTGCAATCATTACTCCCCTTCTGAGTATCATTCAAATTGCTATTAGCCAAATTGCAATTATTTTTCCGTGAGTGCAACACAAAAATCTCTTTGATATAAATTGCAATTGAATTACGGTATGCTTATCCAGTCAGTGTTAATTTTCGATGCTCCGCACACTAATAGTTTACTTTAACAGAAATTGATAGGACAAGCATTTCAACGAATAGAAACTTTATTCCAGTGTGAAAGCACGTAAATGGCTGCATTTTTATCAAATGACCAAAAAAACCTCAGCTACATGAAATGAATTAATAGCAATGGTAACAGAGAATGAAGCCCGATTTTAATATGTTCCCTTCACACAAAGCAAAAAAGATGTGTAAAATACCTCTGGAGCAAAGTAATCACACAAAAGCAATTAAATTTCAACTATTAGCAAAAAACAAGTGATCATGTCGGTAAAGATGGCCGGTCAGGCAATTTCAGCGAATCTGTATAATTTTTTAGGTGAAAAACCAGCGAATCTGTAGATTCGCTGAAAATTTTTAGCGAATCTATAGATTCGCTAAGTGAGTCAGCGAATCTACAGATTCGCTGAAATTTTCAGCGAATCTATAGATTCGCTGGTTTTACAGATTCGCTGTAACATATATATATATATATATATATATATATATATATATATATATATATATATATATATATATATATATATATATATATATATATATATATATATATATATATATATATATATATATATATATATATTTGTGTGTGTGTGTGGTAGTGTAGGTGTGGGTGTAAAAAATTAACCAGCGCACACAATGTCTTTTGTTTGAATAGATGAGTGCATCTTCCCTCACGAGGAGCGCTATGATTGCGGATACAGTGGCATAACACAGGAGGAATGTGAGGGCAAGGGGTGCTGTCATAACTCCAGCGTGAACGGCACCATAGCGCCTCATTGTTTCTATCCCCAAGCAGGCAAGTGCAAAGATACGACCACTTTGATCGAAGATTTCCCTCGGTGTTTTTTGCTGAAACATAGAATTCTTGAGCACCGTTGTGAGAATCAAACGTCAATGGATCTATCAATAATTAATTTAAATGATCCGAATGGTCAGAGTACGATAACTGATTTAAATTCTCAATACCCTATTTTTGTGTAAGGCTAAGGATGAATGACCCTGTAACTGTGAGGGGGCAGATAGGTCGTGAAATTAGGGGTATTTACATTTGTGCATAGCAGCAAAAGCTGTGAACGTCATCGCTCTTAAATGAACTCGGCGAAGCGCCAGGTAGGTCCAGAGATTATTCCCCCACCCCTGCAGTCTTTGGCATTAATAGGAGACAGCAGTTATAGGAACAATAGACCAGTTGCTATACCTTGTTCATTTAGATCAATTGTATCTTGAGCAATTGTCGGGAGGGCCCACTGTGAGCCTCACTATTCTTCAGAAATTATTTACTAAATTTTATATACAGATCAATCGTCGCTAGATTAATTGTCGCCACATCAATTGTCGGGAGGATGAGGGGTGCCGTACATTTGTTTCTGGTGCTGTAAATTAACCAAGAATCTGAGATCTTGACGGTGGCGACTATGCATTTGCGATACAGATGTATGTAATGTGTTTTTACCTAACAGCGGAATGCGAGCAAGTGGAGCGGTTTGACTGTGGATACAACGGTATGTCCGCACAGGAATGCCATGAAAAAGGATGCTGCTTTGACACAAGTGCTGCACCTAACTGCTTCTTCAAGCAGCTCAGTATGTTTTTTTTCGCATACTTTAAAACACTAATAGAACACATTCAAAACTGGATTCTGTTCGTGCACTATGACCGATGTAACAGGCTATTTTAGGCTATCTCCCCCCCCCCCCCCGCCTTCCAGTATGTTTTGCCCCCCTCCTCTCGAACTTTTTTTGCGTCGAAATATATTTGATAATATATGTTCATGGGAATGGATTGACTCAATTAAACTGTATAAAACTATATTGAACTACTTTATGGACCACATTTAATATATTTCAAACAAACTTTGAAATACTTCCTTGATCAGAACGTTCTTTATTTTCCTCTTAATATCCTTTTTAGCATTTTAGAGAGCTCAGGTGGATACTCCTGATCGCTAAGATTACCATAAATATCATCCACATTATCCAAGAAGCGCTTTCTTGTATGTTCATCTTCCATTTAGAAAGTGATACCAATAGGGGGAGGAGGTAGCCTAAATACTAGGTGGGGGGAGGAGGAAGCCTAGTCTAGCCCCCGACACCCCCCCCCCCCACCCGGGGAAGCTGTACAGGGGAGCAAGATATACTGTTACACCGGAAACATTTGCGTTTCAGCTGAATGTCAGTTTCCTGCGTTAGAGAGGTATGACTGCGGGTACAACGGCATCGGAGAAGAGGAATGCGTGACGGAGAGAGGTTGCTGCTTCGACACCTCTGTGCCGGATGTTCCGCACTGCTTCTTCAAGCAGCGAAGTAAGTTCGCGGTTCCACGCCAGTTAAGTGCCCACAATCCTCACCCTCTCTCTCTCTGCACTAAACTTTATGATGCAAAATTTATTGCGTCACCAGTTAGTGTGACGCTTATGGGAGCTGGACAGAACTAACCAAGAAAAAAATCGTACCCGGGATAGGATTTACCCAGATCCAAACGTACCCAGGACATAACGTACCCGGGACAGAACGCACCTAGATCAAAATGCACCCGGACAGAAAATACAGTACCTCCGAAACTTTGGAGGGGATTCCTTTTTAAATTATTTGTCGACTTGATAAAACAATAATTTCTTCTCACTTTATTTGCTTTTGAGCAAGATCAGTCCTACTGTAACATCAGATTTTTAGAGCTCTGTTTTTAATATTTTTCAAAGTAGAACACTGGAGATTTCAGAGCACTTTCAAAGAAGCTTAAGGGCCAACTACTCCGGAGTTCATTCCATACTAGAAGCTAGTGCACAGCATTTTTCGCTTTGCACAAAAAAAGTGTAATCCCACTGGCTGCCTAGTTACAGGTGTGATAATCTGTAAACCTATCTACTGCTTCTCGGTTCATGTAATATCCTTCTACACAGAGCAGCTTGGCACACATGTAAATTCCCTTAATTTCTTCTAATGCCAAGGGCTGTCTTACCTGCCGTAATTGTCGTACCCTGTCCGTTTCGATCAGTTGTCGCTAGTTGTCCAGAATTGTCGCCAAATCAATTGTCGTCAGATCAACTGTCGCGGATTCACCAGGTTCACGTTGTGCTTAAAAGACTTTGACTTATTATGGTGAATGCATGTCAGCTGCCCCCACCCCTGCCATCAGCCTCCTCCGAGTCAGTTGCCCCCCACCCCCCTCCCCCCTCCATCCTCCCAACCCCCTCGCTTTATCGTTGATGAGGAGAGGTAGAAAGCAAAGGATGGTTGATTCCGACTGATCGTCCAAACTAATTAGATCTGAACTCAAGTGCAATCCATTTGATCTACTTATCACTACTTAATTGGTAATTGCATTTTGTAGTGAAATGCAATTACAATAATGTATAAAATTGGCAAAAGTTTGGGGGGGGGGGGCAGATAACTATATATTCCATTAGGGTAGGAAAGGGGGGACAGCAGACCGGGTTGCAAAAAGGGGACAGTTCACGGAGGGGGGGGGGGTGGCTAATGACGGGGGCAGATATCCGTTTACCTTTTTTGTTATTTAAAATATATAAAGGTTTTCGGCCTTAATCTCATACCATTTGAATTTGGAAATAAACAAGCAATAAATTGTGTAATTTCTTAAACAATTGAAGTTTTTACTATAATTTTGAATAAAATTAATAAAGCCCTCGACTTTCTCAGGTTCCTTTCTGTCTTAGGTGAGTTCGGACCAAGTGCTTTTTGTCATGGGTACGGTCTGTCCCGAATTCGTTTTGTCTTGGGTGCGTTCTGTCCCTATCTCAAAGTTCATGGAAACAACGTTCGAGATCCCCCCCACCCACCCCCATCCTGCTGGTGTGCGTATGTCTTTTTTATGGTCCGTTACACAACTATCTTCGCTCCAATAAGTGAATATGTATGCTCTAGATATGCTCACAAGACAGTTCTTTACGCGAGTATAGTTTGCTGGGAATTTTTGCATCATGCTACAGCGCACGCGTTTTAGAGCATTGTGGCTACTTTTACTACTGATGTCTGCGGGTTGATGGAAAATATAACGTTGATGTTATGATGATTTGTTTATTGTGTGGTGCTGTCTTAAATATAAACAATAAAATAACAGACAAGTCATGTTTCGTAAAAGGCGGTCTCAAAGTGTGACCGCCTCGGGACGTGGTCTAGTCACCTGAAGCAGTGAGGCTACACTCACAGTGATTGTCCGGACACCCCGTCGCAGTATGCTACAAGTTACATTCACATACCCTAGCCTAGTAAACATTGCGACGTTGGACCAACTTTAGATAAACATCGGATCAACTCGGTTTTTGTTTTTTATATGGAAGTCGAAACAACGCCTACGTTAACACACTGGATAGACATCCGACGTCTAATCAACTTTGCGTTAAGGCTGCAGCTATAAGTCGAAACAACATTTATCTCCCGACGTTGTACAGATGTCGGGTAAGCGGCGTCGTATAGACGTCGAGAAAACATAAATCTAGAACTTACGTTAAGACTGCGCCAACCACCGTCACAGTACCCCCTCCCCCACCCTTGCGTAATCCGGTCACGCAGGATATGAAGTAAATTTACACGGATATTTTTCGAGAGTAGGTGGGAAAAAACTTCAACGCTGTTGAAATTCTCATATTTTCAATTTTCAAAGTAATCTGTTATGGCTAACATTTCCGGAGAGCAATAACACAAGGCGATTGTGTTTTGGTTGCTACCAACCTTTTAACAACGTTTCTTGCCCAACGTCTGTTCAACGCTGTGTCAGACGTTGATCTGTGATCACGACCAATCACAACCAAAGCACAACCACAGTTAATGTTGTGGCTTGGTCGGATCGACGACCCAACCTCAGATCCACTTCTGATCGATCTTAGAATGTGTACTGTGTGTTGTTGCTCATTCCTTGCTTGGATCGGTGGGTTGAAAGTGACCCTAGCTTGGCTAGGAATTGCGTCAGGGCTACAGGGCTTATAAACGTCGATCATTACCGCTGTATCCTCACAGCTGTGTGGTTTACGCGTTAACATTTAATGCTTATTTTTGATATCAAAATATATTTAGAGATATCAATTAATCAATTTAGATCTCATTAATTTATATTTTGCTATCAATAATTGAATTTTAGATGGCAAAAATTTATTTTTGAGATCGAAAAATCAATTTTACAAACCTAAAAAATCTTACGGGAGACACACATTCAGATAAAATATAACGAATCGTCAATTAAATTTTGGAGATGAAAATTTGGATTATTGAGATCAATAATAACAACATAATTTTTTATCTCAATAATTGCTTCTTTTTTTTACAGTAAAAAATTAAAATAAAGATTCTGTATACAAGGACAGCCATTATTTATTTACAGATATGCGTTTCTGAATTTTTTACTTAAAAAATAGACTGATATTTTGATATCAAGAATCAGTTTTTGAGATCAAAAAATCATTTGCAGATTTCGAAATACAAATTAAAAATGTATCGGTCTGAAATAATGATATCTGAAATAAATTCTTGATATCAATATATAGAAAATCAATTAGTGAGCTCAAAATTAGTATTTTGCTCTCAAATATTTCATTTTTGCTATCAAGAATTGAATTTTTGATCTCAAAAAATCAATTTTAGATATCTTTAAATCATTTTTGATATCAATAAATATTTCTTGATATCTCTAAATATTTATTGACATCAAAAATTATTTTTTGAGATCAAGAATACATTTAGAGATATCAAGAATACAATAATTACAGATAGCAAAAATGAATTCTTGATATCAAAATATGGATTTATTGAGATCAAAAATTAATTCTTGATATCAAAAAATCAATTTTTGAGATCAAAAATTAATTCTTGATATCAATAATTCACTAATAAATGTGAAAACGGCATTCCATAGTTATATAGGAAGGGAAAGAACTGGGAACTATACAGTGGGGTCTCTAAATTAGGAACACCATCGGGACCAGCCAAAAGGGGTATTAATTTAGAGGTGGTTATATTTTAGAACATGTTCGGGTGACGTCATCGAGAGGTACCACTGTATATGCTTCTTTCATGTTTTTTTATAAACATACTAATAACACTATTGAGCCAATGTCTTATTGCAAAGGTGCATGTGAAGTCCCCAATGAAGAGAAGAGAGATTGTGGATATATCGGGATCAGCGAAGAAGAGTGTCTGGCTAGGGAATGCTGCCACATCGGAGTATCCGGATATCCCACGTGTTACCCTACCGTTTATGGTAACGCCAGGTTTCACTTTCTATATGTTTTGAATTTATGTATTGGACCCGATCTGCTGATCAGTCCCATCTGCAGAGGGGCCTGTCCCGTTAACGGGACAGTCCCATTTGCGGATTTTTAGTTGCTTCCCATCTGCAGATCGGAACGGTTGGCCCATCTGCGGATATTTTGGAAACTCATAAAACAGTCATTTAAAAATGTTTTAAATATATCTATTGCATAAGATGTTATTTCTTTTACTTTCAGCCGCTTTTCTTTTCGATAAAACGGATATTTTCTTTTAGAATAAATTACTTTCTTGCTCTTCTACTCAAAATCAAAGAAATATTCAATACATTTCGATCCCGGTCATCCACTTCTACTCAAAATCAAAGGTAAATCCAATATATTTGAACCTGTGTCTAAACTGCCGGTCCTCTGCAGACAGTAATCCGAACGAGTAGCAGAGATTAAGCACCTAATACCCTAATCTAGACGAACACATTTCGACAACTTGGCGGAACATTTGCCGAAAGGTTCACTACCACCTTTCCCATCGGCTATAGTCGTACGATCGCCTCGCATCCTCGGGAAATATTGATCGAGTTATTTCATTAGTGACTTTCGTAGTCGTAGTATGTATTTTGCACCACCATTCCCCTCAACCGTAGTCGTACGATCGCCTCGCATTGTCTGGAAATACTGATCAAGTTATTTCCTCAAGTTATCTGCAGATGGGAAGCAACAAGAAATCCGCAAACGGGACTGTCCCATCTGTGGTTCGCCAAACGGGAGGCCGATCTGCATATGGGCCTTCCGTTTGGCGATCCGTAAACGGGACAGGCCCATCTGCAGATGGGACGGATCGGCAGATCGGGCCTAACATATGCACTTAACATCGTGAAAAAGCTCAAATGTTTGCCAAGTAAATCCAAACAGTATTGTATGATCCACATTTGTTTAATATACTGTAAGTGAATTATTATTAAATAATTTTGCCGAGAATGTGAAGGATGCTTAATAGTTGTATGTGGGATTTTAGCTCCATTTATGAACTTCAATATCATAAATTTGAGCTCTTACCTTCCTTCAAAAATCCCTCCGCTGGGCATTTCGATTCAGTCCAATACTGCCCTAGCCGCTTCGAAACTGAACTGCAGTTAGACAGATACGAAACGGAAAATTCAATCTGTGGATATTTTTAAATAAAAAACAAGGTAATTTCACTTTTATTTTTGATAAATTGACTGGTTAAACTGAAGCACTTATCTTTCTCCTTTAGATCCATTTACTTACTTCAAAAGTACGGGAATTGACGACCATGACATTTGGTTCCTGACTCATAGAACGACCTTCACCTTCACCGTCAAGGCCTGCAAAAATACGTTTGTTTATCTCAGACACTCTGCATATTCAGGTTCTTCTTTCTTTCTTTCTTTCTTTCTTTTTTTTTTTTTTTTTTTTTTTTGAAATGTTGCCTGGGGAAACCCCTATACCAGCCCTGCCCTCTAACGGAGTGTTCAGTCGTCATCGTTCACACGTTTATAAATCTATCGTTTTATTTCGTAAAACGAGCTTTTACGAGTAAAAGCGCAATTCGCGTTCTCCACTTTTAATGGGTTCCCTTCCAGTAATATTTACCACGCAATATAAAAAAGAACTTTTTGAGGTACTGTTCAAGATACTCTAACCCTTCCATCCATCCTATGGCCAATCAGAATGCCCGAGACGTCGTCTGCTAGTCTCGTATAAACGACATTCCCTTTTTAGCCCCAAAAGGCGGTAAAACACGCCCAGGCTAGTTGGGGATGGATGGGACGGGTTAAAATCAAAGTTAAAAGTGGAGAACGCGAATTGCGCTTTTACTCGTAAAAGCTCGTTTTACGAAATAAAACGATAGTTTTACTTCGCAAAAGCTTTGAATTCGCTTATCTCCACTTTTAATGGGACTTGAGTCCGGAGCAGGGGAGCCTGCCATTCTTGAACTGCCCAAAAAGGTCGCGAATTACACTATGGCTTGTAAAAGCTCATTGCATATAGGCGAGGAGTGCTGTGCACTCGACGCAAAGAAGAAATAAAACTTGTCAGCTAAGTTTCAATTCTTTTAATGATTTCCTAAATAAAGTCCGGAGGCGTACCATTCCGGTCTTTCAACATAAGGTAAATCGTAACAAAGTAAAAAATATCACAGCAACTGTCAGTTGAGATGAGAAGGCTTCCAACCATGCCATCATCTTTTTTGAGAACTATCACCATCCCCCTCCAACCGCCCACCGGATGGATCCCTTCCTCAAGTTCTCACTATTCACTTGCTATGTATTGATGAACAATTAGGTTTATTTAGAAGTACTACAAAACGATCGTAAATCCATAGGAATTACGCAAATAAACTCTTTGACACTTCTAGTAAAGTGACTGAAGTGTCTTACAAGACATGCAATTCAAACTTGAAAAAGAAAGCGAGTCCGCTGTCTAACTTTTCTTCTTCTCATTTGATAAATTACCACGTTTATTTGAAATAAACTCATAGCGATTGACTAGATAGTACTAAAACTACTGTAAATCGTCATAAAATGAAAAACAGAAAAAATTTTGCTTATTTATGACTGTTTTCCTATATGGGGCCGTTATGGTCCCATAAGCCCATAATGACACTATGGTACCTCATACCATGAACCATAAACCGGCTTTCGGCCTTCCGGCTACAACGGGTGTACGGTCACTGGGTACGTCTGGGACCGACATGGTCCCCCCCCCTTTCTTTCTGAAAAACATGAAGAAAGGAGATCAAAACTTAAGCATCCGAGTAGCCGTAAGACCGAAGACTGGGCTGTACTCATTACACATGCGATCCTGAACACTTCGGAGTAAATAAATGCTTAATTAAACATAACCGTCCAGCGTTCGTCCGTAACTTAATATAAGCACGAACCGAAATGGTCCAAAGGACCTGAGCGAAAGGCGAAATGTTCAGAGTAAGAAGGAAAGACCTTCTTGTAGGTTGTTACTTTCGTGGCTTGTTGTTGTTGTTACTGTTCCCATTACGGCCCTTGGAGAAGTTACTCTTGTGCTTGCCCTTGTTCTTAAACTTGGGAGAAGCATTCCTACAACAGAAACACTCAGCCTGTAATGGTCGTTTCTGAAGCCACGAACGGTCCTAATGAATATAAGCCAGACAATTCATCTTGAGAAAAATCTTTCAGATAGTATTTAACAAACGAGTTGGGGGAAACCCAACAACCTGTTTTTAATATATCCGAAAGGGACACGTTGCGTACCGCCCTGAGGGAATTGGCTACTTGCCTTACCTGATGGGCTTTGATGTTTGATTCCCCTAACGGGTTAGGGTCGATTTGTGCATCGTCATAGGCTGCCAAAATGATCCTTTTAATATAATTTGAGATCGACTGTTTCGAAAGATCTTTGTTAAATTTCGGCATAAACGAAATGATGAGAGCCTTCTGATTATCTGATCGGTAGGCCTCTGACATTTCCAAATACTGTTGCAGCGCCTTGACGGGACACAAAGAGACCAGACCGTCTGAGTCGGGGTCATCTGGTAGGGATGGGAGAGTAATGTGATCGAACGTTCCCATCCCTTGGGTCATGATGTGGGTTTTTCCCATGAATCCTGCTCTAGGGACTAGGGTGACCTTCTCCCATGTACCCTTATCTTTATTTACCTTTCTGTCTAGGGCATGGATTTCGCCTCTTCTTTTGCCCGAAGCTAAGGCCAATAAAAACGTGAATCTTAATGTTGCGTTTTTTGCTGAAATCACGTCCTTACTAAATATATCTGGGCGCTGAAGATACTGTAAGACTATTGATAAATCCCACTGCGCTATGTTGGATGGGCAGGGTGGGGAGCTTACTTTAAAATGTCTTACTAGCTGTGATAGGGAAGTATCTTCGCCCGGGTCGTAGCCTGTAGACGCTTTGAGTCTTGACCCTATAGCGGCCCTATAGCCCTCGATGGAACTTACCTTTAATTTCACCTCCGTGAAAAGGTGATCGAGGAAATCCGCTACCACTGCTGGGCTAGCCTGAAACGGATCTAGCTTAGAAGTGCTACACCAAGCGGCAAATTTATTCCACTGCGACCTGTAAACTTTGGCCGTTGAACCCTTGTGACTGTTTACTATTTTCTCTCTCACCTGCTTAGAAAAACCCTTGTTTTTCAGAAAGGACTGGTCAGACACCATAGGTGGAGGTTCAGTAAGCGAGGGGAGGGGTGGAAGTGATGCCAATGGGGTTGTGATAGCAACTCGTTGTGGCATGGGATCGGTATCGACCTTACTACCTTGCAATGGAGTAGGAGGGCGAACCATGGGGCTTCCGGTGTCCATGGGGCAATGAGTAATAGGAACGGTGGTTTCAACTCGATTACTCTCTGCAGGACTTGCCCTAAGATTGCTTGTGGGGGAAAGGCATACAGTACCTCGTCCCGTGGCCACTGACAATTGAGAGCGTCTACTGCCCAAGCTGCTGGGTCCGGGCAAGGAGACACGTACCGGGGAAGTTGGGTGGTCATCGCGTTTGCAAACAGATCCAGAGTCGGGGCACCCCATGGGGATTGGTGTGTCACCCACTGAAAGGACCGAGGGGATAGGCACCACTCGGTGTTGATAACTTGACCCTGTCTGGAGGCTAAGTCCGCTAGGACGTTTAATTTCCCGGCCAGGTGACGGGCGGAAACGGTCACCTGTTCCTCCCTGGCCTTTGAAAGAATTTGGAATGCAAGTTTGGACAGGGATCGTGATTTGGTGCCCCCCTGCTTGTTGAGGTAAGCTATGGCTGTGGAGTTGTCTAACCGAAAAAGGACTGCCTTGTTTCTGAGTTGGTTGGTCAGCTTGATTAGGGCAATCCAGACCACCCGAAGCTCCAGCCAGTTTATGTGGTAGGACTGAAGCGAGGGTGGCCATTTGCCCTTCCATACCTGACCATTCCAATAAATTCCCCACCCCGCATGGGACGCATCGGTCTGAATCTCTATCTCCGGGGTGGGGGGCTGAAATGGCATTCCTTCGGACATAATTAGAACATCGCACCACCACTGTAGGGCTTGTAGGGTTACCTGTGAAACTTGCATCCTCGCTGCGGGTGAACGACCCTGATGCAACGCCCATCTTACCTGGCTTTGAAATGGCCTGTAATGGAGACGGCCCAGGGGGACTGTCTTCTCTGTTGCCACTAACAGGCCGAGGAGCGATTCCATGGCCTGTAATCTCACCTTCTTTCCTGGGGAAATACCTTTTATGGCATCTGCAATTCTCTGGCGGCGTTCTGGCGTAGGGAACGCCTTTGCTATTGCCAGATCCCAAAACTCCCCTAGAAAGGTAATGGACTGTTTGGGGGTTAGTTCGGACTTGGCTAGGTTTACTACTAGACCTACCTCTAGTGCCTTGCGAACTAAAGACATTGTATGAATCTCGGTTACCTGCCTGTCTTGATTCGCCAGAAACCAGTCGTCCAGATACTGAAAGACTAACATCCCTTCTAGCCGTGCCCATGTTTTCAGTACTTTCATGACCTTGGAGAAAACGTACGGGGCCGTAGCCAGACCGAAGGGAAGTGCCAGAAACCAAAATCGTCTTTTCCCTACTTGAAAGGCTAGAAATTTTCTTGCCGAGCGATGGAGAGGAATATGGAGGTAAGCATCGGAGAGATCTATGGAGGTACCCCACATCCCTTCCCGTAATGACCCTTTTATCACCTGGGCCGTGTCCATCTGAAAGGTGATCACTCGGAGAAAACCGTTTATGGGGGAAAGGTCGATTACCAGCCTCCACCCTCCGGATTTCTTGGGAACCAGAAAAACTCTGCTGAAAAAACCCATTTGATTTTCTGGCATTTCCTCTATCGCCTGTTTTTGAGACAAGCTCAGTAGCATTTCTTGGAGAGCTCGGTCTTTTTCTGACCCCTTGGCGTAAGAGGTGACTAGTTGTCTTGGCGCATGGGCGGTTAGGGGAATAGGGCACCTGAGCCCGTTCCGGTCTCGTTTGAAAGGTAGGGAGTAACCTCTCTTTAACCAACGTACTACCCTTCGAGACGCCCCCATTTCTGCCCATTGCTGCCAAAACTTTCCTAGTCTTCCTCCTACGGGCAAGGAGGCGTTTAAGGAAAGTAAATTTTCCAAGTCTCTTAAGTTTGCTAAAGTATCGCCAGGAGATAAGGGAATCTCGTGACGGTACTTTGGTTGGCTGCTACCTGAACGACTGTGGAGCCGGACCCTCTGTCTTGCTGCCGGGGCTGGGTTTCGGTTTCTTGACAGGGGGCTGTTGTGGCTGCGCACTCGGCTTAGACGGTGCTGGAGAGGACTGTTGTGGTCTCTTCCTCTTCAGTGGACGTTTGAAGGAGGAGCGAGACATCCTGGACATCAGGGCATAATCTTGCGAAAGCGAACGACTTTCCTGGTTCACCCTCTCTATCTCGGCGGGAGGAAATAGTTCTCGTTCCTCCAGGATAGGGGCATGACGCAGGTCCCGCAAACCTTTGACACTAGACCAGCAGTGCTGGAGAAAGGCATCTCGACGTAAGTAGACCATTGAAGTCATCAAAAAAGTGGAAAGTTTGACCACGTCTCGGGTAGCTAAGGCCAGGCATTCCATCAATTTAGCAGACACGGGATCACTAAGGCGAAGTTCTTCCCAACGCGACTTTAGTGCTTTAAGTGCATGATCTTGAAAAGACATAATGTTCAGGATGTGGCGAGAAGACGCCTCGATGGTCTTTGCGTCTTTCTCCACTAATGGAATGTCTGAGTCACTACGCACTGTGGGCATCCAGACTGTACGCTTCACGGGCTGCTCCAGTGCCTCTAGGGGAATTTTTTCATCCGCTGACCGATATGGTCCTGGTCGTACTGAGCAATGTTTAGATAAATGGAAACGCGACAACGTGCGACCCTCACCGGCGTCCATCTTCTTGAACTCTTTCGCGCGGACCGTGACAGCATGAGCAATGCCCTCACTGGTGGCTAGTGCGATAAACGAGTCCTGTTGTGGTGGAGCTGCCTGAGATGTCATCCGAATGGGCGGATCCTCCTTATCTAAATTTGGGGAGCCACAGGAGACCTCTGCTAAGCGGGCTATCTCTTGAATGGCATCCCTGAACGGCACGTCTTCTGGTGCAATCGTAGAAGCAGAACTCGAGGGGGCCGCGTCCTCGACCGATGGGGCAAGATCTGGTGGAGAGGGAGTACGGATGGGCCGTCTGCCCGCTGCCGCTGGATCTCTCCAAAGTCGATGCCCTTGGCCGGGAGAACGCACCTGCTCCACTGCCCGTAACGGTAAATGACAACGGGAATGTACTGACGTACCCTCGGATTCTTCTTCCCCGTCTTCCACCTCCGACTCCTGTTCATCAGATGCTGCTTCTGGGAGTTGGGATTGTGAAAAATGTGACATGTGGGGTTCCCCTACTGGGGTGTAAATTTCTTTCTCCCTGTTGCTTGGGACTGCTGCTAGGGGAGAATTTTCCATCGGCCCGATTTCCTCATCATCTTCCAGCAATGCGGAGACTTGGCCCGAAAGGGGCACGCCCACGGAATCCTCCTCGCTGATGGTGACCGTTTCGGGAATATCCACGTTAGAGTCCAGCGGGAGGTGAGGTACAGGCGAGCCCGATATCGCTGCCACTGACTGAAATTCCGGAGGAGGACGAGAAACCGTAGCTGATGGTTTAGGCTTTTGCCTTTGACTAAGCAGACTCTCCTGCTTCTGAACTTGACTCTGTAAATCCAAAAGTTGTTTTTGCAGTTGCGATTGCATAGACAAAAACGCTGAAAATTCACTCGGGAGACGCTGCAGCTGAGGAGGGGGGGATAAGTCCTCTCGCGGGGGAATGCCTAACTGGCCTGTAACCGCCGAAAGTACTGTTCCCGTATCCCTATGCGTTAAAGTCACTTGTTCCTCAGACGGGGACTTAAACGCCCCTCCTGGACTGCCACTGGGTTTCACTCTAGGAGGTGAGGCCCATGCCTCGCGGAGACGATCCCGTTCTTGCCCTTCCGGGATGTCCAATTCTGCTACAGTCTCAGAAAATGCACGTCCTTTACTCTTGGACTTTTTATGTCTCTTAACTGGCGTAGCGGATTCCGATTCTGCACCAGTGTCTACGTGTACGGGGGTGGAGACCTGGCCCAGAATAACGGAGCTAGCCTTCTTCATGGTATCACGAATAAATTCACGAGTAACAAACGAAGCTGACGAAAGGAATTTGCGCTTATCCCTCCTGCGCTCGTTCTTGGTCCTATTCCGTAATAGGACTTTCCAATCCTCTGGAGAAAGATGTAGACACTCGCCACACTGGCTGTCTGGCTCACACAGAGGTATTCCACTATTCCGTCTACAGCGGTCGCAGATGGAGTGGGGGTTACACGCGGTTGGAGGATGGATACACTGAGGCAGTAACGGTGGAGAATGTAGACTGGCCTCTGTCATATCTGAAATGCAAGCAGAGAAAAACAACGGTGAGAATATGTAGTATAAAACAACGCACAAAACTACATTTCTCCGTGCTTTGCTTCAACTGCAAGCTTTAACCTTCCAAGCTGTGTTTACAATTGCTTAAACACCGCAATAACTCGCTGGGTCTAAGGAAAGACGAAAAGAGATGCTTCCCGGAACGATAACGTTCCCGGGCCGTAACGGGCTGGACCGTAATGGCACCACCCGTGTCGGATATGGATCTCTCTTGCCTCAGATGCACCTGGGACCATCGGACCGTAACGGGTTTTGTGAATCCCGTTGGACCAGAATGGTCTTCTCGCACCCGTGACCGTAAGACCACAAAGGGAAAACGGTCCTGGCAAAGAAAATGACCCTCAGACGTCACAGAAAACGTCTCTTTTCGTCGGAGAACGCTGTCAGACTTGCAGAACCTGCTCTACAAAGACTGAGAAGCGACCCATGGAGTAAAGCTTAAGCAAAAACTGGCCATTTCCGCGATGACACAGCTGGCTGGTAAAGCTTGGAGTCTGATCAGGTCCAGCAGCCTGAAAAGATCCTACTCCTAGACGAACTGAGGTGGAACTGGTAAGTTCCTCGATCTGAATGAAAGTGGAGAAAGAGGCGCACTTCTCGGGACTAGGAAAGTGTCTCCGTGATCGTGCAAACTCAACCTAATCAGACCGAAGAGTAAGATGGCGAATAAACACACTTCGGCTCCATAAATTTATCCCAACGCACAATAATAGATAAAACAATCCATTAGGCAGTGAATTAAGTAAAAAATGAAGCAATTCGCACCTTAAACCAGTTCCCTTGCTGCAAAAAACCGGCAGCACACAGAATGGCGTGTTGTATCGACGCCACGCAAAAAGGGAATGTCGTTTATACGAGACTAGCAGACGACGTCTCGGGCATTCTGATTGGCCATAGGATGGATGGAAGGGTTAGAGTATCTTGAACAGTACCTCAAAAAGTTCTTTTTTATATTGCGTGGTAAATATTACTGGAAGGGAACCCATTAAAAGTGGAGATAAGCGAATTCAAAGCTTTTGCGAAGTAAAAGAAACTTTTGTTTAAAATAGAACTGAACTTTATATTTATTCTACCGGCTTTTCGGGTGTATAAGTCGAAGTTGCTTTACAATGACTGAAAATAATAATAGTAAAAAAAGTTTTGCGTAAGTCGAATTCTGAAGACCATGTTTAACTTATTCCGAGGATTTCCTTATATAGAAATGGACTGGATAATCATGTGATAATGTCTGTTCGTTTTTGTTATTCATATTTTCGAACCAATTACAGACTCAGATATGTATAAAATTCAATTTGGACACGACAATGTGAATGATATCAGTCTGCAAAAATATGTTGACCGAAACCCAGTAAATCAATTGCATCGTGTAGAAATAGCCGAAATCCTGAATTGCGATGAATACAGGTAAACCAGGCTTATTGTTTAGTGCGCTGCTTGCCTCACAATGTGCTCCTTGTTAATTTGAATGAACAGTTCTTAAGGTTAATATAGGAAATGCTTGCTGAAAACTGTATTTGCAATTGCAATTGAATGATTAGCTTTCAACACTGCATGTCAAGTAACTCTCTGGTTTTAAACCCATTCTCTAATCTAAAAAAAAGTGGACTTGCACAATTCGTTGAAGATTTTACTCAAGGGGGGGGGGGGGGGGGTTGTCGTTTTTAACTATGGTTACAGAATAATATTTGCTATAGAATTACCTGCCCCCACACACCACCACCACCACCACCACCACCACCACCACCACCACCACCAATCCGCATTTGTCAATATACCTCACTGATGCATTTCTGACTGCACAGGTCGTTCTATATTGAATGGACAAATGGTCTTATAAAAATCGGCCGATCCAGCTCAGACATACTCCATGAATATCAGGATCCAGATCCATTGATTGTTGTAGAGATTAAGTTGTATACTCTTAACACCAATGGATATTGGCAGTTTAATAACAATATGGGTGAGTTTATTTATTTATTATTTTTAATTTCAGACAAATACTGCTTATGTATGATTGGCAGCTGAATAAATGACATCTCTAATTTCAATTTTTGATGTAAAAATCAACCATGGCGTGCCGTTTACCTTAATGTTTCCTCTATTCTGAATTATAACTAGCATTTCCGACATGAATTTCCAGTGTTTTTATCTCTTAAATGAAATGCTTGACATAAAAATATTTGAATACCTTGATGTGAAAATATGAAAACGATCCTTGATAAAGCTAAGTAATGCAAAAACATGAAAATGTAAAGTGTAATACTTGAAGTCACAAGTTGTAATTACTGAGATGAAAATTGTATCACAAATCACAAATTTCTTTCATTTATTTTCTTACTGATATCAATATGTGTCCTTCTCATCTAAATACTAAATAAAAATTTGATAATGATGGTGAATTAATAAAAAGACTGCAACAATATCGTTGCATGATTTCTTAATATTGTGGTATTTTTATGTCAATATTTATGTAGTGTCGATTCAAGTTGATGACACAAAATAACTTGGACGTCTACACTCCAAAGATTCCAAGTATTAGCTAGAATATGCATGAAACCAATGGCATTTTCCTTATTTATTTTATGATGTAATAAAGCCAGATCATCCAACATAGCACAGCGGTCTTCCACTGGTAACCCACCCTACGACCAGCTATGGATGGAGATTAAGCCGACTACAACCAGCATTGTCTTTCTCGTTTGGGGAGAAGAGGCAGCCTATTTGTTACTTGCTGAAAACTTTGAAAACAGAGAAATTGCTTATGAAATTGCAATTGGCATAGAAGGTGAGGGATAACATTTTCTCTCTTACATACAAACGTAATAAATTATAAAATAATAATAATTAAAATACTAAGAAGAAGAATCGTGATCATGATCACAATCATGATCATGATGATCATGATTATGATGATCATCATCATGATCATCATCATGATCATGATGATCATCATCATCATCATCATCATCATCATGATCATCATCATCATCACCATCATCATAACCATCAACAACAATATTGTTATTATTATTATTTGTTATTCTTATTATTTGTTATTTTTATTGTAATTATTCAGAAAATCAACAGAGCTACGTCCTGGACAAAACGCAAAACATCAAAGAAACGATATACACCCCGGGAATACTGCAGGGATATTACACTCCAGTGTAAGTAAAACTCAGGATAACAGTCTGAAGAAGATGTAACGTCCCTAAATTTCTGATTTTTTTCTTTAGGAAGCTGTCTGTTTTACAACTGTAATAGAAGCCACATGTAGAATGAGTTTTTTCAGCAGCAAGAATTGCAATTTTCGTTTGTGTAATTGTTTCAGTGGCTGTACTCCAATTCTAAGCACTTTGTTCCTATAAAAGACGTGGCAGACGCGAAAATAGACTTCTTTAAATAGCCATGGTGACATTTACATATTAAGTTTGTAAAATTTTGATTGATTTTGACAGAAAGTGTCTACAACCAATAATCCTTAAAATCCGAACACCAACACTCCCTCCTGCATTATTTTTTATGTAAATGAGCATGGGGTACGAAATATTTCAACCTGAGTCAATTGCATGCGTTGTTCAGTATAAGCACTTTGTTTGCAGGGAATTGTGGGTAGATTGGAAAGACCGACACGTCCGCATGGGATATGGGAACACAGTTGGCAAAAATGAATTTTTCACAAAATATTTTGAAACCTCCACCGTGAACGCAGTGCGATTTTTAAGTCTTGGCCATAAATATTCAGATTCTAACAATTTCGCGTATTTCACATTCAGATATATTACTGGTAAGAACATCGTTAAAACATTTAACGTTATAAATAAAAAGGTAGAAAATATGCATTCTTTAGTCTTTAATTCTACAGAATTCTCAATCCAAATCTGAACATGATAATAAGACAAACATTGTGCAAGCAATCAGTTTTAAACATAGACACAAGCTTGAGGAAAAAGTGACAGTGCACTTGTTTTACTCATGTATCCCCCCTGTAATTCCACATGTAGTAATTCACATAAAAAAATTTCATTTTTAAGCATTTTTTTTTACATGCACAAAGTTTGAATATGGTAATTGATAAATGCTAACTATGTTCATGTGGCTATTGATTTTTGCCATTACATAGAGCCGTTGTACTACTTCCGGACGCCAATCGAACCGGATAACCCGGATGATGGTAATCACTTTGTGAAACGAGTTCACTTCAGTACACACAAGTCATACGTCATCTTCAGCGTCCAGGCTTGCAAATCAGCACATGTCTATCTCGCCGATCATTCAAATAGATACAGGTATTGTATCTTAGACTCTCAATAAACCGGATATGGTGGGGAGGGGGCGAGGTGGGCACTAACAAGATGAGTGGACTTACCTGTAGTGCTGATAAGATGTACCGGCTATCCATGAAGCTGGTACGCAAAATTGGCGTTTTTACCCGCCCCCACCCCGCACCCTTGCACAAAATGCATGACGTCACCTCTTGGCTATAACATTAACGAACGCACAGCCACAGACCACGCCCCTCCACCGCACCTACATTATGGTTGGTTCCTGACGCAAAATAATAAATTTATAGTTTTAATTTATAAAATTTATAGTTTTAAATCATATTCTAAGCTACAAGCCAAATGTTTATTTACTAACCAGTAAACATTCTAAGGTCGATCCAACGTCGATTTACGGTTGTGACGTCGACCTGACAAAAATACAACAGCTGACTCTGGTTGTACTTTATCTGTGATTGATCGCGATCAAAAAGTAACGCCTTACCAAAATCTTTGATACAACTATGAAAAGGCATTGGGAAAGCAACATTGTTTTGCCGATGCTTTTGGTCGCAGAAAGACGTAAAATATGAGAATTTCAAGAGCGGCCAAGTTTTTTCACCTACTTTTGAAAAATATACATAGAAATGGAACATGTATTTTGCATGACCGGATGACCCAAGGATGGGGGTACTGTGACGAAGGGGTGACCACACTATAACTGTTTTATCTTGACGGCAATTCCAGATAAATATTTCCTCGAAGTCAATACGTCGCTTTCCCGACGCCTATACAACGTTGGGAGATATTTCTTCGACTTTCATTTTCAACTTATTCGCAACGTTGATTAGACGTGGGATAATCGACGTCTACCCAACGTCCGACGATAGACGTTGTTTCGAGTTCCATAAACAACCAAAACCCGACGTTGATCTGACACTTTGTGCGACGTCTATCCAACGTTGTCGAACGTCGTAATGTTTACTGGGTAACCACCACCTAACTTAGATATTAATATTAAGTTGTATGACAAAGTCTTATTTTGAATCGTTCCTTTTCTTTCATATTGTGTTTTTATTATTTGTTTTTTTTTTTATTAGATGTTTTACCTTTTTATTTATGTATTTATTTTTATTTATTTTATTTATTTATTTATCTATTAGGGTGGAAGCGATTGTGGGGGCGTCTGATAACACGGAGACCTTGATACGAGAATACATGGCGAGCAAGGAGCAAAAACGGGATACGCCGGGTATCCTCAGCTGCTCTCACACCACCTATTTCTGGATGTCATGGTTTGATAAGACACCAACGCTGGGAAGAGGTCAGTGGCAAATCGACAAATAGTTCTTCTTCCATCCGACATCTTACAGCCATACACATGAATTACCCGGGTTTTTATTACAATTACAGTTCTAGAGATTGCTCCTAAAATTGGATATTTTGTTAATTTCTTGATGTTTGCTGTTGCCTTGCATAGACAGGTTTTCCTGCCATCAGACCACACATCGTCTGTTTCGTAAACAAATCCATGCATTGAAAACTAGGATAAAACCCTGGGAGACGGCAGCGGGAGAGAAAAATCCCCAATTCTCACTGTAGACAATATCTTAAATATTCTGAAATGAAGTGGCAAAAATAAAAAGAAAAAAAAACCAGTAATAAATCAAGACAAATTTCGTATATCCGAAGCAACAAGCACTCCACCCCCACTCCCTCCCTCCCCCACAAAACCTACATCAAGATTTGTTAAATTTTGCTCCTAACATGAATTGAGTTGTCATTGTGATTGATTTTTGTTTCAGGAAGGGTCGTTGGCGAGCATATACTCGTTAAGCTCTACGACCTCTCGTTACCAAATGACGTCATTGGTGTCGGATTCAGAACATCAGAGACGGAAGGGATCTGGGAAATACCGGAATCCGAAGGTTTCCCAACATACTTATGTCAATATATCTTTAATTTAAAGCCACAAATTTCAAAAATGTTTAAAAACTTTTTTTAGGCACCAAGTCATAATAAGCACAATTCTAAAGTGTTTATTAAAAAGAGAATTTAACTGAATGCTAACGAAGTCGCAAAGGCTTAGTAATTTAATTAAATGACTCGTTTGGTGCGACTGCAGATACATCCAACTTCTGACTGCTCAGTTTTTCAATTCAGTCAGTTCAGTTCCAATATTTATATAGCGCTTATTATAGTCTTGCTCTAGGCGCTTTACATAATACATTATAACACTATGGCTAAAATACTTAAAGGAATTAAGTAAATTGTTTAAAATATAAAAGTAACATTAAATTGTTAGTTTACTATCTTATATTTACTCGTAAGCTATGCTAGATAGCTACCTTTAATTTCTTTTTAAAATCCTCTAAAGAACCTTCAGTCTGCGGGGACCTAGGCAGTGGGTTCCACAGAAGAAGTGCCGCGAAGAGTACAACCAGGCCGCTTATATACGACGGCGTATAACTTACCATTTAATCGGAAATGTTTGGTTGTAGTTGTCAATGCTATAGTGCAGCCAGTCACGCAACCAAACCACGAGCTTACAGATTTTTGGCGTGACGTCACGTCCGTAACACACACATTTATACGGATCAAGGCTTGCGAGGGAGTACACATCGTTTTCGGGAGTGAAACGGGTGAGTTTCCACTCAACTGAAAGTTGCTTAGACACCTCGAAATAGGTTCAGTCGAATTTTAAACTTACCTGACCCCATCTATGCAAAATACCACATTTTGCAGAGTATCAATGTGATGTCGTGAGATTTTTTTGTTCGGAATATATCACCCAAAGGTTTATATCAATTTTGATAAGGAAAGACCTGTGAAAAATCTTAACGTGGACTTTAAGTATTCAAATATATCCATCTAATTCCAGATTTCCTCTTCACTTACCAGTTTTTCAGAAACGTGTGCATGTTTTCTCAAAACTCCTTACGAAAATTTGCTTTTTGTTAATTTACTGTCGTTGTCGCTGTTGCCGTTGTTGCTATTAATACGTATAACATATAGCTTTATAACAGCTTTAGAATTAAGTTGTTTATGTTTTTATTATGCCTGTATAATAAGGTGTGCTGGATACTGGGGCTACAGCAGAAGTAATTTTGGGAAGCGAAGGCAACACGAAGAACTATATCCTGGATGGCCTTTATGGTCCAGAACTGGCTACATATCACGAGGCTGGAGTTCTAGGTAAATTATTCTGTTACATTTGTCAAAAACAAAGCCTGAAAAAGCGAGAAAAGGTTTTCCGTCAAGGATGGTGCAATTAAAACACATAAATTGGTTTAATCAGGGATAGAGAACCACGTTGTATATAGCAGTGTAGCCACGATGCTTAATCGCAATACGGCTCAAATTAGACAAGGAGGGTTATTGCGACGTTCCGACGTTGGTCCCGTGTACCTCTAACCTGTATCTCGGTTGCCTTTTTTTAGCGAAATTCCCATCATATTTGAAATCTAATGTGTTTTTTCTTTTGTCTGAATGGGGTTTGAAATGGGACAAAAGCCAAATTGAAAAGAAAAGAATAATTGAAAAAGATTATTTAAAAATGCTGGGGTCTTAAAATAGTGACGGTCTAGCTATGGAAGACTTTTGTAATGGGAGCAAATGACCATGGTCATATTCGAAGGTAGTCTTATCTTAAAGTTGGTCTTAATGGGAGGTCTTGCTGTATAAGGACAATACATATATTCTCCTTGCAGACTGCAACACGTTTTACTGGTTTTGGTTCTCGTGGGGCGGGGAGACCTTGGATGTGGGCACCGGAACAGTTCTTGGTGCCGGCCAGCTGATGACTGCAAAATGGGAAGATTTTTCAGGCCAATTCATCGTGCGTTCAGTAGGAACTGCTGCTGTCTATGGTTACGAACGACAGAGCGTCTTCGAGTTCAGAGAACCGGAAGGTTAGTGCATTCATGGAACTTTCCCTGTATAAAGAATCCACAAAAATAACGCTCCAGTCGGTGTTTTTGGATCATAAAACTGTTTTGGCTCAATGGATTGAAGTCAAATTTTCACAAAACAAAAATAAAAAATTTTTAATGCAAAGAACTGAAAAATATGGATTCTCGCACATTTTATTAAAACACACAGCCTTGACTAACCTGTGACTCTGGTATTGAAATTTATCAACTAAGAGGATAATGGCGTCCATGCGCAAGAAGAGCTTTGCAGTGTGTGCATACAGGGGCGGTCTGACTATTGGCTTTCTGTGGTAATGTGCAATAAACTCTGCAGACATCACATTGTTCTATGTTTGAATAAAATGTCTTATAATCCATTTTTCCAGTTGTTTGCATTAAGAATTGTTTAAAGTTTTTTTGTGAAAATTGGATTTAATCCATTGGAAACACTTTTTTGACCAACACCTCCACTGGAGTGTTATTTGTTGTGGATACCTTATATCCTACAAATGCGCAGGCATTGAAAAGAGATTTGAAAAAAATATGACAAAAGGACTAGAAATTGTGTGGTTGGCTATTGTGTGGTCAGTTACAAATAAGGAAGAGGCGATTTTTGTTGTTAACAAAATGAAGGCCTTGATGAGATTCGAACTCATGATCTCCTGTTTACTAGACAGGCGCTTTAACCAACTAAGCCACAAGGCCATATGCATCGTGATCTATGAAATATATGGATTTTAGTTATTTTACATGAAAATCTCTGACTACTTTAAAATATGCTCAACAGCAATCAGAATTCGTAAGTAATTTTGGTGGAGTTTTTTTCGCTCATGTTTCTTCGTTCTTTGTCCTTTATTTGTTCTGGCAATATCCACTTCGTTATTATACGCCTTAGCCACTTGTGGGTTTCACACCTGTATCTATTTTAGGCAATATGATTCACACATTGTGGAGTTAAATGCACACAAAGTGCAGACTTTTTCGTAGATAAGAATGTTATTTTTGTAATAATGGAAAACGATGTCACTGCAATCGTAATTGATGCAGAAGAAGCGTTCGGTACATTGGAAAAAAGCACAGGCAGCTACACAACTCGGGATTTAATGACAATAGAATTCACTATTTTTCACCTTTAACCCGTAACATAATACAATAAAACTTAAACGTATGCCTCTTATTATTGGCATGCCAAAATAAATGTTAAACGGGCAGCAAGTTTTTTGCTAAATATGAGTGTCACTGCATTTGAGCCTCGATACATGAATTTTTAGCAAATTATAAACCATGGTTAGAATCCCAGTTTTTAATCTAATATAGGAAAGGTGTCTCATTGGGTTTCGTCTCACCAGCCGCATCATTTCTCATGAGATCCTTTAGCGTTAAGTGCAAGTGAAGAATTAATTTGTAGTCTCACATAAAATGTGACCGGAAAGATTTCAACTGAGAACCCTTCGCTTACTGAGGGAAACTCTTAACTACTACACAGTGGAGGTGAACTGACAGAATGAAACATTTTATAAATCTTATTCAAAACATTTCCAATAATCAAAAAAATGTCCGAAACAGTCTTGGCGACCTTACCCTTGATTTTTAATTGATTACTTGTGATCTGCGTTTGGCTTGAAGACATAAATACCAAACAGCAAATGTGCATCAGTTTTTTCCTGAGAAAGAGACATATTCTGAGAAGTTTTACATGAGATTTCCAAAGCATAATACTTATTTATGAACTGAATGGAATTACGTGAGTAGGATTTTGTAATATTTAATGAGCAGCCTATCAGTTTGATGGTATAATTATGAATAGAATTGTTATATTTAGCGCGACTTCGTAAAATATTTAGCATATGTTCTTTGTTCAGAAAACACACCAGTTTTCCCATAGAACCCTGTTTCAAAACAGTATATTTAGCTGTCAGATAACCCTCGTTGATATGCAGCTCAGGATTTTCCCAGAGCAGTATACAATAAACATAATCAGTATTAAAGCTTTTACTGTCTTAAATAGTTAATAGTATGTTTGCGGAAGCCAATTTCAGTAGAAAGTTCATTTCTGAGCTTGTACCAACGACCCCATAAAGCTGAAAGAAGTTTACGTATCGTCGTGTATTAACGTATTAGCAATTGATAAATACAACTGGACGTGAACGTTGGCGCCATAGTAATCGATAGCTAAAACTAGACATGAACATGAACGTCTTAGCAACCGATAGCTAGAATTATATGTTAACATTTAACGTAAGAGCGCAAAAATTCCGAGAGTATAAGCGTTGCTATTCTATTAAGATCTAAGGATACCCACCGGAAAAGAAAAAAACGTTAATATATTTTGAGGTGCTTATAGGAATAACAGATTTTAACGCAGACAACGTGCTTAAATCTTGAAAGTAGTACAGGACAATGCAAAAAAATGCAAATGTGTTGCAATTATGGCACATTTAATACAAATATTTATGTGGTCCCTCCTGATATTGGCCCGTAACGTTGCTTGATTTTATTTTGTATTTTATTAAGTATGTACCTCAACTTGTATGTAACACCACATTTGTCGATACTAATGCATCATAACTCCCACTGCATTCGTGGATAATGTACTGTATGCCACAAATAGCAGCACATTCGTGGATAATGTAATGCATACGACAAATAGCAACACATTCGTGACTAATGTACTGTAAGCCATACATCTAAGCGTATTCGTGGATGATGGTGGGCCAATTTTACAACTGTGGTCTAGACCTGGTTTCGCTCAAACCAGGTCCAGACCTTACCAAAACCTGGTTTGAAACCTGATTTGGAACTTTTGTCGGTTTCACAAGTTAGGTCTAGTCTCGAACTGGTCTGAAACCTGACGCGAGGTTTGGGTCGCGGCTACCAAAATGCCAAATCAAGTAGGGCAGTAGTTTCGCCAAGGTTTCAGCACAAACATCACTACGTTTGGGTATTTGGTCATGTTTATTGGTATTGTGTTATAGTCGTATACCCTTCAGTTACAGACATAGTCAAATACCTGATGAAAATTTTACCTTCTACCCCGTATTAGGGTTGCAGGTGATTTACATGGAGTTAGATTTTCCTCAGCCAACAGAATAATTCATCGAGTAGCAGGAGCTATTGCAAGGAGGAAAAATACACAAATATGGATTCAAGTAGAAATATGTACTTGTTTCTGCACATAATGCATAATAGAAGGAAGACCTAAACATAGGTCTTGGGTGGAATAACACCTTGCACGATCAAACAACCCTTCAGTGTTATAAAACCTCTGTGAAACCTGGTTTAGCAAAACCCTGTCTAGACTGGAGTTTTGGGAATGGACTGAAACCAGGTTCCAAACCAGGTCTCGCGAAACCTGGTTTCGATGTGGTTTGTGGTTTGGACAACCTGGTTTGAAACCGGTCTAGACTAGATATCTTCTGCCCGTTACTGAATACGAACGACCGAGTATTATCTGATGTCTTGATAATCTCACATAACGAATGCGGATGCTTTGAAATGTTACGTTCCCAGTAAAATAGCCCTTGATGAGATTCGAACTCATAATCTCCTGTTTACTAGACAGCCGCTTTAACCAACTAAGCCACGGCCAGTTCCTTATGTTTTCGCATTGATCTTGAAACTAAAATCGTTTGTCTCAATTGCTTTTGTGAGAATATTGTTACACACAGAATATAGTTACACGGCATACAGCAAGGTGATTTTTATTCTATTCGAACGTGCAAGAACGAGGTATAGCTCAATGGCAACAGGGGGTATAGCTCAATGGCAACAGGGGGTATAGCTCAGTGGCAGAGCATTTGACTGCAGATCGAGAGGTCACCGGTTTAACCCCGGTTGCTCAATGACTCAAATTTTTCTTTGAAGATGCTCTAAACTACAGATGCTTTATTGCAAATGTGTTGCAATAATACAGTTTTATCTGGCCCCTCATGATATCATCCCCTCACGTTCCTTGATGTTTTCTATTTTATTAAGTACATACCTTAAATTATATATTACACCATATTTGTCGATACTAATGCATCATAACTCCCACTGCATTCGTGGATAAAGTACTGCATGCCACACATGGTTGTACATTCGTGGATAATAAACTGTATGCCCCACATCGCAGTACATTCGTGGATAATGTACTGTATGCCACACGTCGCAGTACATTCTTGGATAAAGTACTGCATGCCACACATCGCAATACATTCGTAGATAATGTACTGCATGCCACACATCGCAGTATATTCCTAGATAATATACTATATGCTACAAATAGTAGCAGATTCGTGGACAATGTACTATATGCCACACATCGCCGTACATTCGTGGATAATGTAATACATGCCACAAATAGCAGCACATTCGTGAATAATGTAATGTATGCCACACATTGCAAACCACTCGTGGATGATAATGTGTTCTGCCCGTAATGGAATGCAAACGACTGAGTGTTATCTGATGTCTTGTTAACCTCACACAACGAATGCGGATGCCTTGAAATGTGACATTCCCAATAAAAAATAGGCTTTGATGAGATTCGTGATCTTCTGTTTACTAGACAGGCGCTTTAACCAACTAAGCCACAAGGCCAGTTCTCGATATGTTTTAGTATTGATCTTGCTACTCAATCGTTTGTCTCAATCGCTTTTTCAAGACTAGTGTCGCACAGTTAAACGGCATATAGCAAGGTGATTTGTTATTCTATTTAAATGTGGAACAGGGGGTATAGCTCAGTGGCAGAGCATTCGACTGCAGATCGAGAGGTCACCGGTTCAACTCCGGTTGCCCCCTGACCGAAATTTTTCTTTGAAAATGCTCTAACCCACAGTGATAAAACGATAAATGCTCGCGAAAAATAATCCCCCTTGGTGTTGATCCTCTGCTTCAGGTCTTTCTCAAAGATGGAAAATGCATGTCGTGCATATAAGTTGCAGGGGTCAATTCTGTCTAGTTCCTACTTGCAAATTTCGTTTGCAATTTGGTATAAATTTGTAGTTTTCTGAACGTTTCTGACTATTTTTCATTTCTTCCCTCTTTTTCTGTTTCGATGATCATCAGAAAACTCTTCCTACGGTTTTTGACAGAAGGAGATGAAATTTGGTACAAATGTAGGTGTGCACACATGCAGCCGCAGATTTTTTTACCTCAAAGATCAAGGTCAAATCCTGGTCAAAGTTACTTTTTCCATAAACTGCTTTCCAGAAAACTCCTCCTAGCGTTTGAGTCTTCAGCGGAGCTCTGTATTTGGTACACTTATAGACAGTTATCAGGTCTCGGTGAAACCGCAAAAATTTTTGACATTGATCTCAGAGGTCAAAGTGATTTTAAAATAGTTTTCGGAACGCCTATTAATAAAAAAAATGGCTCAAATAACTGTTTGAACATATAAACCGTACTTAATACGGGTATCATCCCATCCTGAATCTTGAACTTGAGGTTGAAGGTCAAATGTGACATGGCCTCATGTACCGTTAACAATAGGCCGACTCATTGCGAAAAGTGTTAGAGATAGAGTGGTTTTGAGCTCATTTTTACCCTTTGGGCCTAAGCACATATGGGCACCTCGTTGACCTTGACCTTCTCGGTCAAAGTCAAGATCAAAAACCGGAAGTTGACTATTATCTCGAAAACTATTAGATGCAGAGCGATTTGGGGGCCATTTTGAACCCGTTGGGTCAAAACGATGGAAAAGAAGGGATAATGGTTTCTGCAGGTGGACAAATTCCGTTATCTAGCGGAATTTTGCCTGGATTTTAATTGATTGCTTGTGAATTGCGTTTGGCTTCTAGACGTAAACTGCCAAAACAGCAAATGCGCATTAACCTTTTGCTGTGGCATATTCTGAGAAGTGTTACAGTAGATTACTGAAGCACAATACTTATTTGAAGCACAGGTTTTTGTGACACTAATGACCATCCTGTGAGTTTGATGTCATAATTCGTTATATTTAGCGTGGTTGTTTGCTCAGTAAACACAGCAATTTTCCCATAGAACCCTGTTCCAAAGCACTATATCCTGCTGTCAGATAACTCTCAGGATTTTCTGACGACAGAATACACTGTTTTCTATTTTGCAAACGTGATAACACACATTGTCAGTGGTTAAATCTTTTGGTGCCGTAAGTAGTAATATGAAACCATATAAGAGATCGATTGATCAGAAACTCTGATATTTTCCCAATAAGCCGAAAAAACCTCATATATCGTCGTGTATGAACGCATTAGCAATTGACAAGTACAACTAGACGTGACCATTGACACCCTAGTAATCGATGGCTAAATCGAGGCGTGAACATTAAAGTCTTAGTAATCGACAACTAAAACTAAATGTGAAAATTCTGCGTAACAGCGCAATACTTCCTAGAGTATAACGCGTTGGCATGGCGTCACAAAGTCGAAAACTATTGGCAGTGATAATATAAGATATATAATACAGATGCTAGGGAATATGTTTAACAAAGCTATTCTTTTAAGATCTAAGGAAGCCACCGAAAAGAACAACCACGATAATATATTTTAGGTGCCTATAGTAATAACAGGTTTTAACGCAGACAACGTGATTAAATCTTAAAAGTAGTACAGCACAATGCAAAAAATTGCCAATGTGTTGCAATAATACAGAAAATAGAGATTTTTATCTGGCCCCTCATGATATCATCCCCTCACGTTCCTTGATGTTTTCTATTTTATTAAGTACATGAATAAGTACTTAAATTCTATATTGCACCATATTTGTCGATGCTAATGTATCATAACTCCCACTGCATTCGTGGATAAAGTACTGTATGCCACGCATCGTAGTACATTCGTGGATAATGAACTTTATGTCACACATCGCAGTACAGTCGTGGACAATTTACTATATGCCACACATCGCAGTACATTCCTTGATAATGTAGAGTATACCCCCAAATAGCAGTACATTCTTGGATAAAGTACCGCATGCCACACATCGTAATACATTCGTAGATAAAGTACTGCATGCCACACATCGCAGTATATTTCTAGATAATGTACTGTGTGCTACAAATAGCAGCAGATTCGTGGACAATGTACTATATGCAACACATCGCCGTACATTCGTGGATAATGTAATGTATGCCACAAGTAGCAGCACATTCGTGGATAATGTAATGTATGCCACACATTGCAAACCACGCGTGGATGATAGAGTGTTCTGCCCGTGATTGCCATTAAAAAATAGGCCTTGATGAGATTCGAACTCATGATCTCCTGTTTACTAGACAGGCGCTTTAACCAACTAAGTCACAAGGCCAGTTCTCGATATGGTTTAGTATTGATCTTGCTACTAAATCGTTTGTCTCAATCGCTTTTGCAAAACTATTGTCGCACAGTTAAACGACATATAGCAAGGTTTTTTTTTAATAGATTTTTTATTCTATTCAAATGTGGAACAGGGGGTATAGCTCAGTGGCAGAGCATTCGACTGCAGATCGAGAGGTCACCGGTTCAACTCCGGTTGCCCCCTGACTGAATTTTTTCTTTGAAAATGCTCTAAACTACAGTGACAAAACGATAAATGCTCACGAAAAATAATCCCCCTTGATGTTAATCCACTGCTTCAGTGCTTTCTCAAAGATGGAAAATGTATGTCGTGCATGTAAGTTGCAGGGGTCAATTCTGTCTAGTTTCTACTTGGAAACTTCGTTTGCAACTTGGTATAAGTTTGTAGTTTTCTGAACGTTTTTCTGACTAGTTTTCATTTCTTCCCTCTTTTTCTGTTTTGATGGTCTTCAGAAAACTCCTCCTACAGTTTTTGACAGAAGGAGATAAATTCTGGCACACATATAGGAGTGACAAGGTCTGGCTGGATCCGCAGATTGTTTTACCTCAAAGATCAAGGTCAAATCCAGCTCAACGTTACTTTTTCAAGAAGCTGGTTTCCAGAAAACTCCTCCTAGCGTTTGAGTCGTCAGAGGAGCTTTGTATTTGGTACACTTATAGACGGTTGTCAGGTCTCGGTGAAACCGCACAAATTTTTGACATTGATCTCAAATAACAAAAGGTGGCCAAAAAAAAGGTGCTCAAATAACTGTTTGAACATATAAACCGTACTTAGTACGGGTATCCTCCCATTCAGAATCTTTAAATTGAGGGTGAAGGTCAAAGGTCATATGACGTCATGTACCGTTAACGATAGGCCGACTCATCTCGAAAACGGTTAGAGATTGAGCTGTTTTGAGCTCATTTTTATCCTTTATGCCTAAGCAACGTTACATAAGAGGAATCTCGGTGACCTTGACCTTCTCGGTCACGGTCGCGGTCAAAACCGGAAATTGACTATAATCTCGAAAACTATTAGATACAGAGCGATTTGGGGGCCATTTTGAATCCGTTGGGCCAAAACAATGGAAAAGAAGGGATACTGTGTGACTTTGAGCTTCTTTGTCATAATTTAATACAAATATCTTTAATGGTTTCTGCAAGTGGGCCAATTCCGTTATGTAGCGGAATTTTATCTGAATTTTAATTGATTGTTTGTAAATTGCGTTTGGCTTCTAAACGTTAATTCCCAAAAGAGCAAATGTGCATTAACCTTTTGCTGTGGCATATTCTGAGAAGTGTTACAGTAGATTACCGAAGCACAATGCTTATTTGTTAATTGAATGGTATAACATGAGCAGGTTTTTGTGACACTATGACCAGCCTGTGAGTTCGATGTCATAATTATGAACAGTTATTTGTTATATTTACCGCGGAATATTTAGCGTGGGTTCCTTGCTCAGAAAACACATCAATTTTCCCTCGGAACCCTGTTTCAAAGCAGTGTATTCTGCTGTTAGGATTTTCTGAGAACAGAATACGCTGTTTTTCATTTTGTAACCGTGAAAATACAAATTATCAGCTGTTAAATTTTTAGTCCTGTAAATAGTAATATGAAATCGTATCTACACTACACATGCGTACACTTTTGAAAATTCTTGTCAATGATTTCCCACAATTCAAAGGTGACTGTCTGTCAAAAGCTGATTTGCGATCGATTGATTAGAAAGTTCAATTCTGATCTTCTCCCAATAAGCCAGTAGAACCACACGTATCATCGTGTATTAACGTATGAGTAATTAATAACTACAACTAGACTTGAGCATTGACACCCTAGTCGTCGATGGCTAAGATAGGCGTGAACATTAATGCCTTAGTAATTGAAAACTAAAACGCAATGTGAACATTCTGCGTAACAGCGCAATACTTCCTAGAGTATAACGCGTTGGTATGACGTCACAAAGTCGAAAAGTATTGGCAGTGATACTATAAGATATATAATACAGATGCTAGGGAATATGTTTAACAAAGCAAAGCTATTCTTTTAAGCTCTAAGGAAGCCACCGAAAAAAAACAACCACGATAATATATTTTAAGGTGCCTATAGTAATAACAGGTTTTAACACAGACAACGTGATTAAATCTTAAAAATAGTACAGGACATTACAAAAATTGCAAATGTGTTGCAATAATAGTACAGTTAATAGAGATTTTTATCTGGCCCCTCATGATATCAATCCCTCACGTTCCTTGATGTTTCCTATTTTATTAAGTACATACCTTAAATTATATATTTCACCACCTTTGTCGATACTGATGTATCATAACTTCCACTGCATTCGTGGAAAAAGTACAGTATGCCCCAAATAGCAGTATATTCTTGGATAAAGTACTGAATTCCACACATCGTAATACATTCGTAGATAATGTACTGAATGCCACACATCACAGTATATTTCTGGATAATGTACTTATGCTACAAATAGCAGCACATTCGTGGATAATGAGTCTATGCCACACATCGCACTACATTCGTGGATAATGTAATGCGTGCCACAAATAGCAGCACATTCGTGGATAATGTAACATTTGCCACAAATAGCACCAAATTCGTGTATTATGTAATGTATGCCGCACATTGCAGAGTATTCGTGGATGATAATGTGTTCTGCCCGTAACTGAATATTTGGTGTTATCTGATGTCTTGATAATATCACATAGCGAATGCGGATGCTTTGAAATGTAGCATTCCCACTAACAAATAGGCCTTGGTGAAATTCGAACTCAAAATGTCCTGTTTACTAGACAGCCGCTTTAGCCAACTAAGCCACAAGGCCATTTTTTTCATGTGTATCGTTATTGATCTTGTTACTAAAATCGTTTGTATCAATTGCTTTTGTAAGAATATTGTTACACGCAGAGTTAAACGACATACAGCAAGGTGATTATTTATTCTATTTCAACAGGGGGTATAGCTCAGTGGCAGAGCATTCGACTGCAGATCGAGAGGTCACCGGTTCAACTCCGGTTGCCCCCTGACTGAAATTTTTCTTTGAAGATGCTCTCAGCAACAGTCGATAAAACGATAAATGCTCACGCAAAATAATTCCTCTGTGTTGACCCTCTGCTTCAGCGCTTTCTCAAAGGTGAAACATGCATATAAGTTGCAGCGATCAATTCTGTGTAGTTCCACTTGCAAACGTTTGTAGTTTTCTAAAAGCTTCTACTCTTTTTCCGTTTGGATATATCACGAAAACTCCGCGTACAGTTTTTAACAGAAGAAGTTTAAATTTAGAACACGTGCAGGGGTAACAAGGTCTTAGTGAATTCGCAATTTTTGTACCTCCAAGTTCAAGGATCAAGGTCAAACGAGGTCAAAGTTATTTTCCATAAACTGGTTTCCAGAAAACTCCTAGCGTTTTGAGTCAGCGGAGCTTTATGTTTGGTACACTTATAGACAATAATCATGTCTCGGTGAAACTGCAAATATTTTTTACCTTGACCTCAAAGGTCAAAGTGAGGTTAAAATATTTTTCAGAATGCCCATTAATAACAACAAGTGGCCATAAAAAGTGCTAAAATAACTAATTGAACATATAAACCGTACTCAGTAGGGGTATCCTCCCATCCTGAATCTTGAACTTGAGGGTGAAGGCCACAGGTCTCGTGACCTCATGTACTTATCTCGGAAATGGTTAGAGATACATAATTAAAAAATACAATGTTCTGTCGATTTTTGAGTTTGAGTGTCGGCCAGTTTTCAAGGTGACTGCATTTCTGAATAAACAGTCCCAATACGGCACTGTGTAAAGAGGCTCTGGGGTTCAAGGATTACAAAGGAATCTGGAAAGGTTTGATGTCACGTTGAGCGGTCAAATCTGCTTTTATTAAGGTTCTTAATGACTGTTCAAAAAAGGAATTTTGTAAAAATGATACAAGCTTTCTTTTTGTGTATGCAGAAGAAACGAAGCATGCTTTCAAATATATGAAAAAAACGCATGTCGCTACCCTCCCAGAAAACACTATTTCCCAAAAACACAATTGAAAGTTTCCTTGGCTTGTCAAAGACCCTTTGATGCTGCCTTAATATTTAGGCATTTTAAAGACTGTCACGCTTGACAACAAGCAGACTGGTGGTATTTCGAGTTCGGAGTTTTTCTATGCTTTATACTAACAATCACCCGCTGCAGTTTGATTAACCAGGTGCATTCACTTCACGTGGAAACTTCGGTAATAAATAATATAGAACAATGACGCATATGCTGCCCATTGATGCCCATTGATATAAATTGATTGTCAATGCCGAAGATTGCCACTCTGCTATCATATTGTAACGCTGTAGCAAATTGTTCACTGCACGAGTCGCACAGGTCATCAATTGGGGGTATAGCTCAGTGGCAGAGCATTCGACTGCAGATCGAGAGGTCACCGGTTCAACTCCGGTTGCCCCCTGTATATTTTTCCCTCTTTGAATAGAACACTAATATTTCAAACACAAAAATACACTCATTGGTATAACAGATTTTATGCTGCATCTTAAATGTTGAAACCTATTTCAAGGTGGAAAGATTATTTTTAAATTGTCGCTTGTTACATAATATTTACCTATATTTTATTTGTATTTTTAACTACATTTTACCAGTTTTTCCTAGTGGTCAAACCGTGTTGTTTTAGGTGAAAGTTATACTTTTTTCTCAAAGTCTGGACAGAACAGGGACCTTATATTGCTTACAGAGAGACCCTATGTGGCATTTGAAGTAAGTAAAAACTAAATATCTGCGATACTTGACAAAAAATAATCCTACAATATTAAGTAATTAGGGATACTTCTTTTATCAAGCAAAATTAGAACATAGCAAAACTAGAACCTTATTTCGCTAGCGAAATATTAAACCCTTGACTAAATTTAAAACCCAAAAATACTTCCTTCAGTGAATTATTTCTTGAATAATATATTGCAAACAACACAGCTTGAATACGTCTTATAACCCAAGTAGTATTTGGTTTTTCTTGGCTTAAGGTTTTATTGACTGAGCAGGCATGCGCCGTGTTATCTATTTACGCAGTGAGAGCTCGCACAAAGCTCAGCAACTGTGCTCTGTGATGTACGTGATGTACGTGCTGTACACTGCATTTACCACCAAAAATACACTCTTTTCACATGGCGTTTTGACAAAAAAACGAAATCGAAGACGCAAATAAAAAGTGACATGCACACGTTCAGATCAAGCTCTTCATAAGTCCCAAGTTTCATGGTTCTAGGGCACATTATGTTAGAGAAGAAGACACAAAAAATCGAAAAAACTGTCAAGAAGAAAAGAGGACGAACGGCTGCTCGCACAAATTCATATAACCCTTGCAAGCCAAAGGCTTGTCAAGTGTTAAATAGCACCGCATAAATTTCGGATTTAGGGTAAAAACCGCTAAGACAAAAGATACGGGAGTCCAAACTGCTGGACAAAAGCCGTAAAAAGACCCACCCTAGATCCAAATCCACCAGTGTAAAAACCGTCCAAGTGCGTTTGATCACATTTTTTAAACTAAAACATCATCATATTTATTTTAATTGCAATTTTCACAAATTAAGTTGAAAGTGGTTGTTAAGTAGTTGATTACATCTATTTTGACGGACAATATTATTTGGTCAATTCAAAATTATAATTGATTTTCACTGCTTCGTGGTTACCATGATGGTGCTTTCGTTTGGTGATATCTCACTTTTGCACTTTATATCCACTTATATCTTACTTTTGTACTTTATATTATCGATTTACAGAATTAAAATATTTGTAGGTTTATTGATGGTTTTGTTTATTGTTTATTTTATTCTGTTATAAAAAAAAACTTTTGAGCTATAGTAGCTTTTTCTAGCTAGGTTTTGTTTATTGTTTATTTTATTCTGTTATAAAAAACTTTTGAGCTACAGTGGCTTTTTCTAGCTAGGTTTTGTCCAGATGATTTTGTCTCAGCGATTTTTACCTCCGCGGACTTTGTCCTATTACCAGTATTTCTAATCAGAATGAGGAGGAAAGAAAACTGCCATTCAAAATGTACTTGTGTGTAATATTAAGTGCGAATGCCTTTTATTACTATAATTCCATTGCATTAATTTGAAAACTATTTTTTGCATTTTTCCAGGTTCAAGCATGCTATGATGCGCGCGTAATCTTGCTTCAAAATCCGGACGTGGAGGAAAGTGACTCTTATGTAATTTATTTTGGAACAGAGGACAATAATCAGTAAGTATAATATTGCTAAATAGTTAACATTTGCCCTCGAATAATAATATATAACAATATCAGTGTACTCAGCATAAAAAGGACATGCCAGTACTTTGCTGTAGTTTCTATTTAATGTCAGTGCTCAGGAAACTCTGTATGGAGATTATTTTTGTGTTGTTAAAACAATCCACTTTAGCTGTTTTCCTCCCTATTAAATTTTTTATTACTTTAAATCATCAGTATGAAAACAGATTTACCTGAAATGTGAGGGCCATGTTCTGTAAAATATCTACATTTCATATTTAACTAGTATCACCATTAAGAAAGACGATATAACATTAAAAAGCCTCATGAAAGAAGACGTGCTGAACTGTGATGAAATGCTAGCATTTTGGATAACATGGCAAGACAAAAGAATATTGGTAATCAAATGTTTGCTTTATATTCATTTTTACAAATGTGATTGCTATATATAAATTCAAACTGGCCAGTTGTTGTGAAGATAATTTTGTAGTATTTTCAACAAACTTGCTACATGTTATGTTTCACTGAAAGTCCCACATCGAATAGACAACGCGGAACTGCCACTTCATGTTTATTTATTTCAATTGCTTCCAACAAACATTAATTAATGCCACTGCCGCATCACTTTTTTGCATATACAGTTATTCTGAATAGGGATAGAGAGATCTGTTTATTGTTTTTGGGCTTTATTTCGTCGCGATGTACTTATGAAATGGTATATAAATACTCGACGGTGTCAAAATAAGGCTCGCAAAAATCGGTTCGTTAAGAACACAACTTAGTTTCTGCGGCATGCTGACTTCACAAGAGACACAATACTCAGTCATATGATACAACGAGCGCGTTAATAATATCAGTGATAGATATTGTGAAGACTCCAAATGCGAGCAAATAGAAATTTATTGGTTGATATTACAGATAGGTCAAAATGCAGTAATTGGGGAAGGCGTATTGCTTGAATACGAACCGGCAAACCCTGCTGATTTTATAGAACCTCTGCACGCGGTTAAATTGGAAACGTACGACACTACAGCCGATGGACGTTGGCAAGTTGTACGGGACATGGGTATGGTACATTGCTTTGTTCAGAATAAATATGCTTTTTTCACCAAGCGACTGTTTTGCTTTGGATACAAAGTGTTTTATTAAATCACTAGAATACCATTCTGTTGATTTTTACCACAGAAATGACCATAGAAATGTTTCATTGCTAAATAAACACGGCACTAAAATTAGCCTCTTATTTTTTGTTTTTGTTTGTTTGTTTTTGGCAAGAAAAGACATATCTTTCCTAAACTTTGATGTAAGCATAAACATCATATTTTCTGTCATTTATATAGTTATATTCTGTAATTAGATGTTTAAACAATAATAGTAACAATAATATTTTAATAATTGTTAAAAGCTCTGAGTGCCCATGTGAATCTCGAGTCCGGCGTGAACTACTTAAAGTTTTGGATGGGCGTTGAGGAAAGCACTAGTGTAGTGTTCAGTGTCAAGTCTCCAGAAGAAGCTCATATATCCCTGTCAGAAACTACCACTGTCCCGGGGCTATACACAACCCGCGAAATTATCCTGAAAGACAACACGCAGCTGAAAGAAAAAGATGATGGTGCCAATCCTGTTCTTGTAAGAGAAAATATATCATCTTGGAATATCCATTCAAAGCACAAATATTTCCGGAGCGAAGAACATAATATATTATATGTTACCAGTACCCACTGATTTTTGTTTAAATGACCATAATTATGCACTCATAATTAAACATCATCAGTTTTAGTGTGAATCACGGTTACATTTGTACAAATTTTAGTTTCAACCACTTTTAGGCTGAAGCAGACACTCCAGACATACTGAGCGATGACGAGTTCAGATATTTTTGGATCAGTTGGTGGAGTGGTTATATTCAAGTTGGTAAGGGTAAGTATGCTTCAATACATACAATTTGGCATCTATTGATTGTTTGCTATCACTCAGTATAAAAATGTAAGCTTCAATTGTATTAAGTGTAGTGTATTGTGCTTGCTATTTATGTAATCTATACTAATTAAAATTATGGTTTTTACTATTTTTAAATATAGAGATATATTTATATCGTTAGAAAATCAGAAAATTTGAGATATTAAAAGGGGTAAATACACAAAGAGAAATACCAATTTTTCTCAATGTTAAGGTTAATTAAAGTACAGATAAATATCAGCATTTGTCTCTTTGTTGTTGAAAGTTTTTTATTTAAATATAAAGGCAGCGAAATAGGTCTGGAGGTATTGCTGCAATATCAAGAAGACGTCCCGTTACATTTCGGTTCTCTGTCGATTTCTTCTGGAAGTCAGGGTGAAACCAATTGGATATTCCCGGGAACCAAGCGTAATCACGTATTTGCATTATTTCCGTAATAGAAGACATTTCGATAACAAATCCAAAAACAATATTCTACTAAGCACAGCTTACGAGGCCATCAGTGTAAATGGCCGTTACAGTGCTATAACCAATATAAGTTTGGGTAAACTTACTAACAACATAGACTGGGCTACCAAATACTGAATATCACTATATTACAAGCTTAGCAAGCAATTGCTAGTTGCAAATTGACAAATATTAAACAACTACACAGTGTAAGCTTGATAATTACGTGTTTAGTATTTCAGTTACATGGTAAAAGTTTAATAAATGCTCAGCACCTAAGCATTCAAGCTCTACAGATAAATAATTCAGTAATATTTTAAGCAAGCCTGAGGTGTTTATATACTCTAAATGTATGTCGTACTTTAAGAGTGGATAGAAGAATACATATAAAATAAATGTAAAAGTAAAATATATGGTTTTTATCAATCTATATTTTTTCAGTTTATTTCAATTGAACATTAAAGCACTAAATTGGTTCAAATAAAGTGACAACCTTGTTTTATTTCTTTTTTATTTTAGGAACGTTTGCAGAAATACAAACCCGAGGTTTGGTATTTACTGAATTCCGCTATAAAAATTTAAAACCGGAAATACGTGTTAAAATACAGGCATGCCAAGACGCCTACATAGCTATGTTCAGCGGCTCTGACCACAGCTCAGCGATAAAGGCTTATGAGGTCGTTATTGGTGGACAAGATAACACATTAACGTACATAACCAGGTACCGCAGTACTGGTTCTTTTTCCTGCTGTCACAGTTATAGTTAAAACACTATATTGTTTATTTTTCATTTAAGCTGTTATTATTGGCATATTTTTTATCGTAGAGGTGATTCGTCTTCATGGAGTTCTGAACAAGAGATCGATTCTCCACAGATACTACATTGCTATGAAATGCGGGCGTTTACCGTCAGATGGGGCATTGGTAAGTTATTCTTTCTTTACTATAATCATTATAAGAGGCTCCATTTAAAATTGACTTATACGTATGCCATTTTGTTTTCTTGGTCAAAGTATAAAAAGCAATATCTAACGCTACACACACTCCAAAATAAAAGATGTAACATGCAAAGATTCTACAAAATTTTGACTAGAGCGCTGACTTTCTTAGTCTTGTTATGGTAAATTCACACAGACCCACATACTAAATACGCAGCAAAACAGAACCTGAAATATTGTAATCACAACATGTTGCAATTATATATTAAAGTTTAACAAGAGGCTAACAAAAGGCGCTTGGTCTTTATACGTCAGGATGAAAATGGTACACTCTTATGTAAGAGAAACCTAACTTTGCGTTTATAAAACAGAGGAATTAATCTTTAGAACGATGCGATAAAGATGGCATCACACAAACGGTCGTTCCTCTACACTCATATTTGGTATCTTATAGCATTCATGTCCTGTGTTTTGACTCATAGAGTAAAGCTTGGTAAGATGTGAAAAAACTGGCCATGTTACTGTAAAGTTTCGTTTTTATTCAAAATTCGATTGGATAGTAGATATACCGATATGCTTTAATTTTGTTTTTATCGTTTGAGGACAGTCTTTAAGCACATGCAATGTGGCATCATCCGCTGTATGACCACACTTGTTCACGTTAAAAATAAACAGTTGTCTTATAGTTAGATTTTCACATATCTTAGCTACGTCCAGTCTTTTTTCTGTGTTTTTGGGCTGTATTAACATGTCGAAGAATAAATAGTCTCCCTAAAGCTTACTCTTTTAGGTGGCATAAGCATATCTGGAAATGATGGGTTTTACTTTAGTTGGACGGATCCTGAATATCAAGCAGTGGACTTTTTGTCTTTTGGGACAAAAAATATTTATGGCTACTGGCTCATCAATCGGGTAGCAGGTAATCACGAATTAGATATTATCTGACGTTATTAAGCTAAAGGTGGCTACACGATAATATTTTTAATGACCATTTACGCATATAATATTTGTTTTATAACGAAATATTATCCGTTCTTGTATAATCATTAATTAAAACTGGAATAACTCGCCAAATATTCAGCTTTTTGTCCTATTACAGAGCACAGTCTCAATGTCTTGCAGGTGATCAATTTTATGTAGAAACATTTGACGGTGAACGAAGAATAACAACATTTCACCTACAGAGTGCGCGTTCAGATGCCGTAATAGAAAGAAAACTACCTTCTGTACAGGAATTTGTACCAGGGATGTATAAATATAGTTCCTTGTGGATGGCAGTGAGTGACGTGAAGTCTACTTGGTTTATGGTGCAAAGTTGTAGTGAGGCACATGTGATACTCACTAAGTATTATGGTATTGCTGACTTTGACTCATATGAAATTAGAATCGGTAAGATACTGATTATTGTTCCTAGGTGTTTGCTTAATTACAACAATGCGGTAAAATTAAGTGAGCAACAGTTATCTATGGGAAATGACATTTGACACAAAACTTTAGATAAACGGTTCTGGGAACTGACATTTTGGTGGACTCATTGTCCCTGTTGGTGTGCTTTTTTGTTTAATGTGTCACTCATAAGTATATATTTTACCGAGTTCTTTAAAGATTAATACGCTGGTACTCTCTTTCATGTACTGATAAAATCTATTAGCCTTGGATTATCTCTTACCATATATCACAAATACGAGAAACCGTCTTTTATAGGTGAACATAACAATCAGTATGTCAACATCTATACGGATAGACAGGAGCAGTGCAGTTCCTTGCTACACCCAAATATTATAGACTGTCAACAGTTCCGTACGTTTTGGTTACGGTGGAATGACCAACGGGTTGAAATTGGCCAAGGCCACATTCCTGGCTCTCTACCTCTGACTTCCTGTGAAGCAAAGGACTTAAATGTCTATGGGGTGTCCGTAGGATCAGCGATGGGGCAGGAGGGTTACTGGTTGTTTGAGGATGTTTCTGGAGGTTAGACAATATTATACATCATACAAAACTTGAACAAAATCATTTTGCAAATAAACAGCTCTCTTTTGTCATTTCTGCATGTTGCAAGGGACAATATTGCATTCGGTTAATCTCGAATTCGTATGATTTGAAGTAATTGCTATGTCTGGGGCATTCCAAACTATTCTGCGCCAATCACATACCGAATAAGATGCAGTTTATTAAAGAACCTGAATAAAATAAAATGATTACCCGTACTGGGACTACAATAAGACATGGATTACCCCAAGACACGACTGGTTTACATTTGAGGTGCAAACGACGGAGTGGGCCACCATAGCTGTTTCCTACGAACCAGAAGTAGTTAGCACCCGCTGTTTTGAAATCCACATTGGTTTGTAACTACATGATAAATTGTAATTATAAATTTGCCGTATGGACTGTATTGACCATAAATCGGAACTAATGATGCTTATACTTCGTTACTACTTGCATTAGGGTTTGGCAAATATTCAACCAACTAAAAATGACAAAGTATGTACCTGCGTTGTTACAAATCATATTGTTTGCTTTTTGCTTTTGGGTAACATTTACCTTGCACAGATAGTTTTGGTCTTGTCGACAAAACAGATAGTCCCTTTTTAATTTGTGTGCAAAGTGTTTTTAAGCAAATTAGTATGTTTCAAAATTTCAACTTTTTTTCTGATCAACTGACATGATATCTGTTGTCAAGACATTGAATGCAATGCCAATTTCTTAACAAACAGGTATGCAAGAGGGTGTTGATTCCTCCAGACAGTATTCATTTATAACAAACAAAGAACAACCAGAATCTCCTGTTGTAGAAGTACAAACTCCAAATGCAATAATAAATGGAGCATTGAATAGCTTTTGGGTGTCATGGGAAACTGGCACTCTGATAGTTGGGTAATGCAAATAAAATTGGTGTGTCCTTAGCAGTGTAATACAAGTTTTCAAATAACTTCATTCCTTCTCTTAAGTCAAATATTTTCAAAATGGTGGTTAAATTTTACGGTATTAGAAGAGTGCTAAGCACACATATGTGCGCTTAATTGAACATGAGCAAACAAATAATTTTGTGTCTCAATAATCCACATCAGATTTTCAATATCCAGTAATGTAAAAATATCTTGTTTGTGCACAAATGTCATAACTTTAAAAAAAAAAATGATACCCGAAAATAGCTTTATTTATGACATCGGTTTGCCGCTCATGACGTCGTAATAAATGATTGTCATTTGCTTTTCATGTATGAGAAGTGTTAATTTATTCCAGTGACTAGATTACCTGAAGTCCCTGAATTGACAATGTTCTGTTCGCACATTTAATTTGTACAATTCGTCTGTGGCGTAGTACTGAACTGTAATTAGGCTTGCTTGTAAAGCGTATTAATACGTTTAGCTTTAATAATAATCGTTCTTTCACTTGATTTATTTTTTATTTGGTACCTGTTTTTACATTCACAAGGTATGGCACAAGTAAAAATCTTGATGATTATATGATGAAGACACCTGATGCTTTACCATTTACAGTCAATGGTTTAGGATTTGCTACTCCAAGAGCAGATTCTAGATGGCAAATTCCAAGAGATCAGGGTGAATAACCATGCTTTGTTTATTTTTATTATCACTCACAAATGTATTAGCATGCGATTTAATTAATCGTGTTTGAGTAGAATGGTTTCACATGATTTGAAAGAACATCATCATTTCTTTTAAAAAATTATTAGCTGTGCCATTTTTAGAGAACAATAAAATGTTGCATATGTCTGTAATTTTTTTTGATACATTTTCACTTCTTGATTTTTGCACTACCTTCCAGCACGACACACACAAGTGAAACTTCCAAATACAGGGCACCAATATGAAGACTTTGAGGTGGCACTACGGGGAATCTCAAGGTTTGTTTAATCTGTTATTCATATTACTATTTTTCTTCTTTTTTTTTTGTTTTAATATATGCTTTTAATATATAGCAATTTAGGTACCAGAAAGCATCATTTGTATTATAATAATGTTACTAAACATGGCTCTTAGCCATTCATAAAAATATGTTAAATAAAGTATATTAATGATTTACATTATCGCTCACGCATGAAATAAACCGTGTTACAGTTCAGACAAAAGACTTATTAGTAACGCTTATTTGTAAAAAATTGTAGATGAACATAACAGAAACGCTTCCTCAAGGACAACATTATTAGAAGTTAATCTGCCTTTATTTTTGTATAATTCTTTGTACAGTATGGTATTTCAAGTGAAGGCAACAGGTACCGTATACATTGCCTTGGAGATGGATAACAGTGCAGAGGCGTTCACTTTTGTGATTGGTGCTGATGGCAACCAGTACTCAAAGTTAATGGACAGCAATGGAAATACTGTTGTTAATGTGGTATATATATATATATATATATATATATATATATATATATATATATATATATATATATATATATATATATATATATATATATATATATATATATATATATATATATATATAGACTGAATGTATTTGTAATTCTTTGAGATTCAAGCTGACCAAGCTTTTAAATACTTATTCTTAAGTAACGTGCACTAAACCTAATACTAGAATAACCGAAGGATAAAATGAAAACAATATTTATGCATTTATTCACTAACAAAAGATAAATTTCCTTGACTGTAATAAATGAAACTCATAAAACTTATTGCTTATATAGAAAACGGCAAACATCATTTACGATGAAGTAGAGCAAACCTACTGGATAGGTTGGAATGCTGTTAAGTTAGAGTTTGGAAGAGGTGGTCAGCTAGACAGAGAGGTAAAGTAATACAAGCAAGAATTTTCTAACATTTAGAATAGATGCCAAAGCATACACAGGTAAAAGGAAAACTAACACAGTTTTCCCTTTCACAAACATTTTAATCACCACATCAAAATATCAGAGTTGAGAAGGCTGTTTCGAAATTTAAACAAACTTACATTATATTAAACCAGGTAGTGCATTTCGAGAAAATACTCTTAAGAGTTAGTCAAACGAGACCGATTTCGCTATCGAGTAACAAAATTTACTCTTGACAGCGCAAGGTCATGATCACGAAAGCTGGAAAAATATAGAACTTTGCTATAAATATCATCACCATGCCAATTGCATGACAAAATATTTGAAAACAAAAAAATGATAAAGTATTTGTCCCCTGACGTTGACTATCTCCTATTCAAGAATTTCTGGGAGACACTTGCTTTTAGCAAACTAGGCTTCTCTTCGATGAGTTGCTTCAGAAAACACAAGCATGAAAAAACTAGCTTGTCAGACATATACATAATTTTGTTGCTATCTAATGAAAAGTGCAGAAGCAATAATATTTAATCAAAATTTACAGATATGCGAAAGGACATAAAAAGTAGTCACTCCAAAAAGGCTTTTATGTGTGTCTTTTTTTGTCAAATTTTTGTAGAATGTTTGCAAAATTAGACGTATCTGAAGACATCTTTGCCAGACATCCTCCTTCCAATACTTTATGAATACTATTTGAGAAGCTTCCACCACACCTTTTAACACAATAACTCTTGGGATTTTTAGTCTCAATTTTAAATAATAAATAAATCTGCCACATGGGCAAAAAACTAACAAAAAACTGCTTATTGTTTTTCTTAAAGTGAAGTAGAAAAATGACTGAAAATTGTCAGTTTGCTACGCCTATTTCATCATAATTGGAGATAGATAACATTCTATTAAATTGTCCAATACAACAGTGTAGCGGCCTGCGGATCAATAACTTTTCTCCAAAGTTTTATGCATAAACTTAATTCTACGGTAAAGTGGTAAGGCTCAACAGCTATATGGCATTGTGCGTATACTGTTATCTGCGTACTGAATAGAAGCACATGCATTTTTATTAATGACGCGTTTTCACAGTATCACTGTGGCTTACAGTTGGTGGGCTGCACAAGCACCTGTGAAGCCAGTTATCGTAAATTCCTTGCAATTTGTAATTTGTCAAAATAAGTATCAGAACTGCCAAATTAATAGAAATCGCTAAAATAAAATCGATCATTTTGACATCACAAGCGAATAAGTAAGTCACCAAATAATTCTTTGCAAAAAAGTAGTTTCATAATGTTAACTACGAACTAGTTTCATAATGTTAACTACGAACCTGTAAGTGCAACCATTTTCCAGATATTTATCTTTAAAATTTCATGACATCATAACACAGCGAAGTGAAGTCCTAGGTGAAAAATAATGAGTAGGATCAAGATTCCATGGTCAGCTGTAAATGACCGTAACTGTGTGCACGTTTCATTTCCTTAGCTCCAGCCCTTTCGGGGGAGTTATGTGAATAAATGCCAATAATTGGCAGGAAAAAGCAAAAATAATAAAATGAAAACAGAAACTTTCCGAGTGCCAAGTGAAAACAAACCAAGAATTTTCTAGCTATTATACGTCCACTAAGATATCGTTGAGGCGCCATTCTTTAATTATTTTAATAGGTGCTCATCTCTTACGAAGTATATTCTGATAATGGCTACGACTTTGCGGTTAAGAAGGCTCTGTGTTATTGTCAGGAAGGCTCTGACTCAGAATGGACTATAATTGAGTTATTAGGTATGACAGAATTTCCCTGCATTTTTGTTGAGCTATACAAGCAACTGGTGTCATATTTCACAATTTGGCGAGTGATTCCACATTTGTCTTAACTATAGCTTTAGTATCATCTAGTTGGTTATGTTTCTATTCGGTTTGCCAAATGATTTCTTATTAGATTTAAGACCAATTAAATTAATAAATCGGGATAATTTAGTGCCACGTGGCCTGCACTGAGCTATGGTTATTGGCTGATATTATGCACGATACATAACAGATTATATTTTGCTTCTATGTATGACCTATAACATAAATTATTAATTGTTACGATGCATGACACATAGCCTCAAGTTATTCTCTTGTTCCTAGTCATGCCACGTAGCATAAATTATTGTTTGTTACTAGGCATGACACAGGCATGACATAAATAATTGATTATTGACTAGGCATGGTATACAACAACAAATTATTTATTCTTGTTAGATACGCTATATTACATAAATTGTTGTGTTAGATATGGCATACAGCATAAATCATTGACTGTTGCCAGGTATGACATATAACATATGGACACCATCGGAACACACATATGATGCGGTGTGGATGTATGTCAGCTATCATCTGAGCATGGAATTCCGAGTCCAGGTGCATGCACTTGTAACTTAATCCATTTAAAAGAATTAGATTAGCTGCGCAGTGTTTAGAACGAAATAAACTATTTAAGATTTATTAAAAGAAAACAAATCCTCATATGGCGTTGAATATTTAAACCTTCTTTATTCACATTCTTTATTCAGAGAAAAGCAACATCGGAATACGCGCAGCACTTTTGACAAAATATTTCTTTTATTTGCTTTACTTTTTAGTTATCTTCACTTGGATATTTACCTTGCCTCTATTCTCTTTATTAAGCCTAATATGAAGCAGAGCATATTGTTGTAATGTGTTTGCTTTTGAACAGGCATGCAACGACGCACATATATTACTGACTACCCAGGAGGGTGTCAATGATTACAACTCGGTCTATGAGATCGTAATTGGTGGAGGAGGTAACACGGGATTGTATATAAGAAAGAATTCACATATAGATGAGGTGCAAGTAGCCACAATACATAACCTGGTAAGTGATTGATAATTTTGTATGATAAAATTAATGAGAGAAATGGTCGCTCAAGAAATATTTCTGTTTTCTTCTGTTACCTTGCCTCTATGTTCTTACTGTTGTCTCATTATATCTCATCTTCTCGCGGTTTCCGTTGTATGCCTTAGTTATTTGTCTCTCCTCTGTACACAGTGACATAGTATGTTAACATTTCCGTTAATTTTGTGCTAAGCGAAAGTATCCATGCAGAGTAAACACTAAGGTATTCAAAACAAAAAATAATTAGCAAGGCAGTAACACGAAATCAGTTAAAATTAAATAAGTATCCAAAAAAATAAGTAAAGAAAATAATTTACTTGTAAAACCACATAATAATTGATGTGTCTAGCTGGATTGCAATGCATTTATGAGATACTGGATATCCTGGGAGAATGGCAACATAAAAGTCGGAAGTGGTTATGAAACTACAGGAAACATACTGATATCATGGCAAGATCCCGAACCATTAACTATAAACTATGCTTCTGTATCAACTGGCTGGAATGCTGACGGCGAGTGGGAGATAAGGCACACACAAAGTGAGTGACAGATAGTTTTGAATTTATTTTTCGTAAACGTGTTATTAGTAAGTAAATTGTCTCGCTTTGGAAATATTCTGTCTTGGAACAGTTTCATGAAAAGACATCGGAATATGTAACTCGTACAAGTTCTAAAGCTCTAAATGTATGACTTAGAGTATTAACCGATGAATTATAGTCTTAAAAGCCGTTATTGTACCCTGTTTCTGCTGTTCAATGCGTTCGATTATTTTTAATCACTGCCAACGTGGTGTAACTAATGTTACTGTCTCTGACAATCCAGGCGAAAGATTGACCATCCAAACCCCGGCAGAAGAAGCTTATCCATATAACACCACTTATATGATCATACAGGGAGATGACCATATACGTTTTGAGGTGCAAGCATGCAACGAAGCGCACATTGCCTTATCACAAGTAAATCTGTTGTCCAAAAGTCATTTTCAAGTTTGTCGATGCTTAGGATTTAACCCAACTTTAACAAGTGCTGTTTGAATGATTAAATTATACTGAAATTATTATTATAAAAGGGTTATGCGTACAAACGCTCCATATGTTGCATGTTGCATAAATGTTGTATAACCGTAAGCATAATACATATAGTTGCCAAGTATTGATATATCTGCGTTTGTATTTTACTAGATTCCTGGTACAGTGGAAGTGTTCAGTTACGAGATCGTGCTAGGTCATCAGAATGGATATGGCGTAGGTCTCAAAACGGAAGTAGGCGGGGACTACCAACAGATGGGAGCTAATGATGTGCAAATAATAAACTGTGACGCATTTCAGGTTTCTTATTGCAATTTGTTTTATGCAGAAACCGAAAAAGTTTTTCATACCTAGCATCTTTTTGTTAGACTATGAAACAAGCATGTGTTACAGCAATTTTTGTTGTTTAAAATTAAAGGCATCTAACAAAACTTTACACCAATTAAACCGCATTACAAGGTAAATAATCACATTTTTATTATTATATATTATTTACTATGTCCTATTGTAGAATAGGATTTAGATTTCAGTCAAAATATTTGGCTTCGGCAGAGACGAAGCAAGCCAAATTGTATGTAGAAACACAGGATATATATATATATATATATATATATATATATATATATATATATATATATATATATATATATATATATATATATATATATATATATATATATATACTACTACTACTACTACTACTACTACTACTACTACTAAATCCGAAAATGCTGGCAACAAAGCATGTCAATTGCCATGCCGAAGCAAATTGTGGCATTCTAAAGCATTGAAAGTCATGTATCGTCTTGGCAAATACTGGTAATAATATGAATAAAAATTTTCTGCCCAAGCTTGGGCAAAATATCACATATTAAACGGGAACTAAATCTTGTTCTTACATCTGAAAATTAAGGTAATATCAAACATAAAGCATAACACCTTTATGTTTAAAAAAGTAAAACTGAAGATGTAAGTATATCTATGGATCAGGTGAACTATGCTGTCATGCGATCTACACCTTCCGTCACCACTACGATCACTGACTAGAGCTCTAAAAACGGCCATTCAATCAAACCATTCATCACACAGAATTTTAATGGTTTTGAAATGTGAATTGTTTGTATCAGTTTCAGTTAAGTTTAGAAACCTTCCGATGCAAAGCACATAAGTGTTTACAGATTAAAAATTTCCAAATACTTGTGGATATATGTAAGATAATAATCAAAAATTGCTGGCCTGACTCAAAAGTTGCTGGTCTGTGGTTCCTGAGCCAGCGATTAGCAACAACTGTATTATAATATATTGTTTAAGTTGAACTTTATATGTAGGAATTTTGGCTATCCTGGAACCCAGATGGTAATATCAGAATAGGTCAAAGCTTGCACATGAATGAAGCGGAATTATATGCATTCACCCATGTTCCTAAAATGGTGTCGCGGATTAATGCGGTATCGTTTAAAACTGCAAATGGAAACACGGGAAAATGGGTTTATCATGGAAGCGGCAGTAAGATACAAGTTTATTATTTATTTTCTTTTTAAAGTTACTTTACCTCACGCATACCTTATTAAAGCTGTTAATGTTATTTCGCTTGAATTTTAATTAAAGTCCCCTTTTTATTTCTCGCGATCTAGAGCACACATCTTTCCCAACAATAAAATCTTTATTGCAAAAGAATAATATTGCAATAATATTAATGTCATATCTAAATGATTGAAACTTTAATTTTATGCATTGGTGAAGGGGCGTACTCTTATCCGGGAGACACTGGAGAGGGAGCAGGCAACAACAGTTCCTCCGGTCTTTCCGGTGGCGCCATCGTGGGAATCATTCTTGGGGCATTAGTTTTCGTTTTAATAGTAGCAGTTATAGTTTTTGTCGTCTACCCACCAGCAAGAGTCCGAGCGAATCAGGCATGGCTCGGAATCACTTCGAAGTATGAATAAGAGATTTTTGTTCTTCATTTTAGTTTTCCTTGAAATTTCTCTTCACGAAACTTCGATTTGCTTATGTGTCCTTTAGTATTATCACTTTATAACTATTTTCTATCACATTTTAATAATTTATGATAATTATGCAATAATGTAGATAAATAGAAAAGCATATAGACATTATGTATGCACACATACATACACACAAACACACCGATATATATATATATATATATATATATATATATATATATATATATATATATATATATATATATATATATATATATATATATATATATATATATAGTCATGGATGTATATTTGAGCAGATATGTTGAGTTTTTCGGCTCGCAAACTAGAGACTCTACAAATTTCAGACGCACGCACATACACACACATATATATATCTGTGTGTGTGTGTGGTTAGTTGACCGCAATATCTAATTTTTTTTTATTTTTCATTTCTTGCGATTCTAGATTAACTCAGAGAAACACCGATCCCATCGATCCAAAGATACTTGCTAGTGAAGTTGGCTTTGGAGATGAACATCAAGCGTGATAGACACAACAGCTAGAAACCTGAGAGTGTCGCTATTGACCTGTGTTTTAAGTGGGGCGTGTGGTCATTTAGACAGATGTATGCAAACCTTTTTATAAACAGCAACACCTGCAGAATTTAAAAACGCACATATCAAATTACACATTGGCAACGCCTTTCCCATCTGCGGACAATACATTGCAGGAAACATTCATAGCATTAAATGCACTTTACTGTAATATATTTGTGGCAATCGCGTATTTTAAATAAACCAATGCATCAATGGTTACGCTCTTTCTGCCGAAACACTGCTGTTGTATACGTTGTGATTAGTATATTATTAGCATGAGGTGCATCCAATATAAATCTATTGTTTAAACTCTCTCGAATTTCTCTAATATAGACAAAACTATTGTTGACTGATCTGATTTAACAGTCAACTATTGTGCACTGATCGTCCTTTAATTTCATGAACTATTAAATTACATATCAACGGCTAAAAGAATCATGCGGTGGTATAGCTGATTATTCAAGCTTCAACAGATTCAATTACTAGAGAAAAGACACTCATTTTGATAACCACGCGATCAGCCTGCGCGTTGGAGCCCTACAGATTGGGAAAATATAACCCCGCTCCCCCCAGTGTACTCTTATGCCTTTAAAGCAAGATGTTCAGTCAATGCGATACCACCATTATGAAGAATACCCCAAACGTAGTGTCTGTACGAAGCACAGGTTGTCAGTTCCCCCGACAGTGATTGATAAATTGCAAGTACCCTCAACTTAAAATAATACTTAAAGATAACGTATCTAGATCAAATAAGCAGTATTTTTTTCTAATAAGTATTATAACTAACGCTGTTTTAACGGAAATGCAGCTAAAACTATATCTACCTTTGTTTAAGTGTGACGAGTGATAATGATGACGATTAACTGAAATTAATCTTTCTAAATATAAACACGGATGTTTAATAGCCAAATACGTAGCTTATTGTACCTGTCACGTGTGGCACGCCCAATGGATGTTAGGTGTCATACGTAAAGACAGATAAAGAAAGGTGTAAAATGTAAAATAATAATATTTTTTTTTAATATTTAAAGTTCTGCCACATGAACAGTTTGTTTACCATTTACAACCTGAGAACAACTCATAAAGTTTGAGATGTCCAGCAAAAATGAAAATTAAACTAAGTGCCACCATTAACTAAATTCCTATAATTTACTCACTAAAATAAACCAAATAAAAATATCGGAACACTAAAAAACTGAAACTGTGAAAAAGTGGGTTAAATGATAGCCAGCTCGTACGTAAAATATCATGTAAAAACATTATGCAAGACTTTTGGCGATTTTGCCACCTGACTTCCTTGATATGCCCTGACCCTATATTCTGCCAATACAAACCTGGGTCTAAGCTTCCAATGTCATACGTTTTATGTAATTAGAAATGGTTTGTTTTATAATATCTTTGATTATACCAGGCCTAAAAGAAAATGGTTAAATTGTTATTGGTGCACGGTACTCATGGGGTATCTCCTTGTATTTCCTAAGGGCATACAAATGCCCAAACGTGGCTTGTGTTTGAGGTGGAAGTGGCAAGGGAGCCAAATCTCTTTAAACGCCCTCAACCCTCTAGTGCCAACGTAGGTTTTACTAAAAAAGAAGTCTTTGGTTTAAGGCTACCGTGTCTCAAGAGTCATTTACTTTAGACACATCAATTTCCATGACTAAGCCTCCCACCACCGCCCCTGCGTTTTCCTGAAGCCAGCGACAGAAGGAACATGACCTTAAGTGTGGCCAATCTGTTATAAATAGTCGCTTCTACAAAGATGTCCGCCTCAGATAGAAATCGAAGAAATAAAACCAAAATTCCATTGCGTCGGATTAGATTTGTCCCGATGAGGTACTAGTTTGAAATGTTTGTTTAGTTGGGGAAAAGAGGGATCCTCGGGTATTTGATACTGTGTGGGATTATGAGGATGTGCAGATAAGCATCTAACAAGTCTGAGTTTGCTTTTTCCACTTGGTTTGTGTATATTTGTGACGCCATGGGCTGTAAAAGTGATTCAAATATGACAAATCTATGGACTGGACAACTCTAAGGATAGAGGGACACCTGCCCCAACTATCCATTTTGAATCTGACAGGATAGCCCTGTTGTAGCCACGTGTCAACCCAACCCTCGATAGATGACCAGCAATGTAGCAAATACGCATACCTCCTAAGTTGCACATAGTAGTAGGCTGATGTGTCGATGGTCTTGGCGGTAGCCCTGGTGGTCACTGACAGACTCAAGAAGTTTCAAAATTACTGGGTCTTGAAGTTCTTTCAGGCTCTGTGTCTATTCCAGCGCTTGTAATGTGTGGTCGTACACAGGCGTTATATTAAGTGTTTGGAGAGCTAAACTCTCTAGTACCTCAGTGTCTTTTTCCTCTGGGAGTCACATTAGGCATTCACGCGGTTCTTTTACACGGCTGTTTCAATGGCTCGATAGCCATCAGGTTGGCCACAGTCATGTACGGGGCTGACCTGAATGAAAGCTGCTTGGATGGGTGGAGTCATGATATGACCCTGCCTTTATCTGTATCCGTTTTCATGAAATGCTCGTTGCCTTACGGTGGACGCGTAGGCCACCCCACGCTGTTTGCTATTAAGGTGTGAGCCTCACATTGGGATGTAAGTCTGATAGAAGAGTCTTCCTTCTCGGCAAAAGGATTCCTTACCCCCACCCCTACGTGCGAATAGGACGCCTCTATACCGTGGCTGGGTATCTCCAGAACTGCTTCCTTTTCTTAGAAAACCAAATATCATCCTTCAAACGAGAGGAACGAGAATGAGACACTTAAATTCAAACAACGCTTTCTGTTGTCTCCGTTCCTCGCTCAACTCTGGTTCTTCACGCTATTAGGCTCAGTCGCCTTTCACTCCATGTGGTTGACATGCTCATATCCTGCAGGTGTTTTCTTCATCAAACAGCAACTTTTCTCCGCTATCGTACACTTGTTACACAGTGAGTGCAGACTCTCAGCTAATGGCGGATGTACAAGCGTTGCCTTGTGTAGAGATCCTTCTGCTTCCACTATATCAGTAACAGAAAAGCCTGGTAAGTAACTGGGAAGTAACACCCGGTCCCCTTACTCTGTATACACCTCTTATAAATCTCTTATAAATACAATCTGTCTCTCCTATCGTCGTCCATGCTAGAGAGATGGGAGGTAATAACCAGGGGAGGACATTCGTGTAGGAATACCCAACTAGGGATACCCGTGTTAATACATCCAAGTATGCTAGCCTTGGCGGAAGGGAACGGCAGAGCCAACTCATTCATCTGCCACTTGATTTCCAGACAAACCCACAAGGTAAGCGGAAACTGGAGATAGCACATAGATTCTAGTTAGAAACCAATAAATCTGGCTAGCCAGTCGTGTTGACAAGCTATAAACATGCTTTGTAGAAATAGTGTTTTAAGTTGACACTGTGAAGGATATTGGCGATCTTCGCAAACAGTTTTTATATAGATCGACTTGTAACAGTTTGAGAAACAATATAACTACAATTTTAGAACGCATTGTTTTAACTTATTGTTTTATTTGCCAAAAAATGGATAGATCTGGGACGAAAAAGTGAAGCTAAATTTTGACACGTTGTTCTTTATCAATATTCTTGGGTTTGGATTATTGGTTTATGCATTCAGCATAATTAGCATAGTCGTGTTTTCAAGGAATCACTTGATTAATCTAGGGCGAAATCCACTGATTACTGAGAATCGCGGTTACTGAGAATCAACACAATCAGAAGTCTCTGTTCAGAGTTTTTGATAAGATCACCAAAAACAACGGTAACACCTGTACCGCCTTCCACATCAAATGACAAAAATTGATAAAATCAGCGAATCCTTTGACGTGAACAGTACTGAATACAGTATCAATGTTCATGAGGATAACAATACAGCGCCTAAATTTTTCGCATTCCAACTTTTAACCGACAAACATGTTCGAAAGCTTATATTAGCTTTCCCAACCCCCCGTGTACACTTGATCCAGTTCCAACAGACCTGTTGAATGAATGTGTAAATGAACTTTTGCCCCTACTGATTACGATTGTCAATATATCATCAGAATCTGGCTGCTTTCCAGATTGTTTGAAGAAAGCTGTTGAAACGCCGCTGCTTAAAAGAAAAACGCAACCCTAGAACATAAAAATTACAGACCGGTAAGCAATTTACCTTTCTCTCTAAGGTAATGGAACGAGCCGTTGCAGAGCAAATTAACAACCATTGTGTAGAACATAACAATTCCAAAGTGCGTATCGAAAAGGACGAAGTACTGAAACTGCTTCACTTAAGGTTACCAATGACCTTTTATTATCAATGGATAAAAAGCAAACTGTAGTACTCGCACTACTAGATCTTAGTGCAGCATTTGATACTCTACCGCATGATTTGCTTAGTGCCCGACTCCAGTATCAATTTGGCATAACGGAAACTGCATTGAACTGGTTCATTTAAATAATCGAGAGCAGCAAGTAGTGATTGGTAACTCTCTGTCAGTTTCGACACAACCTACAACGGGAGTACCACAAGGCTCGGGACTTGGTCCCCTTTTATATAGGAAATTTAAGGGCCCTTAATCCTGCTATTAAAAATTTTTGTACCACTTATTCGCGGATAATGCGCAGCTGCATCGTGCCTTACTCCCAAACTCCCCATCATCGCAACACATGGCTTAGTTAGATATGGAGCACTGTATAGCATGTTTCCAAATGGATGTTTGAAAGTCAGCTGAAGCTCAATGAAAGCAAAACTGAGTTCATTATATTTGGCACATCAAAACAGAGAGCAAAAAATGGAATATGACTGAATTACTATAAATAGGGAAAATATTTTTGCCTCGAAAGTTGTTCGAAACTTGGGTGTTCAACTAGAATGTTCACTCAAAATGAAAAACTATGTTTTATTCCAAGTAAACAGTTGCTATCTACATATCCGTCAGCTAAAATCTGTTAGAAGATACCTGACATACAACGCAACTAAAACATTGGTCCATGCTTTCATACTCTCTAAGTTAGACTATTGCAACTCCATCCTGTATGGAATTACAAATGAAGTCCTGAGTAAATTGCAACGCATTCAGAATGCGGCTGCCGTCTAATCAGTGGCAAACGGAAATACGACCACATATCGGATGCCCTCAAAGAATTGCACTGGCTACCAGTACGCCGGAGAATCAACTACAAAATTGCACTTATTACTTTCAAATGCCTTCAAAGGAATGGCCCCGTTTATCTATCGGGACTACTGATATGTAATGACCACCCACATAGCCGACGATCGTCGGATGGCAATTTGCTCAAGACTCCCAGAACATCTCTCAAATCTGCTGAAGCCAGCTCATTTAGTGCAGCGGCACCAGTAATCTGGAATGGGCTTCCTTCCAAAATCAGAAACGCTGACACAGTAGCCCTTTTTAAGAAGCAACTTAAAACCCACTTATTTCGCGAAGCATACTGCTAATTTTTAACTGGTTTTAGTCATGTAAAGAGCACAGGCCAACTTTTTTGGTGCTGCGCTATATAAAAACATCAACGAATGAATGATATCGCAACAAGGCGCTGCTAAATCACACAAAGCCCTAGCAAACCAATGGTGGTGGGTCACATTGAGCGGTGATGAAAGACGGCAAAAGTACTTACCAACGCCTCGCCTGTCTCTGTGCCTGTCTCATTGCATGTGACATTAAGAACCCAGCAGACAGTCACATTGAACAGGCTCCGTTGTTCTTCACCTAAATATGAAACTTGCGAACCAGCGAAAAATAACCGAGAAACATAATAAAACACCGTTTTGCTTTCTCAAGGCCACCACTCTAATTCTTGGTGCAAAGTGCTTTGGAACTGAAACACATCCAATCATTCTGCATTCAGGAAAAACAAGCGATTGCATACTTAAAAGTATCCAAAAGTTAACAAACACCCCTTATCTGCAAAATTTGAGATAAAAATCTTCAAAGTTTTTTTCTTCCCAAAAATGGTCTTAACTGGTCCTCACATCCAAACGGAATGTTGGTAACATGATATTGATGGTTTCTTCCAACTTATGTACATTCTATATGAGGAAATAAGGCAATGTTGACCATTTTTATTTGTATTGTCCATTTACATGTGCAGAAAAGTTTCATTCCTAATTTATGTGTAGAATGTGAATGAAGGAAAATCCTTTTGCAAAGTAAAAAGTTAAATCGAAGGCACTGTAGGGTTAGTAAAAAGGTACCTGACACAAAATGTCTTACATTAAATAATACGTACGTCCTTTACAATTCCTATACTAAGCACTTAATTTCCCAATCGATTTGTAGAAGTTATATATATAAAGTTTTGGATGTCATAAAATCAATCACATATTACCACATCTTAGCGTACTATTTTGTAGATCAGTTGTGAATTCTGTGCAAAATAGTGCCCAACACTACACCACAACACTGTTTTATTCTCAAATTTCGCGAAGCGTTCTTAATTTTGCACCTTACTGTAATGTGTTGACTCATAAGGCATTTATAAGTCCTGAAAATAAATTCAGCTGCCTTCTCCATTTTATTGACCTCGTTTCTCTCTACCTTGAAACTTGAAAATTAAGCAAATAAATCAACATGTATGCTGGACAGAAAATACTTATTAAAGGTGGAAATGTGCCTGGAATTAAAAATCTAATAGCAGTGATAGGATGTGGTAATTCTGGTCTTGTCAGCCTGAAGACTGCTCTGGAATACGGGCACGAAGTGGTGGGATTCGAGAGACAGTCAGACATTGGTGGATTATGGAACTACAAGGTTAGATATATATGCGTTAAAAACTTGAACTGTGTATAAACAACCTTCTTTTAAATACCTGATTCTTTTTTCCTCGTGGTTTATTTGGAAAACCGATTTCACTGACACATACTGTAACTGTAGGGTTATGCTCTTTTTAACATCAGTAATCTTTTGGACAAAGTTGAAGTGAAGCAGCCCAAAATGTATGTGCGCTTTGTAAATCACCTATTAAGATTGGAATATTTTCTCAATTTAAAAATATGTTTCAAACGAAAATATAGACATCTTTTCCGTCACAAGGTTCGTCATCATGATATTTGTAAAAACTTATCAAAAATGATTGGCTTTGTTTCGGTTATTTCTTCTTTCTTTTTGGCATTATTACTTTATTAAGTTGAAGAAAAACTTCGTTCCATTCGAAATCCGAATCTTTTGAAAAATAGCTGTTACAGACTGTTGTCCAGTAATTTATAAAATTAAAGGATTTTCCTCTGATTCTGTGTCAGCCCATTCAAAATTTATCTAAAAGTTTTATGTATGATAAAATGCCATTGCCCTACCCATAGCCTCAGCAAGGGTTAGTACGTCCTGACACGGACACAATAAACAAAACAAAAATATGTATGTAAATATTCATAACTCCTATCACCAAGGACACAAGTGAAAGAAACTTAAAGACAGTTGTTTTTCACACACGAGGTCATCGATATTTGAATCGATATTTGTCAAACTGATTACTCTTCTTTGATCAGTAGAATTTGGAGCTATGTTTTTAAGCCAAGTGATTATGTGATTTGCACGAGTTCCCATTTCAACAAGCAAAATCTCCAACTCTAAATATCTCTAAAACCTCTATCCCTAAATGCATTCCTATTGTTAAAACACCTTGGCATTGACACATAAACTGACACATGTGATGACGCATATATTGACACACATACACTATAATTGTTTTAAAACCTTAAAAAAGGATGACAAAAATAGATTAATAGATGTTTGAACACCACCTTTACCAAACATGCTAACGTGTTCAAGTACAAAGTTTTTACTCTGTTGAAACATGCTTAAATTAAATCAAACTTTTGCTCCTCAGTTAAATAGCTTGTCTTATAAAAACTCGTTTAGCTTACTGTGAAAAACTACAGATAACATGGCCATAAAAATAATCCGCTGTTGTACCACTCAGACCAATGCGAAATCCGCTCCATTTATGTGCTACTGTTTTATGAGATATATCCTCCTCAGTGGCTGTCTATAGTGGCTCTATATGGTGTAATATATAGGTTAGCTATTCTCAATTTTAGGCATTTTAAATTTTAAATCATATATAATTCATATTCATTAAATCCAGCTTTTTTATTTTTGCATCCGCACACCAAAGACGGAAAATAACTTTTGTGCTAAGTACGATAAATCTGATGTTTGTGTATGTGCATTAAAAATGTGTCCGTTCTTAACCGTTTTATGTTAAATTGACTTAAATCTTTAAAGTACAAACGATAAAAAACAATGTCATAGCATTTATGGTTTAATTAATTATACATTTAATTTAATTCTTAAATGCAACGTCATTGAAAAGTAGCAAAACATAAGATACTGTCAAACAAAAGTAGGAATGAAATGCACATAACTGACGAATGACCACTTCACTGAATTTATGTTGATTATTGCAGTGTCAAAACTCTTTAGAGCATTCAGGCACACATACACGGAGATACACACATAGATAGAAGTAGAGGAAGAGAGAGAGAGAGAGAGAGTGTGTGTGTGTGTGTGACAGAGACAGAGATGGAGAGGCAAAGAGAGAGTGTGTGTACGTGTGTATATGTGTGAGAGAGAGTGTGTGATTAAGTGTATATGTGTGTGTGTGAGTGTGTGTGTGTGTGTGTGTGAGAGAGAGAGAGAGAGAGGAGGGAAGGGGTGGGAGAACCCAAATATTAATACTTAACAGTACTGTTCCTCCTGTCATACACAGGAAATAACCGATTTTTATTTCCATATGAGGAGTTCCTTGAGCGCCTTGCCTTACACTTGATAAAGACTAGGTATTGTTACCCTCCTTATGGACAATTGCAATTGTAATAATGATTAAACAACCCGTACCAAATTCCAGTATGCTTAAAAGGTACTGTAAGAGTGCCGAACTGATGAAAACGGTACCCTTGCAGTCTTTTCAAGCAGCACTGCTGGTATCCGATCGGTTCACAGAATTCGAATCGATTTGGAATTATACTTCAAAGAACCAGCGGTACTGAATCAGTATGCCATAGCTCCGGTAAACCGAATTCGAATCGATTCAGAACGATATCGCAAACGAACCGACAGACCGAAATTGAATCGGTATACTGTAATTCCATTATAACGAATTCAAATCGATTTGGAATCATATTTTGCACAGCAGCCTGCAGTAATGATCGGTATTTAGTAGACCGGGAGTTCAGTCTACTCGATGTGATCGATTTGAATACTAGCTGAAAAAATGCCCACAGACTACGAAGTACCCAGTAACAATGAGGGCTGTACTGCAAGAAATTTACATGCCTGGAAGATTATTTTTAACCAAAAGTAATACTGTTTGACAAGCAGTTGTATTTCACAATGGAACCCATTCTTAATATGGTTTTGCTATTCTTTTGCAACAATCTTTTCTCTTTTATGCAAACCTATGTCTAACCCTAGAAAAATCTACTATCCCAGTTAGCATAATTTTTCGTCCAACGTATAAAGCGCGTTGTTTTAGGTGGGATTTACGTGGGAACGTGGGACGTTGGCATGGCCACATGGAAAACATGTATAATATACGTGGACATTCCCACGGTGTGATTCCGTATAAACTCTACATATAATATACATAGGCTTTCCCACGTATAAAATGTACGGGTAGATACACGCGTAAACTGCATGGTTTTTCCCGCGTAATGCTCACCGTGGGCATTCGTATATTCTATGTATATTCTACTTTTGAATTCCCACGTAAAATTTCATTAAAGGTCATTTGTTTATTACACGTATATTTTACGTGGGATTTCCCATATGGGCATTCCCATGTAAAGTACACGTATATAATGCGTGAAAATTTCCACTTAGTAAATGCATGGGAAAATATACGCATATTTTACGCAGTCTGGCAATGTTGGCTTATTATCGCAGACCGGAAACAGCCGCCATTGAGCGATAATATATTTAAATTTTGCTATATTCTGCATATTTTGGTGGAGGGCTGCCTTTTTTTAAGTATAATAGAAAGTTAGACATGGAAATACCAATTTCACTAAAATTTTTGTGCTTGAAACCCTTTTAAGGAGTACTTTATAACTGCACTATAGTTATAAAGGTTAATGTCTGTGTTTTCGATGGAGTTATCGTGTGTGCCCAGGGTGGGTCGTTCCTTTAAAATCCCAAGCTTAATATGCGTGGGAATTCCCACATATAAAATACAAGGAAATATATGCGTATAAAATGCATGGGTTCACATGCGCATAATACACATCGGAAAGAGTCTCAAACTCTCCTAAATCATACGTAACTACATGGGAATTCCCCAACGAAACACACATTATTTATGCGTGGGTACGTAGGAATATCCACATATATTATGCACAGTCCCCATGTGGGACTGCTATCTGGGATCTGCTTATTCCAACTTGGCATTGAAAATGCCAAATGGGGATGGATTGCCTCGAATTCTTCACCTATTTTTTTCATGGTCAAGGTCAAATCGTGAAAAGGGTCAAACGGTTTTCAGACAATTACTGCAAGGCCGTTGAAGCTACAAAAGTCAAACTTGGTACATCTATAAAGGGGGATGTGATCTGAAGCAACGACCTTGACCATGACCTTGACATCGCGAAAAACGTTATTTAAAAAAAACAATGAGTTATCTCGAAAACGGAAAGAGATAGAACAATTCTGACTCCATTTTCGACCTCCACCCCCTATACGACGATACCTGAGGTATAACTTCCGGTGTCCTTGACCTCTTTGTCACTTTCGACCCCGAAACCGCAAGTTGGCCTTTATCTCGAAAACGGTAAGAGATAGAGCAAGTTTGACCTCATTTTCGACCTCCACCCCCTATACGACGATACGTAAGGCATAACATCCGGTGTCCTTGACCTCTAGGTCACTTTCAAGCATCAAACAGGAAGTTGGCCTTTATCTCGAAAACGGTAAGGGATAGAGAATTTTGGTCCTCATTTTCGCCCTCCACTCCTATACGACGATACGTAAGGTATAACTCCCGGTATCCCTGACCTCTAGGTTACTTTCGAGCCACAAATCAGAAGTTGCCCTTTAACTCGAAAACGGTAAGAGATACAGCAATTTTGACCTCATTTTCGAAATCCACCCCCTTTACGACGATACATGAGGTATAACTTCCGGCGTCCTTGACCTCCATGTCACTTTCGACCCCCAAACCGGAAGTTGACCTTTATCTCGAAAAAGGTAAGAGCAATTTTGACCTCATTTTCGCACTCCACCTCTATACAACGATACGTAAGGTATAACTTCCGGTGTCCTTGACCTCTAGGTTACTTTCGAGCCCCAAACCAGAAGTTGGCCTTTATCTCGAAAACGGTAAGAGGCAGAGCAAGTTTGACATCACCTTTCGGCCTCCACCCCCAATACGACGATACATAAGGCATAACTTCCGGTGTCCTTGACCTCTAGTTCACTTTCAAGCAATAAACAGGAATTTGGCCTTTATCTCGAAAACGGTAAGAGATAGAGCACTTTTGCCCTCATTTTCGCCCTCCACCCCTATACGACGGTACGTAAGGCATAACTTCCGGTGTCCTTGACCTCCAGGTAACTTTCAAGCCCCAAACAGGAAATTGGCCTTTATCTCGAAAACGGTAAGAGATTTTGACCTCATTTTGGAGCTCTAGCCCTATACGACGATATGTGAGGCATAACTTCCGGTGTCATTGACCTCCAGTTCACTTTCAAGCCCCAAAAATGAAGTTGGCCTTTATCTCGAAAACGGTAAGAGGCAGAGCAAGTTTGACATCACCTTTCGGCCTCCACCCCCAATACGACGATACATAAGGCATAACTTCCGGTGTCCTTGACCTCTAGTTCACTTTCAAGCAATAAACAGGAATTTGGCCTTTATCTCGAAAACGGTAAGAGATAGAGCACTTTTGCCCTCATTTTCGCCCTCCACCCCTATACGACGGTACGTAAGGCATAACTTCCGGTGTCCTTGACCTCCAGGTAACTTTCAAGCCCCAAACAGGAAATTGGCCTTTATCTCGAAAACGGTAAGAGATTTTGACCTCATTTTGGAGCTCTAGCCCTATACGACGATATGTGAGGCATAACTTCCGGTGTCATTGACCTCCAGTTCACTTTCAAGCCCCAAAAATGAAGTTGGCCTTTATCTCGAAAACGGTAAGAGAAAGAGCCATTTTGACCTCAATTTCGACCTTCACCCCCTATATGACGATATATAAGGTATAACTTCCGGCGTCCTTGACCTCCATGTCACTTTCGACCCCTAAACCGGAAGTTGACCTTTATCTCGAAAACGGTAAGAGATAGAGCAAATTTGACGTCATATTCGACCTCCGCCGCCTGTACGACGATGTGTGAGGTATAACATCCGGTGTCTTTGATCTCCATGTCACTTTCGAACCCCGACCCGGGAGTTCGCCTTTATCTCGAAAACGGTAAGAGATAGAGAAATTTTGACCTCATTTTCGCCCTCCACCCCTATACGACGATACGTAAGGTATGACTTCCGGTGTCCTTGACCTCTAGGTTACTATCGATCCCCAAACCAGAAGTTGGCCTGCGAGGTGCAAGATCTGTAATTGACAAAGCTCACAGACTGGGACCCAAAGTGAAAAACAGCAAAAAGCCGCGGCCAGTAGTTGTACGTTTCACATCCCAATCTGCAAAAGAAAAAACGTTCGACAAACGTAAAAAGCTAAAAGGTTCAGGCATCTGGCTGAAACCACACCTTCCTGAACCTATGCAAAGAGAGGCCGATCTGATGTTTAAAATCCACAAACTGGCCGTCTCACGTGACCCAGAATCACGTCTATCTTGAAACATGCTGTGGTACAAACAGAGATCTTATGACAAATCGACAATCAATAAATCTGATCTTCCCTTGCACGAAATTCACCAAAAAGAGGATGCAAAAACCGTGTGTTTTAAGGGAGAGTTCAGTCATCTCTCCAATTTCTACAAGTCCCCATTATCTGTGGATGGAGTCACCTACAACTGTCTTGAACAGTACTACCAGGCGCAAAAGGCAAAGCGATGTGGAGCAGCCCAGACCCACGCTACGATCATGCTTATGGACGATCCCGTGGACATGAAACGGATATCAAAATCATTGGTGCCCAGCACAGACCATGACACAACACAGCGGTTGAACGTGGAAACAATGCGCGTTGGCCTGAAAGCAAAATTCGCGGAAAAGGAACTACAGAAAGTGCTTCTTGCTACTGCTCCGCGTACCTTGGCGGAGGCGTGCAGTAATGATGTGTTCTGGGGTACTGGTAAATCACTGAATGACAAAGACTGTTTAAGAAAAGAAACATGGAGAGGGCAGGGCTATTTAGGGATTCTGTTAGAAGAGCTTAGGAGCGAATTGCAATACAAAGTTAGTTAGAGAGGGACAGAGGTATCAAAAAAAAATTCTCTTCGTTTTTATTGCCCCTAGTCTCTTGTCATTTTGGTTTGCTAGTTCCTTGTACCTGAATATAGTAGTAGTTCAATTTGTTTAGGAAACGCCCCCCATCACAAAAAAAACATAGTGTGGGTGGTAAACAGGTTAAAGGGTTTGGTTTGTCGTAGTCTGTGTATAAGGCCAATAAAGCAAAATCTTCGTTTGGTGCAATGTGTGAAGTGTGAAGTGTGAAGCATAGGATATAAAGAAAATGTACGCAATTCTAAGCTTAAGATCCTCCCCGACCCTTTCCTGAAGCTCCTAGTTGAAAAAAGAGTGAATACTGTGACTCTTTCAGGAAAATCCTGCCCCCCCAGGCAGAACAAACAGAGTAAATATTTATGTACCGTTTGCAGAGTGAGTAATGGTGTGCTGTGGCTTCGATGGCTGCATGCTTTTTGTCTCGGACGTGTGTCGCGGCACGACAAATTTGTCTTTAAAACAAATCATGCCGTTTGCAATGGCACCTTATATGTTTAGTCGCTTGTGTTTATATATGTATTGGTGTTGTGTGTTTCGTCACTTGTGCAGACATATGTATTTGTGTGATGTGTTTGTGGGTGTCAGTAATAACACTACATCTTATTATTTGGTTAACGTTTACAGTAGGTTTGGTAAATCCCCCTTTACAAGGAACTTATATAACTTTTGGGCTATGCAAATTTCAATATAATTATCCAATGTTTCAATATTAGAGGCGGTCGCAACCCAGCAAAACTCTGGACAATATTTGAATTCTTAAAACATAAGAAGGCTTCAATATATTTACTTCAAGAAACGCACACTGAAGAAACTGACCTAGTACATTGGAAAAATACATGGGGATTGGGTGATGTTTTCCTAAACTGTGGTACCACCAGAAGTGCGGGTCAAGGAATTCTGTCCACTGAGAAACTAGATACTTTAGAGCACAAAATATTAATGCGTAGTAGAATGCAGCTTCTTAAACTGAAAAAAGCAGACAAAATCATAACAATTATAAACATTTACGGTCCAAATCATGAAGTAGATAGAATGACTTTCTTTACAAACCTAGATATTTAGATTATGGTGATGATATTATTTTAGGAGGTGACTTTAATGTCGTGTTAGACAGCCATACCGATAAAAAGGGGGGTCTCCATGGAACGTCACGAAGCCAACTATATCTTAAAGCGTTAATTGAAAAATATGATTTTATAGATATCTGGAGACACTAAAATAAAGGAATACGCAGATATACCTTGTCCCAGAAACAACCACATATTATGTGTAGACTTGATTACTTTTTAATTAAACGAACAAGCATAACTTTAGTAGAAAACGTCCAGATTATAAATAGTATTAAGAGTGATCATTCCATTGTTCAGCTGAAAATGTCGATAAATAAACACAAAAGGGGACCCGGGTTTTGGAAATTAAGCACGAGCATTGTTAAAGAAGAGAAATATAGTAGCGATATCAAAAATTTGATTGAGCAAGTTTGGAATGAGCCAAATAATTTCAGTAGCGTTCTGGTCAAATTCGATTGGCTTAAATATCACATTAGACTTTATTCTATAGAATATTGTAAAAAGAGGGCAAAAACCAAACGCAAGAAACAGCAAATGCTTAGCGATAAACTGGATTTACTAGACATAAAAATATGTGATGGCAGTGCTACGGATGCCGAAATCGGTGAATACGAACGGGTAAAACAAGAGTTAGAACTTTTTGAAGAAGTGAAGTCAAGGGGATCTTGGCTAAGATCAAGACTAAATTATATAGAAGAAAATGAAAAAAAGCAATTCCTATTTCTCAAATATGTCCAAGACTTCATACGAAAAAAAGTCTATCTCTAAACTTTGCATAAAAGATAATCAAGAAGTGACTGACCCACAAAAAATACTTCAGCTTCTGGAAGCGTTTTATGAAAACCTGTACTCTTCAAGAAAATAACCTTGAGTTCATTAATCAAAACGTAGCGACAGACAGACATTTAACAGAAGATCAAAAACTAACTTGTGAAGGCGAACTAACTCTAAATGAGTGCTTGGAAGCGTTAAAATGTTTTAAATCAAATAAATCGCCGGGATGTGATGGCATACCTGCTGAGTTTTATAAAGAATTCTGGACTTCCATTGGTCCCAAATTGGTAGAATGTTTCAATTTTTCCAGACGAAGTGGATTTTTATCAATGTCACAACGTAGAGGAGTTCTAACTTTACTTGAAAAGAAAGGTAAAGACTTTACAAAAATAAAGAATTGGAGACCTGTTAGCTTACTAAACACTGACTATAAGATTCTCACAAAAACCCTTGCCAGGAGACTTGAAAAAGTAATACCATTTATCATACACCCTGATCAGAGTGGCTTCGTCAAAAATAGGTTTGTTGGTGAAAGTGTGCGTTTCATTGAAGACCTTATTGAACATTGTGATCGTATAGAAGAACCCGGTATATTAATTCAGCTCGATTTTGAAAAGGCATTTGATTCTATTGAATGGCCTTTCATGTTTTCAGTTTTGAGGGAATTTAACTTTGGCCCAGACCTTATTTCACTAGTCAAAGTTTGTTACACTGATATTTATAGCTGCGTAATCAATAACGGGTTTGCATCTAAATGGTTCAATCTTAGCAGAGGAGTTAGGCAAGGGTGCGGTCTATCGGGTTTGCTGTTTATTCTTTGTGCAGATGTAATGGGGGATAAAATCAGAAACAATACAGAAATTGAAGGGATAAAAATTGGTAAAGATGTAAATAAGTTAAAACAATTTGCAGACGATTGTACGTGCTTGCTCAAAACTATTCCGTCTGTATATACTTTAATTGAAACACTGCGGGGTTTCTCAGAATTGTCCGGTTTAAAATTGAATACAGACAAGTCTATTCTGGTCTTTCTGGGTCCCTGGAGATACAAAGATTTTAATGTCCTTAATATGCCAGTTAAAAGAGATTCTTTTAATATGCTTGGCATTCAAATTGGCAGGGGCGACAAAGATATGCATTATATAAATTTCAGACAGAAACTTGATAAAATGATCCAAATTTTTAAAATTTGGTGCCAAAGGGACATCAGTATTTTTGGGAAAATATATATCTCTAAAACTTTCGGCATTTCTAACCTTATCTATTCTATGTCAATAACTGAAATCGAACATAGCTTTGAAAAAAAATACAACAGGAGATAAACTGCTTTGTTTGGAATTACAAACCCCCGAAAGTTAAGCATACTGCGGCAATAGCCAATTTTGATAAAGGGGGTCTAAGAAGCATTGATGTTGGGTGCCAACTAAAGGCTTTACGAATTCAGTGGCTATGGCGGATAGTAGAAGGTAACAGTTGGAACCAGTATGCGCAACAATATTTTACTCCTATTGGTGGATTAAATTTTTTATTAAGATGTGACTATGATACTTCGAAATTACCATATATTCCTATGTTTTACAAGCGAATGTTAAATTTTGCAAAAGAGATTTTTATATTCAATGACTGTGCTAAGATAATATGGAACAATTGTAACATAGTAGTGGGCGGGAAAAGCCTATTTTTTAAAGAATGGTTTGAGAAGGGAATAGTTTTTATTCATGACCTATGTAAAAGAAATGGTAGTTTTCTTTCATACACCGAATTTGTAGAACGCTACCATGTCAAGACAAACTTTTTGAGGTACTTAGGGGTAATAAGTGCTATTAAAAATAGCGGATTAAAATCTGAGGTAATAGGTACTCCCAGGCCAGTTGTTAATTTTGAAAGCAAAATTTTTAAACTAATAAGCGGAAAATTGATTGACATTTCTAAAGCCAAAAGTAGGATATTCTACGATGAATTTTTAAAGACTATCACTCAAGCACCTGCTTCGTTAGGAATGTGGTCATTACAAGAAGGCTTAGATGAGGGCGCAATTTATGGTAGTCTACCGTTGTGTAGAAAAGCCATAAAAGAGCCTAGGATATTAGCCCTTCAGTTTAAAATTGTCCATAATATTGTAAACACTGGAAGTAATCTAAAAAAATGGAAAATCAGAGATAGTGAACTTTGTGAATTCTGTAATTCGAATACTCCTGATACAATAGTGCATGCACTTATTGAATGCCAAGTAACGAAAACGTGGCTCGAAAAGTTATTTAAATGCATAGATCCCGGAAATCTGCTTTTGGAAAATATTACTAAAACAGAATTTTTGTTTGGAGCTACAGATCCCGCCATGAACATGATGTTATTACTTATTAAAAAATATGTTTTTTATATCAGAACATATAAAAAATATTTATCAGTTGATGTTATGCTTTTCAATATACTTAAAAGAATAGTCGTAGATCGCAGGCTTTTGTCTGCTGCAAATTTCAGTAACAAATACCGCCAATTTCCGCAACTAGTTGGGCAAAGCGAAAATTTAGAACAAAACGGCGTTGAATCCTGAAAGTAAAAGCGTCTTAACTCAAACTTGAGGAAATGTTGTGACTGACGTCGCAAACGTTTTATGTGGTTTGTGATTGTCTGTAAATGATGGCATAAATGAGACTGTAGTATATTTGGGTAAGAGTAAGTGCTGTGGTGTTCATTATGTGGCGTTTTCTGTTGTCCAGAGAGAATTGTGTGCATTTACCTGTTTTATTTGTAAAAAAAATAAATAAATAAATAAAAAACAAAAAAAAGAAGTTGGCCTCTATCTCGAAAACGGTAAGAGATAGAACAAGTTTGACCTCATTTTCGACCTCCACCCCTACAAGACGATGCGTAAGGCATAACTTTCGGTGTCCTTGACCTCCAGTTCACTTTCAAGTAACAAAAATAAAGTTGGCCTTTATCTCAAAAACTGTAAGAGATAGAGCAATTTTGACCTCAATTTCGACCTCCACCCCCTATATGACGATATATAAGGTATAACTTCCCGCGTCCTTGACCTCCATGTCATTTTCGACCTCCAAAGCGGAAGTTGACCTTTATCTCGAAAACGGTAAGAGATAGAGCAATTTTGACCTCATTTTCGCCCTCCACCCCTATACGACGATACGTAAGGTATAACTTCCGGTGTCCTTGACCTCTAGGTTACTATCGATCTCCAAACCAGAAGTTGGCTTCTATCTCGAAAACGGTAAGAGATAGAACAAGTTTGACCTCATTTTCGACCTCCACCCCCTATACGACGATACGTAAGGCATAACTTCCGGTGTTCTTGACCTCCAGGTCACTTTCAAGCCCCAAACCGGAAATTGGCCTTTATCCCGAAAATGGTAAGATATAGAGCAAGTTTGACCTCATTTTCGACCTCCACCCCCTATACGACGATATATAAGGTATAACTTCCGGCGTCCTTGACCTCCATGTCATTTTCGACCCCCAAAGCGGAAGTTGACCTTTATTTCGAAAACGGTAAGAGATAGAGCAATTTTGACCTCATTTTCACCCTCCACCCCTATACGACGATACGTAAGGTATAACTTCCGATGTCCTTGACCTCTAGGTTACTATCGAGGCCCAAACCAGAAGTTGGCCTCTATCTCGAAAACGGTAAGAGATAGAACAAGTTTGACCTCATTTTCGACCTCCACCCCTACACGACGACACGTAAGGCATAACTTCCGGTGTTCTTGACCTCCAGGTCACTTTCAAGCCCCAAACCGGAAGTTGGCCTTTATCTCGAAAATGGTAAGATATAGAGCAAGTTTGACCTAATTTTCGACCTCCACCCCCTATACGACGATACGTAAGGCATAACTTTCGGTGTCCTTGACCTCCAGGTCACTTTCAAGCTTCAAAAAGGAAGTTGGCCTTTATCTCGAAAACGGTAAGAGATAGACCGAAAACGGTAATTTTGACCTCGTTTTCTACCTCCACCCCTATACGACGATACGTACGGTATAACTTCCGGTGTCCTTGACCTCCAGTCACTTTCAAAACCAAACCTGAAATTGGCCTTTATCTCGAAAACGATAAGAGATAGAACAAGTTTGACCTCATTTTCGACCTCCACCCCTACACGACGACACGTAAGGCATAACTTCCGGTGTTCTTGACCTCCAGGTCACTTTCAAGCCCCAAACCGGAAGTTGGCCTTTATCTCGAAAATGGTAAGATATAGAGCAAGTTTGACCTCATTTTCGACCTCCACCCCCTATACGACGATACGTAAGGCATAACTTTCGGTGTCCTTGACCTCCAGGTCACTTTCAAGCTTCATAAAGGAAGTTGGCCTTTATCTCGAAAACGGTAAGAGATAGACCGAAAACGGTAATTTTGACCTCGTTTTCTACCTCCACCCCTATACGACGATACGTACGGTATAACTTCCGGTGTCCTTGACCTCCAGTCACTTTCAAAACCAAACCTGAAATTGGCCTTTATCTCGAAAACGATAAGAGATAGAACAAGTTTGACCTCATTTTCGACCTCCACCCCTACACGACGACACGTAAGGCATAACTTCCGGTGTTCTTGACCTCCAGGTCACTTTCAAGCCCCAAACCGGAAGTTGGCCTTTATCTCGAAAATGGTAAGATATAGAGCAAGTTTGACCTCATTTTCGACCTCCACCCCCTATACGACGATACGTAAGGCATAACTTTCGGTGTCCTTGACCTCCAGGTCACTTTCAAGCTTCATAAAGGAAGTTGGCCTTTATCTCGAAAACGGTAAGAGATAGACCGAAAACGGTAATTTTGACCTCGTTTTCTACCTCCACCCCTATACGACGATACGTACGGTATAACTTCCGGTGTCCTTGACCTCCAGTCACTTTCAAAACCAAACCTGAAATTGGCCTTTATCTCGAAAACGATAAGAGATAGAGCAAGTTTGACCTCATTTTCAACCTCCACCCCTATACGACGACACGTAAGGCATAACTTCCGGTGTTCTTGGCCTCCAGGTCACTTTCAAGCCCCAAACCTGAAGTTGACCTTTATCTCGAAAACGGTAAGAGATAGAGCAATTTTTGACCTCATCTTCGACCTCCACCCCCTATACGGCGATAGGTGAAGTATACATTCCGGTGTCCTTGACCTCCAGGTGACTGTCGAGCCCCAAACCGGAAGTTGACCTTTATCTCGAAAACGGTAAGAGATAGAGCAGGTTTGACCTCATTTTCGACCTCCACCCCCTATACGACGACACGTAAGGTATAGCTTCCGGTGTCCTTGACATCTAGGTTTCTTCCGAGCCAAAAAACCGGAAGTTGGCCTTTATCTCGAAAACGGTAAGAGATAGAGAAAGTTTGACCTCATTTTTGACCTCCACCCCCTATGCGACGTTACGTAAGGTATAACTTCCAGTGTCCTTGACATCTAGGTTACTTTCGAGCCCCAAACCGGAAGTTGGCCTTTATCTCGAAAACGGTAAGAGATAGAGCAAGTTTGATCTCATTTTCGACCTCCACCCCCTATACGACGACACGTAAGGCATAACTTCCGGTGTTCTTGACCTCCAGGTCACTTTCAAGCCCCAAACAGGAAGTTGGCCATTATCTCGTAAATGGTAAGATATCGAACAATTTTGACCTTATTTTCGACCTCCACCCCCAATACGGCAATACGTAAGGTATAACTTCCGGTGTCCTTGACATCTAGGTTTCTTTGGAGAGAAAAAACCGGAAGTTGGCCTTTATCTCGAAAACGGTAAGAGATAGAGCAAGCTTGACCTCATTTTCGAGCTCCACGCCCTATACGACGTTACGTAAGGTATAACTTCCGGTGTCCTTGACATCTAGGTTACTTTCGAGCCCCAAACCGGAAGTTGGCCTTTATTTCGAAAACGGTAAGAGATAGAGCAAGTTTGACCTCATTTTCGACCTCCACCCCTACAAGACGATGTCGGTGTCCTTGACCTCCAGTTCACTTTCAAGCAACAAAAATAAAGTTGGCCTTTATCTCGCAAATGGTAAGAGATTATGACCCCACTTTCGACCTCCACCCTCTATACGGCGATACGTGAAGTATAACTTCCGGTGCCCTTTATCTCCAGGTCACTTTCAAGCCCCAAACCAGAAGTTGGCATTTAGCACGAAAATTGTAAGATATAGAACAATTTTGACCTCATTTTCGACCTCCACCACTTGTATGACAATACGTAAGGTATAACTTCCGGTGTCCTTGACCTCTAGGTTACTATCGAGCCCAAAACCAGAAGTTGGCCTCTATCTCGAAAACGGTAAGATATAGAACAATTTTGACCTCATTTTTGACCTCCACCCCCTATACGACGATACGTAAGGTATAACTTCCGGTGTCCTTGACCTCTAGGTTACTATCGGGCCCAAAACCAGAAGTTGGCCTCTATCTCGAAAACGGTAAGAGATAGAGCAATTTTGACCCCATTTTCGACCTCCACCCCCTATCCGACGACACGTAATTCATAATTTCCGGTGTCTTTGACCTCCAGTTCACTTTCAAGCCCCAAACCGGAAATTGCCTTTATCTCGAATACTTTAAGAGAGGGAGCAATTTTGAAATCGTTTTCGACCTCCAATCCATATACGATGATACGTAAAGTATAACTACCGGTGCTCTTGACCTCTAGGTTACTTTTGAGCCCCAAACCGGAAGTTGGCCTTTATCTCAAAAATTGTAAGATATAGAACAATTTTGACCTCATTTTCGACCTCCACCGCTTGTATGACAATACGTAAGGCATAACTTCCGGTGTTCTTGACCTCCAGGTCACTTTCAAGCCCAAACCGGAAGTTTGCCTTTATCTCGAAAATGGTAAGGTATAGAATAATTTTGACCCCACTTTTGACCTCAACCACCTATACGGCGATACGTAAGGCATAACTTCCGGTGTTCTTGACCTCCAGGTCACTTTCAAGCCCCAAACCGGAAGTTGGCCTTTTTCTCGGAAACATTAAGAGATAGAGCAATATTGACCTAATTTTCGACCTCCACCCCCTATATGACGACACGTAAGTCATAACTTCCGGTGTTCTTCACCTCCAGGTCACTTTCAAGCCCCAAACCGGATGTTGGCCTTTATCTCGCAAATGGTAAAATATAGAACAATTTTGACCTTATTTTCGACCTCCACCGCCTATATGACAATACGTAAGGTATAACTTCCGGTGTCCTTGACATCTACGCTACTTTCGAGCCCCAAACCGGAAGTTGGCCTTTATCTCCAAAACGGTAAGAGATAGTGCAATTTTGACCCCACTTTCGACCTCCTCCCCCTGTCCGGCGATACGTGAAAACGGTAAGAGAGAGAGAGAGAGTAATTTTGACCTCATTTTCGACCTCCACCCCCTGTACGACGATACGTAAGGAATAACTTCCGGTGTCCTTGACCTTTAGAGCCCCAAACCGGAAGTTGGCATTTATCTCAAAAACGGTAAAAGAGTAGGGGGAAAGTAAGGGTTCTGAGCCAGGAAGTGACGTCATTTTACCCCTGGCAGGTGGCATTCCACTGCAGTGACGTCATACCCCCACTTGGCGAGCAACATTCTATCAAGTGAGCATAAGTGACACACAAGAATTTGATCACATGCCAAATCGGTGTGCCACAGGACAGGTGGTAAAAATCAAGCCTTCGCCCACTAGCCAACATTCGGGACAGATCCCCCCTAGTCGGCAGACAGGTCAGACCATAAAGTGTGGACGCTGATTCCAGGTCACTTCATTTTGCCGCCGATTCCAGCTCAGTAACGTCAGACCCCCCCCCCCCTCTAGGCGGCAGATGAGAAATTTTTATTATTTTTTTTGGTGGCAAGTGGCAGTCGGGACAGACCAGCATTGCGTCGTAATTCTCATTTGATTTGACTGTGCAGTTTGTTTTGAAAATAAAAAAAATATATAGGAAGTTGTTGCTGGACCGCCGCTTTATATCTACTTTAAAGTGACAAAAAAATTGCTCCCGTGGACTAGTTTTTTTTAACCATGTACTCCCGTACAACGTTTTAAATTCCCCAACACACCAAATATGTTTAATGAAAACACCTTATTATAGACAAACATATTCCAACCGGTACTAAACCTGGTGCACCACAATGCACCACACGCTGTTCTCCTTGTAGTAACACAGTACCTCCTCTATTTATACACTGAAGCTGTGCCCATCAAAGTACGGGCCGCGCCATGAAGTTGCACCCTTCCGAAAGGTGAAACACTAACAACGCGCTGCTCCCAGTTCCTTTGACACACCGACGCTGCACCCGTTATGCACCTCAGATGCACCAATTGAACATCGCACTACACCCGCTCCTGTACACACGCTGTGCCCGTCACCGTACTGCCAGAACTCCCACTTCACCGGCACATCTTAGCAGGCATGCTGAATAATACAGAATCAAATGATTCTTTTACTAATCAGCTCTACAAAGCTTTCAATACATTCATTTTGATCATTTTGCTCCCCCTCCCTTAAATTAAAATTATTTAACTAGCTTTTTTAATTATTTTTTTGTTTTTAAGCATTTCCCACATTCTCACACATACCGGAGATGTTGTTCTGCTGCCGGTCCCTAGTCTTTTTCCTGCCACCCCTCCATCACTATGTGTGGCTGCAGCGACACTTCCTTTTATGCGCAGCAACCGTCGCCAGCGTTGACTTAAACTGCTTACCCAGGACGCTGCAGAAGTAAGCCTCAGGTTTTTTTGCGTCCTCACAAGCTGCCCCGTGCACGCTCCTCGGAACTCCTTGCGGAATGAGGTGTCCGCAGAAGTCGCAAAATAATGAGAACACTGAGCTGGGGTCTGTCAGGTTTAAGTCAACGGACGGTTTTGGTACACGCAATTCGGAAGCGTGTTGCTGCAGCTTACTGATGGCTGCCATGGCTGCAGCAGTTCCATCATCATTATCCATGAAAGTGACGGTAGGCGGGCTGGTGGCAGGCATGCCAAAAGATATTGGCAATTCTTCAGTCACTTTCTTAGGCGTCGTCTTAGGCGTTGTCTTTGGCGTTGTCTTAGGCTTTGATGGAGTCTCCGCTGCAGGTTTTGTGATTGTGGCGGGGGGATCACGTCTCGCACGCTTGTGTGCCTCCACGTCAAATCTGTTAGACCCCTCTTGCATGTGAGCGATGGATGCTTTCCATATTTCCATTTTGAAGATCTCATATTCGATATAGATCTGCTCAATGAGATCACAATCTTTATCGGATATGAGAAACTTCTGCTTTCTCTCTGCAGTAAAAAAACTGGTCTCTAAATTCCATGCTTATTGTAGCTGAAGTGTTTAGCAAGTGTGAGAAGTTAGCTATATATATATAGACAGGTGGTAAAAATTCAGAAATGACAAAGTTCACTGCGTGAGCAACAATTCTGTGGTAAAAATCAACATAGCTAGCTTACAATGAATATAAGAGGCAAAGCTCACTTTCTCTGAGAGAGAGAGAGAGTTAGCAGGCATACAGCAAGCACACAGTAAGTGAGGGTAGGTGAAGCCTCAACCGACCTCCCCCCCCCCCCCCCCTAGCCGGCAGCCGGGACAGACCAACCCCCCCTCTTACTTAAAGTTGCGATAACTTTCGTTATACTTGACCGATTTGTATGAAAATTTCACTGTTTGATTCAGTTTTATATCTAGTTTTGTTATTAAGTGGTCACAGGCTATTTGCACATGTGGCTGTAAGCATAATGTATATTTTAGTAACGTTTGAAAAAAGTAGATAACTTTCAGCATGTTCAACAGATTTGAATGAAAATTTCATCGTTTGATCCAGTTTTATTTCTATTTTAGAATAAAGTAGTCACAGGCTATTTGCACATGTGGCTGAAAGCATAATGTATATTTTAGTAATTGTTGAAAAAGTAGGTAACTTTCACCATGTTCAACCGATTTGACTGAAAATTTTACCGTTTGATCTAGTTTTATTTCTAGTTTACAGTGGTCACAGGCTATTTGCACAGGTGAGAAGAGCACACCATTCAAACATGTGTTCGAATGGCAAGCCCATTCAATACACGTTTTCGAATAATTTTTGGAAGATATTACGTCGTGGTATTGTTCAACTATTTGTTCAACATGTTCAACATGTTCAGCAAGCTGTTCAACATGTTCAACATGTTCAACAAGCTGTTCAACATGTTCAACATGTTCAACAAGCTGTTCAACATGTTCAACATGTTCAACAAGCTGTTTAACATGTTCAACATGTTCAACATGTTCAACATGTTGTTGTTCAACAAGTTGTTCAACATGTTCAACAAGCTGTTCAACATGTTCAACATGTTCAACATGTTCAGCATGTTCAATATGTTCAACATGTTGTTGTTCAACAAGTTGTTCAACATGTTCAACATATTGTTGTTCAACAAGTTGTATGTAAGGCTATGTTTAAAGACTTTCTCATCATTTGAATAGTGTAGGTTGAACCGAAAGGATGTATAAATGCAACATTTGTTCGAAATCTTACAATTGGCCACAAAGTCTTAAAAGACACTTAAAGGTTGCTCACACTTCAGAAGTGGATGAAGAATCGGATATGGAAAACCCTGTAAAACTACCTTTCACGGAAACTTTAGATGAGTCTTCTATGGAAAGTCAAAGCGTTAACATGGCTGAAAAGAATGCATAGGCTTGTACAGAATGTGGTGCATTATACAACAGCGAAGAAGCTTTGCTCAAACATATGGAGCAGTGTGGTGAGGATGCTGATGACAGGAGTTCTGAAAGTGAGTCAGAAACAGACTCTGAAAGTGAGTCAGAAATAGACTCTGTTTGGTATGATATGGTTCAAGAAGTCTACGATGACTATGATGACAAATTTCAAGAAAAGGTTCCAGAATATGAAGAACAAGGACTTGAAGATGCGCGTGAAATAGCAAGTTATGACCTTCGACCCATTTATAAACATGGACTAAAACAACTGTTTATGAGACTGTTCAACTATACCCAGCGTCTAGAACAAAGCCAACATTATCAAAATATTTTAAAGGACTTTAATTACTTTGTGGATGAAAAACATTACAAGTATTCAAAGGCACTAAAGGCGGCTATAAGGAAAAACAATGCATTCTTTGAAGAGCTACTAGATAAGGAAGAGGAGGATGACAGCAGTGATGAAGAAAGTGACATGGAGAGCGAACAGAGTAAAACAGATGAAGAAAAATAGACTTATTTGACTAAACTTTATGATAAAGACTTTATAAATGTTGTAATATTTTATTAACTTAAGCGTTGTGTATTAATATATGTCTTGCTTTGCAACATATAAAGTCGTAAGGTTCCTGACACGGTTTTAATTGATCCGTAAACCATATATCATATATCATATATTAGGTATTATAGTTAATATTGTATTCTTATGTATTATATTCAAGAATTGTATTATTATGTATTATATTCAAGTATTGTATGATAAAAATAAAAAGTTGAAAAGCATCATATGTGTTTTTATTGAATATCACAAATATGTACAATTATGATACAAACAAAACTATTTCAAACACATATTATGTTAATACATGTGCAGATTCACAAGAACTTAACATTTTATAACAACTTCACATGAACATAGATCATGTTAATTTCATAGTCTACATATGAAGAAAATTTAATTTGAACTACATATCAAATGTACATGTCCATATGAGTCAAAGCTAAGTTCTTGTCAAGCTTCAAAACCTTCGCTCCAATCTTCTGAACTGAGGGTGATGAAATCATAGCATCCACTAAGCTCGTCATGCTGTTAAAACAGTATACAGTCATCTCGCTGTCTACTCAACCATCTTCTGACAGTCACTGCATTCATACAGATCCATTTTCTGAAGCATGAGATCCACTGACGTTATTTGCTTCTTCAACATGTGCCAATCGTTCAATGACAACAAAATTGCCTTCTTGGTAGGATGTAACCTCCCAGATGTATGATCCGTAATATATTCACGAATGTTAATCATCACTTTCTGTTGATATTTCGCCAATTTAATAAATATTTCTCCATTAATAGGTATCATAACCGGTAAATCGTCTACACTCATCTTCTTCATGGTGGTAGCAGCTTTACACTCTGGTTCTCGCTTCATTTTAGGCTCTGTCTTAATTTTTCGCTTTTTACTCGGCGGCGTCATAGCTGGTAACTCATCTCTTTTTATCTTTCTAAGATGTGGTCGCTTTTGACGCTGCTGACATGACTTCGCCTTAGACTTTACCATGGGCATTGCCTTAGACTTTGCTGTAGGTATTGTCTCAGGCTTTACTATAAAATTTTCTGCAGGCACTGTCTCAGACTTTTCTACAGGCATTGTCATAGATGGTAGTTGCTGTTCACTCACTGCAGACATGTTCACTCTTCAGTATCTTGATACAGAATGTACGTTATGTCTGAGGACAGATGCCTTTTATGCTATATAGTGAGTTGTCTTAATATGTTGAACAACAACTTGTTGAACATGTTGAACAACTGGTTGAACAACAACTTGTTGAACATGTTGAACATGTTGAACATGCTGAACATGTTAAACGCTGATTCAGCAGAATTTACCACTGCTTGATATGAATGTCTCACCTATAGTTGTAGAGTTGTACAGCTGCACTGCTGCACAACACAGACATCTAGCGGTGAAGCCAAATGGTATTCATCCGCAAAATGGTATTCATCCGCGAACACAAGAAATAACTGAAGCAAACAGTGAAATTTTCATACAAATTGGTTAAGTATAACGAAAGTTAGGTCACTTTTAAGTTAAAATGGCGGCATGCGTCAAAAAATGCATACAGCTGTCGGTGCAACTAGCCGATAACTATGTTAAAACTTTACATAAAACTGAATCAAACAGTGAAATTTCCATACAAATCGGTTAAGTATAACGAAAGTTAGGTCACATTTAGGTTAAAATGGTGGCATGCAACAAAAAATGCATACAGCCGTCGGTGCAAGTAGCCTATGACTATGTTAAAACTTTGTCTGTCCCGACTGCCGGCTAGGGGGGGGGGGGGCTCTGTCCTGACTGCCGGCTCGAATCCTCATTACCCATACTACTCATTTTTACCACCTGTTACAGTATCCATAGCAACGTCGACTTTGCCGCCTGTGTGTTTATACATCGTAGGCATAACAACAGCTGTGTGTTTTAGTGTACCACAGTAGACTTTGTACTTTTAAGCTATTTGAGAAAAGAATGACTCTTAGAAAAAATGCTGTTAGAGAACAGGCGAGAAGTTGCGTTTTACATATTGAAAGAGCATTCTAAAAAATATGTGCTAACGTTTTTCTTTTAATACGGATGCTACCTCTTTTAGGATAGCATAGTAAATGGTTTGTAACATATTAATTTAGATTAGTAAGAGATAATATATTTAGGTGAGTTTTTTTCTGTTGTTTTGTGTTTGGACATTTTTTAGTAAAAAAATTCTACAATGCTGTAAAATGCTGCAAAACAAACTGGCCAATACACAATTCATAAACCAGTACGGGAGTACATGGTTAAAAAAAACTAGTCCACGGGAGCAATTTTTTTTTCACTTTAAAGTAGATATAAAGCGGCGGTCCAGCAACAACTTCCTATATATATATTTTTTATTTTCAAAACCAACTGCACAGTCAAAACAAATGAGAATTACGACGCAATGCTGGTCTGTCCCGACTGCCACCTGCCACCAAAAAAAAAATTTCTCGACTGTCGCCTAGGGGGGGGGGGGAGTCTGACGTCACTGAGCTGGAATCGGCGGCACAATGAAGTAAGCTGGAATCAGCGTCCACACTATATGGTCTGACCTGTCTGCCGCCTAGGGGGGGGGGGGTCTGTCCCGAATGTCGGCTAGGGGGGGGGGGGGGGCTTGATTTTTGCCACCTGTCCTGTAGCACACCGATTTGGCATGTGATCAAATTCTTGTGTGTCACTTATGCTCACTTGATAGAATGTTGCTCGCCTTGACCTCCACCCTTAAACGGCGATACGTGAATATAACTTCCGGTGTCCTTGACCCCCAGGTCATTTTCGAGCTCCAAACCGGAAGATGGCCTTTATCTCGAAAACGGTAAGAGATAGAGCAATTTTGACCTCATTTTCGACCTCCACCCCATATACGACGATAAGTAATGTATAACTTCCTGTGTCCTTGAGCTCTAGGTTACTTTCGAGCCACAAACCGGAAGTTGGCCTTTATCTCGAAAACGATAAGATATAGAACAATTTTGACCTTATTTTCGACTTCAACCGCCTATATGACAATACGTAAGGTATAACTTCCGGTCTCCTTGACCTCTAGGCTACTTTCGAGCCCCAAACAGGAAGTTGGCCTTTATCTCGAAAACGTTAAGAGATAGACCAATTTTGAACTCATTTTCGACCTCCAATCCTTACACGGCGATACGTGAAGTATAACACCCGGTGTCCTTGACCTCCAGGTCACTTTCGAGTCCCAAACCGGAAGTTTACCTTTACCTCGAAAACGGCAACAGAGAGAATAATTTTGAACTCATTTTCGACCTCCACCCCTATACTTCGATACGTGAAATATAACTTCCTGTGTCCTTGACCTTCAGATTACAATCGAGTCCCAGACCGGAAGTTGACCTTTATCTCGAAAGCGGTAAGAGACAGAGCAATTTTAACCTCATTTTCGACCTCCACCCCCTTTACGGCGATACGTGAAATATCACATCCGGTGTCCTTGACCTCTAGGCTACTTTCGAGCCCCAAACCGGAAGTTGACCTTTATCTCGAAAACGGCAATAGATAGAGTAATTTTGCCCTCATTTTCGACCTCCACCCCTATACTTCGATACGTGAAGTATAACTTCCGGTGTCCTTGACCTTCAGGTTACTATCGAGTCCCAAACCGGAAGTTGACCTTTATCTCGAAAACGGTAAGAGACAGAGCAATTTTAACTTCATTTTCGACCTCCACCCCCCTTACGGCGATACGTGAAGTATAGCTTCGGGTGTTCTTGACCTCCAGGTCACTTTCGAGCCCCAAGCCTGAAGTTGGCCTTTATCTCGAAAACGGTAAGAGATAGAGCAATTTTGACCCCACTTTCGACCTCCACCCCCTATACGGCGATACTTGAAGTATAACATCCGGTGTTCTTGACCTCCAGGTCACTTTCGAGTCCCAAACCGGTAGTTGACCTTTATCTCGAAAATGGTAAGATATAGAACAATTTTGACCTTATTTTCGACCTCCACCGCCTATATGACCATACGTAAGGTACAACATCCGGTGTCCTTGACCTCTAGGCTACTTTCGAACCCCATACATGGATCTGGCCTTTATCTCGAAAACGGTAAGAGATAGACCAATTTTGAACTCATTTTCCACCTCCAATCCTTATACGGCGATACGTGAAGTATAACACCCGGTGTCCTTGACCTCCAGGTCACTTTCGAGTCCCAAACCGGAAGTTTACCTTTACCTCGAAAACGGCAACAGATAGAGTAATTTTGACCTCATTTTCGACCTCCACCCTATACTTCGATACGTGAAGTATAACTTCCGGTGTCCTTGACCTTCACGTTAAAATCGAGTCCCGAACAGGAAGTTGACCTTTATCTCGAAAGCGGTAAGAGACAGAGCAATTTTAACCTCATTTTTGACCTCCACTCCCTTTACGGCGATACGTGAAGTATAACTTCCGGTGTTCTTGACCTCCAGGTCACTTTCAAGCCAAAAACCTGAAGTTGACCTTTATCTCGAAAATGGTAAGATATAGAACAATTTTGACCTTATTTTCGACCTCCACCGCCTATATGACCATACGCAAGGTACAACATCCGGTGTTCTTGACCTCTAGGCTACTTTCGAGACCCAATCACGGAGTTGGCCTTTATCTCGAAAACGATAAGAGATAGAGCAATTTTGACCTCATCTTCGACCTCAACACCTATACGGCGATAAGTAAGGCATAGCTTGCGGTGTTCTTGACCTACAGGTCACTTCAAGCCTAAAACCGGAAGTTGGCCTTTATCTCGAAAATGGTAAGATATAAGACTATTTTGACCTCATTTTCGACCACCACCGCCTATATGACAATACGTAAGGTATAACTTCCGGTGTCCTTCTCCACTAGGCTACTTTCGAGCCCCAAACCGGAAGTGGGCCTTTATCTCGAAAATTGTAAGAGATAGAGCAATTTTGACCTCATTTTCGACCTCCACCCCTATACGGCGATACGTGATGTATAACTTCCGGTGTCCTTGACCGCCAGGTCACTTTCGATCTCCAAACCGGAAGTTGGCCTTTATCTCGAAAACGGTAAGAGACAGAGCAATTTTGAACTCATTTTCGACCTCCAACCCCTATACGGCGATACGTGAAGTATAACATCCGATGTTCTTGACCTCCAGGTCACTTTCGAGTCCCAAACCGGAAGTTGACCTTTATCTCGAAAATGGTAAGATATAGAACAATTTTGAACTCATTTTCGACCTCCACCCCATATACGACGATACGTAATGTATAACTTCCGGTGTCCTTGAGCTCTACGTTACTTTCGAGCCACAAACCGGAAGTTGGCCTTTATCTCGAAAACGGTAAGAGATAGAGCAATTTTGACCTCATTTTGGACCTCCACCCTTATACGGTGATACGTGAAGTATAACTTCCGGTGTCCTTGACCTCCAGGATACTATCGAGGCCCAAACCGGAAGTTGACCGTTATCTCGAAAACGGTAAGAGATAGAGCAATTTTGACCCCACTTTCGACCCCCACCCCCTATACGCCGATACGTGAAGTATAACATCCGATGTTCTTGATCTCCAGGTCACTTTCGAGTCCCAAACCGGAATTTGACCTTTATCTCGAAAATGGTAAGATATAGAACAATTTTGACCTTATTTTCGACCTCCACCGCCTATATGACCATACGTAAGGTACAACATCCGGTGTCCTTGACCTCTAGGCTACTTTCGAGCCCCAAACATGGAGTTGGCCTTTATCTCGAAAACGGTAAGAGATAGAGCAATTTTGACCTCATTTTGGACCTCCGCCCTTATACGGTGAAACGAGAAGTATAACTTCCGGTGTCCTTGACCTCCAGGACACTATCAAGGCCAAAACCGGAAGTTGACCGTTATCTCGAAAACGGTAAGAGATAGAGCAATTTTGACCTCAGTTTCGACCTCCACCCCCTAAACGACAGTACGAAAAGTATAACTTCCGGTGTCCTTGACCTCTAGGTTACTTTCGAACCCCAAACCGGAAGTTGGCCTTTATCTCGAAAATGGTAAGAGATAGAGCAATTTTGACCTCATTTTCGACCTCCAACCCCTATACGGCGATACGTGAAGTATAACATCCGATGTTCTTGACCTCCAGGTCACTTTCGAGTCCCAAACCGGAAGTTGACCTTTATCTCGAAAATGGTAAGATATAGAACAATTTTGACCTTATTTTCGACCTCCACCGCCTATATGACCATATGTAAGGTACAACATCCGGTGTCCTTGACCTCTAGGTTACTTTCGAGCCCCAAACCGGAAGTTGGCCTTTATCTCAAAAACGGTAAGAGATAGAGCAATTTTGACCTCAGTTTCGACCTCCACCCCCTAAACGGCGATACGTGAAGTATAACTTCCGGTGTCCTTGACCTCCAGGTCACTTTCGAGCCAAAAACCGGAAGTTGACCTTTATCCCCTAAATGGAAAGATATAGAACAATTTTGACCTTATTTTCGACCTCCATCGCCTATATGACCATACGTAAGGTATAAATTCCGGTGTCCTTGACCTCTAGGCTACTTTCGAGCCCCAAACCGGAAGTTGGCCTTTATCTCGAAAACGATAAGAGATAGAGCAATTTTGACCTCATCTTCGACCTCCAACACCTATACGGCGATACGTAAGGCATAGCTTGCGGTGTTCTTGACCTCCAGGTCACTTCAAGCCTCAAACCGGAAGTTGGCCTTTATCTCGAAAATGGTGGGATATAGGACAATTTTGACCTCATTTTCGACCACCATCGCCTATATGACAATACGTAAGGTATAACTTCCGGTGTCCTTCTCCACTAGGCTACTTTCGAGCCCCAAACCGGAAGTGGGCCTTTATCACTAAAATGGTAAGAACCAGAGCAATTTTGACCTCATTTCGACCCCGACCCCTATACGGCGATACGTGAAGTATAACTTCCGGTGTCCTTGACCGCCAGGTCACTTTCGAACTCCAAAGCGGAAGTTGGCCTTTATCTCGAAAATGGTAAGAGATAGAGCAATTTTGAACTCATTTTCGACCTCCACCCCATATACGACGATACGTAATGTATAACTTCCGGTGTCCTTGAGCTCTACGTTACTTTCGAGCCACAAACCGGAAGTTGGCATTTATCTCGAAAACGATAAGATATAGAACAATTTTGACCTCATTTTCGACCTCCCCACCTATACTTCGATACGTGAAGTATAACTTCCGGTGTCCTTGACCTTCAGGTTACTATCGAGTCCCAAACCGGAAGTTGGCCTTTATCTCGAAAACGGTAAGAGACAGAGCAATTTTAACCTGATTTTCGACCTCCACCCCCTATACGGCGATACGTGAAGTATAACATCCGATGTTCTTGACCTCCAGGTCACTTTCGAGTCCCAAACCGGAAGTTGGCCTTTATCTCGAAAATGGTAAGATATAGAACAATTTTGACCTTATTTTCGACCTCCACCGCCTATATGACCATACGTAAGGTACAACATCCGGTGTCCTTGACCTCTAGGCTACTTTCGAGCCACAAACATGGAGTTGGACTTTATCTCGAAAACGGTAAGAGATAGAGCAATTTTGACCTCATTTTGGACCTCCACCCTTATACGGTGATACGTGAAGTATAACTTCCGGTGTCCTTGACCTCCAGGATACTATCGAGGCCCAAACCGGAAGTTGACCGTTATCTCGAAAACGGTAAGAGATAGAGCAATTTTGACCCCACTTTCGACCCCCACCCCCTATACGCCGATACGTGAAGTATAACATCCGATGTTCTTGATCTCCAGGTCACTTTCGAGTCCCAAACCGGAAGTTGACCTTTATCTCGAAAATGGTAAGATATAGAACAATTTTGACCTTATTTTCGACCTCCACCGCCTATATGACCATACGTAAGGTACAACATCCGGTGTCCTTGACCTCTAGGCTACTTTCGAGCCCCAAACATGGAGTTGGCCTTCATCTCGAAAACGGTAAGAGATAGAGCAATTTTGACCTCATTTTGGACCTCCGCCCTTATACGGTGATACGAGAAGTATAACTTCCGGTGTCCTTGACCTCCAAGACACTATCAAGGCCAAAACCGGAAGTTGACCGTTATCTCGAAAACGGTAAGAGATAGAGCAATTTTGACCTCAGTTTCGACCTCCACCCCCTAAACGGCGATACGTGAAGTATAACTTCCGGTGTCCTTGACCTCCAGGTCACTTTCGAGCCAAAAACCGGAAGTTGACCTTTATCCCTTAAATGGAAAGATATAGAACAATTTTGACCTTATTTTCGACCTCCATCGCCTATATGACAATACGTAAGGTATGACTTCCGGTGTCCTTGACCTCTAGGCTACTTTCGAGCCCCAAACCGGAAGTTGGCCTTTATCTCGAAAACGATTAGAGATAGAGCAATTTTGACCTCATTTTCGACCTCAAAGTCAAACTTGGTACATGTATAAATGGCGATGTGATTTGAAGCAACGATATAAATTTTTGACCTCGAACTTGACCATGACCTTGAAATCGCGAAAAACGTTATTTAAAAAAACAATGAGTTGTCTCGAAAATGGAAAGAGATAGAGCAATTTGACCTCATTTTCGACCCTGACCTTGAAATCGCGAAAAACGTTATTTAAAAAAACAATGAGTTATCTCGAAAACGGTAAGAGATAGAGCAATTTGACCTCACTTTCGACCTCCAGCCCCTATACGACGATACGTAAGGTATAACTTCCAGTGTCCTTGACTTCAAGGCCACTTTCGAGACCCAAACCCTAATTTGAGCTTTATCTCGAAAACGTTAAGAGATATAGCAATTTTGACCTCATTTCCGACCTCCACCTCCTATACGACGTTAAGTAAGGTATAACTTCCGGTGTCCTTGACCTGTAGGTTACTTTGGAGCCCCTGACCGAAAGATGGTCTTTATCTCGATAACGGTAAGAGATAGAGCAATTTTGACCTCATTTTCGACCTCCACCCCCTATACGACGATACGTAAGGTATAACTTCCGGTGTCCTTGACTTCCATGTCACTTTCGAGCACCAAATCGGAAGTTGGCTTTTATCTGGAAAACGGTAAGAGATAGAGCAATTTTGACCTCATTTTCGACCTCCATCCCCTATACGGCCATACGTGAAGTATAACATCCGATGTTCTTGACCTCCAGGTCACTTTCGAGTCCCAAACCGGAAGTTGACCTTTATCTCGAAAACGGTAAGATATAGAACAATTTTGACCTTATTTTCGACCTCCATCGCCTATATGACCATACGTAAGGTACAACATCCGGTGTCCTTGACCTCTAGGTTACTTTCGAGCCCCAAACCGGAAGTTGGCCTTTATCTCGAAAACGGTAAGAGATAGAGCAATTTTGACCTCAGTTTCGACCTCCACCCCCTAAACGGCGATACGTGAAGTATAACTTCCGGTGTCCTTGACCTCCAGGTCACTTTCGAGCCAAAAACCGGAAGTTGACCTTTATCCCCTAAATGGAAAGATATAGAACAATTTTGACCTTATTTTCGACCTCCATCGCCTATATGACCATACGTAAGGTATAACTTCCGGTGTCCTTGACCTCTAGGCTACTTTCGAGCCTCAAACCGGAAGTTGGCCTTTATCTCGAAAACGATAAGAGATAGAGCAATTTTGACCTCATCTTCGACCTCCAACACCTATAGGCGATACGTAAGGCATAGCTTGCGGTGTTCTTGACCTACAGGTCACTTCAAGCCTCAAACCGGAAGTTGGCCTTTATCTCAAAAATGGTGGGATATAGGACAATTTTGACCTCATTTTCGACCACCATCGCCTATATGACAATACGTAAGGTATAACTTCCGGTGTCCTTCTCCACTAGGCTACTTTCGAGCCCCAAACCGGAAGTGGGCCTTTATCACTAAAATGGTAAGAGACAGAGCAATTTTGACCTCATTTCGACCTCTACCCCTATACGGCGATACGTGAAGTATAACTTCCGGTGTCCTTGACCGCCAGGTCACTTTCGAACTCCAAACCGGAAGTTGGCCTTTATCTCGAAAATGGTAAGAGATAGAGCAATTTTGAACTCATTTTCGACCTCCACCCCATATACGACGATACGTAATGTATAACTTCCGGTGTCCTTGAGCTCTACGTTACTTTCGAGCCACAAACCGGAAGTTGGCATTTATCTCGAAAACGATAAGATATAGAACAATTTTGACCTCATTTTCGACCTCCCCACCTATACTTCGATACGTGAAGTATAACTTCCGGTGTCCTTGACCTTCAGGTTACTATCGAGTCCCAAACCGGAAGTTGGCCTTTATCTCGAAAACGGTAAGAGACAGAGCAATTTTAACCTGATTTTCGACCTCCACCCCCTATACGGCGATACGTGAAGTATAACATCCGATGTTCTTGACCTCCAGGTCACTTTCGAGTCCCAAACCGGAAGTTGGCCTTTATCTCGAAAATGGTAAGATATAGAACAATTTTGACCTTATTTTCGACCTCCACCGCCTATATGACCATACGTAAGGTACAACATCCGGTGTCCTTGACCTCTAGGCTACTTTCGAGCCCCAAACATGGAGTTGGCCTTTATCTCGAAAACGGTAAGAGATAGAGCAATTTTGACCTCATTTTGGACCTCCGCTCTTATACGGCGATACGAGATGTATAACTTCCGGTGTCCTTGACCTCCAGGACACTATCAAGGCCAAAACCGGAAGTTGACCGTTATCTCGAAAACGGTAAGAGATAGAGCAATTTTGACCTCAGTTTCGACCTCCACCCCCTAAACGGCGATACGTGAAGTATAACTTCCGGTGTCCTTGACCTCCAGGTCACTTTCGAGCCAAAAACCGGAAGTTGACCTTTATCCCCTAAATGGAAAGATATAGAACAATTTTGACCTTATTTTCGACCTCCATCGCCTATATGACAATACGTAAGGTATGACTTCCGGTGTCCTTGACCTCTAGGCTACTTTCGAGCCCCAAACCGGAAGTTGGCCTTTATCTCGAAAACGATTAGAGATAGAGCAATTTTGACCTCATTTTCGACCTCAAAGTCAAACTTGGTACATGTATAAATGGCGATGTGATTTGAAGCAACGATATAAATTTTTGACCTCGAACTTGACCATGACCTTGAAATCGCGAAAAACGTTATTTAAAAAAACAATGAGTTGTCTCGAAAATGGAAAGAGATAGAGCAATTTGACCTCATTTTCGACCCTGACCTTGAAATCGCGAAAAACGTTATTTAAAAAAACAATGAGTTATCTCGAAAACGGTAAGAGATAGAGCAATTTGACCTCACTTTCGACCTCCAGCCCCTATACGACGATACGTAAGGTATAACTTCCGGTGTGCTTGACTTCAAGGCCACTTTCGAGACCCAAACCCTAATTTGAGCTTTATCTCGAAAACGTTAAGAGATATAGCAATTTAGACCTCATTTCCGACCTCCACCTCCTATACGACGATACGTAAGGTATAACTTCCGGTGTCCTTGACCTGTATATTACTTTGGAGCCCCTGACCGGAAGTTGGTCTTTATCTCGAAAACGGTAAGAGATAGAGCAATTTTGACCTCATTTTCGACCTCCACCCCCTATACGACAGTACGAAAAGTATAACTTCCGGTGTCCTTGACATCCAGGTCACTTTCGAGCCCCAAACCGGAAGCTGTCCTTTATCTCGAAAATAGTAAGATATAGAAAAATTTTGACCTTATTTTCGACCTCCACCGTCTATATGACAATACGTAAGGTATAACTTCCAGTGTCCTTGACTTCCATGTCACTTTCAAACACCAAATCGGAAGTTGGCCTTTATCTGGAAAACGGTAAGAGATAGAGCAATTTTGACCTCATTTTCCACCTCCTCCCCTAGATGATGGTCTTTATCTCGATAACGGTAAGATATAGAGCAATTTTGACCGCATTTTCGACCTCCACCCCCTATACGACGATACGTAAGGTATAACTTCCGGTGTCCTTGACTTCCATGTCACTTTCGAGCACCAAATCGGAAGTTGGCCTTTATCTGGAAAACGGTAAGAGATAGAGCAATTTTGACCTCATTTTCGACCTCCATCCCCTATACGGCCATACATGAAGTATAACATCAGCTGTCCTTAACCTCCAGGTCACTTTCGAGTCCCGAACCGGAAGTTGACCTTTTTCTCGACAACGGTAAGAGAAAGAGCAATTTGACCTCATTTTCGACCTCCACTCCCTATAAGACGATACGTAAGGTATAACTTCCGGTGTGCTTGACTTCAAGATCACTTTCGAGACCCAAACCCTAATTTGAGCTTTATCTCGAAAACGTTAAGAGATAGAGCAATTTTGACCTCATTTTCGACCTCCACCTCATATACGACGATACGTAAGGTATAACTTCCGGTGTCCTTGACCTCCAGGTCACTTTCGAGCCCCAAACCGGAAGCTGTCCTTTATCTCGAAAATGGTAAGATATAGAAAAATTTGACCTTATTTTGGACCTCCACCGCCTATATGACAATACGTAAGGTATAACTTCCAGTGTCCTTGACCTTTAGGTTACTTTCGAGCCTCAAACCGTAAGTTGGCCTTTATTTCGAAAACGGTAAGAGATAGAGCAATTTTGACCTCATTTTCCACCTCCTCCCCTAGATGATGGTCTTTATCTCGATAACGGTAAGAGATAGAGCAATTTTGACCGCATTTTCGACCTCCACCCCCTATACGACGATACGTAAGGTATAACTTCCGGTGTTCTTGACTTCCATGTCACTTTCAAACACCAAATCGGAAGTTGGCCTTTATCTGGAAAACGGTAAGAGATAGAGCAATTTTGACCTCATTTTCGACCTCCACCCCCTATACGGCGATACGTGAAATATAACATCCGGTGTCCTTGACCTCTAGGTTACTTTCGATCCCCAAACCGGAAGTTGGCCTTTATCTCCAAAACGGTAAGAGATAGAGCAATTTGACCTCATTTTGGACCTCCACCCCCTGTACGAGGATTGGTAAGGTATAATTTCCGCTGTCCTTGACCTCGAGGTTACTTTCGATCCCCAAACCGGAAGTTGGCCTTTATCTCGAAAACGGTAAGAGGTAGAGCAATTTTGACCTCATTTTCGACCTCCACCTCCTATACGACGATACGTAAGGTATAACTTCCGGTGTCCTTGACCTGTATATTACTTTGGAGCCCCTGACCGGAAGTTGGTCTTTATCTCCAAAACGGTAAGAGATAGAGCAATTTGACCTCATTTTGGACCTCCACCCCCTGTACGAGGATTGGTAAGGTATAATTTCCGCTGTCCTTGACCTGTAGGTTATTTTGTAGCCCCTGACCGGAAATTGGCCTTTATCTCGGAAACAGTAAGAGATAGAACAATTTTGACCTCATTTTCCACCTCCACCCCCTATACGACGATACGTAAGGTATAACTTCCGGTGTGCTTGACTTCAAGGTCACTTTCGAGACCCAAATCCTAATTTGAGCTTTATCTCGAAAACGTTAAGAGATAGAGCAATTTTGACCTCATTTTCGACCTCCACCTCCTATACGACGATACGTAAAATATAACTTCCGGTATCCTTGACCTGTTATTTACTTTGGGGCCCCTGACCGGAAGTTGGTCTTTATCTCGAAAACGGTAAGAGATAGAGCAATTTTGACCTCATTTTCGACCTCCACCCCCTACACGACAGTACGAAAAGTATAACTTCCGGTGTCCTTGACCTCCATCGCCTATACGGAGATACGTGAAGTATAACTTCCGGTGTCCTTGACCTCCAGGTCACTTTCGAGCCCCAAACCGGAAGCTGTCCTTTATCTCGAAAATGGTAAGATATAGAAAAATGTTGACCATATTTTCGACCTCCACCGTCTATATGACAATACGTAAGGTATAACTTCCGGTGTCCTTGACCTCTAGGTTACTTTCGATCCCCAAACCGGAAGTTGGCCTTTATCTCGAAAACGCTAAGAGATAGAGCAATTCTGACCTCATTCTCGACCTCCATCGCCTATACGGAGATACGTGAAGTATAACTTCCGGTGTCCTTGACCTCCAGGTCACTTTCGAGCCCCAAACCGGAAGCTGTCCTTTATCTCGAAAATGGTAAGATATAGAAAAATGTTGACCATATTTTCGACCTCCACCCCCTACACGACAGTACGAAAAGTATAACTTCCGGTGTCCTTCACCTCTAGGTTACTTTCGATCCCCAAACCGGAAGTTGGCCTTTATCTCGAAAACGGTAAGAGATAGAGCTATTTGACCTCATTTTCGACCTCCATCGCCTATACGGAGATACGTGAAGTATAACTTCCGGTGTCCTTGACCTCCAGGTCACTTTCGAGCCCCAAACCGGAAGCTGTCCTTTATCTCGAAAATGGTAAGATATAGAAAAATGTTGACCATATTTTCGACCTCCACCCCCTACACGACAGTACGAAAAGTATAACTTCCGGTGTCCTTGACCTCTAGGTTACTTTCGATCCCCAAACCGGAAGTTGGCCTTTATCTCGAAAACGGTAAGAGATAGAGCAATTTGACCTCATTTTCGACCTCCATCGCCTATACGGAGATACGAGAAGTATAACTTCCGGTGTCCTTGACCTTCAGGTCACTTTCGAGCCCCAAACCGGAAGCTGTCCTTTATCTCGAAAATGGTAAGATATAGAAAAATTTGACCTTATTTTCGACCTCCACCGCCTATATGACAATACGTAAGGTATAACTTCCGGTGTCCTTGACCTCTAGGTTACTTTCGATCACCAAACCGGAAGTTGGACTTTATCTCGAAAACGGTAAGAGAGAGAGCAATTTTGACCTCATTTTCGACCTCAAAGTCAAACCTGGTACATGTATAAATGGCGATGTGATCTGAAGCAACGATATAAATTTTTGACCTCGAACTTGACCATGACTTTGAAATCGCGAAAAACGTTATTTAAAAAAACAATGAGTTGTCTCGAAAATGGAAAGAGATAGAGCAATTTGACCTCATTTTCGACCTCCATCGCCTATACGGAGATACGAGAAGTATAACTTCCGGTGTCCTTGACCTGTAGGTTACTTTGGAGCCCCTGACCGGAAGTTGGCCTTTATCTCGAAAACGGTAAGAGATAGAGCAATTTGACCTCATTTTCGACCTCCATCGCCTATACGGAGATACGAGAAGTATAACTTCCGGTGTCCTTGACCTGTAGGTTACTTTGGAGCCCCTGACCGGAAGTTGGTCTTTATCTCGAAAACGGTAAGAGATAGAGCAATTTTGACCTCATTTTCGACCTCCAGCCCCTATACGACAGTACGAAAAGTATTACTTCCGGTGTCCTTGACCTCTAGGTTACTTTCGAGCCCCAAACCGGAAGTTGGCCTTTATCTCGAAAACGGTAAGAGATAGAGCAATTTGACCTCATTTACGACCCTGACCTTGAAATCGCGACAAACGTTATTTAAAAAAACAATGAGTTATCTCGAAAACGGTAAGAGATAGAGCAATTTGACCTCAATTTCGACCTCCACCCCCAATACGACGATACGTAAGGTATAACTTCCGGTGTGCTTGACTTCAAGGTCACTTTCGAGACCGAAACCCTAATTTGAGCTTTATCTCGAAAACGTTAAGAGATAGAGCAAACTTGACCTCATTTTCGACCTCCAGCCCCTATACGACAGTACGAAAAGTATAACTTCTGGTGTCTTTGACCTCTAGGTTACTTCTGAACCCCTGACCGGAAGTTGGTCTTTATCTCGAAAACGGTAAGATATAGAAAAATTTTGACCTTATTTTCGACCTCCACCGTCTATATGACAATACGTAAGGTATAACTTCCGGTGTCCTTGACCTCTAGGTTACTTTCGATCCCCAAAGCGGAAGTTGGCCTTTATCTCGAAAACGGTAAGAGATAGAGCAATTTGACCTCATTTTCGACCCTGACCTTGAAATCGCGAAAAACGTTATTTAAAAAAACAATGAGTTATCTCGAAAACGGTAAGAGATAGAGCAATTTGACCTCATTTTCGACCTCCACCCCCAATACGACGATACGTAAGGTATAACTTCCGGTGTGCTTGACTTCAAGGTCACTTTCGAGACCGAAACCCTAATTTGAGCTTTGTCTCGAAAACGTTAAGAGATAGAGCAAACTTGACCTCATTCTCCACCTCCATCGCCTATACTGTCATACGTGAAGTATATCTTCCCGTGTCCTTGACCTCCAGGTCACTTTCGAACCCCAAACCGGAAGCTGTCCTTTATCTCGAAAATGGTAAGATATAGAAAAATTTTGACCTTATTTTCGACCTCCACCGTCTATATGACAATACGTAAAGTATAACTTCCGGTGTCCTTGACCTCTAGGATACTTTCGATCCCCAAAGCGGAAGTTGGCCTTTATCTCGAAAACGGTAAGAGATAGAGCAATTTGACCTCATTTTCGACCCTGACCTTGAAATCGCGAAAAACGTTATTTAAAAAAACAATGAGTTATCTCGAAAACGGTAAGAGATAGAGCAATTTGACCTCATTTTCGACCTCCACCCCCTATAAGACGATATGTAAGGTATAACTTCCGGGGTGCTTGACTTCAAGGTCACTTTCGAGACCCAAACCCTAATTTGAGCTTTATCTCGAAAACGTTAAGAGATAGAGCAATTTTGACCTCATTTTCGACCTCCACCTCCTATACGACGATACGTAAGGTATAACTTCCGGTGTCCTTGACCTATAGGTTACTTTGGAGCCCCTGACCGGAAGTTGGTCTTTATCTCGAAAACGGTAAGAGAGAGAGCAATTTTGACCTCATTTTCGACCTCCACCCCCTATACGACAGTACGAAAAGTATTACTTCCGGTGTCCTTGACCTCTAGGTTACTTTCGAGCCCCAAACCGGAAGTTGGCCTTTATCTCGAAAACGGTAAGAGATAGAGCAATTTTGACCTCATTCTCGACCTCCATCGCCTATACTGTCATACGTGAAGTATAACTTCCCGTGTCCTTGACCTCCAGGTCACTTTCGAGCCCCAAACCGGAAGCTGTCCTTTATCTCGAAAATGGTAAGATATAGAAAATTTTGACCTTATTTTCGACCTCCACCGTCTATATGACAATACGTAAGGTATAACTTCCGGTGTCCTTGACCTCTAGGTTACTTTCGATCCCCAAAGCGGAAGTTGGCCTTTATCTCGAAAACGGTAAGAGATAGAGCAATTTGACCTCATTTTCGACCCTGACCTTGAAATCGCGAAAAACGTTATTTAAAAAAACAGTGAGTTATCTCGAAAACGGTAAGAGATAGAGCAATTTGACCTCATTTTCGACCTCCACCCCCAATACGACGATACGTAAGGTATAACTTCCGGTGTGCTTGACTTCAAGGTCACTTTCGAGACCGAAACCCTAATTTGAGCTTTATCTCGAAAACGTTAAGAGATAGAGCAAACTTGACCTCATTTTCGACCTCCAGCCCCTATACGACAGTACGAAAAGTATAACTTCTGGTGTCTTTGACCTCTAGGTTACTTCTGAACCCCTGACCGGAAGTTGGTCTTTATCTCGAAAACGGTAAGATAGAGAAAAATTTTGACCTTATTTTCGACCTCCACCGTCTATATGACAATACGTAAGGTATAACTTCCGGTGTCCTTGACCTCTAGGTTACTTTCGATCCCCAAAGCGGAAGTTGGCCTTTATCTCGAAAACGGTAAGAGATAGAGCAATTTGACCTCATTTTCGACCCTGACCTTGAAATCGCGAAAAACGTTATTTAAAAAAACAATGAGTTATCTCGAAAACGGTAAGAGATAGAGCAATTTGACCTCATTTTCGACCTCCACCCCCAATACGACGATACGTAAGGTATAACTTCCGGTGTGCTTGACTTCAAGGTCACTTTCGAGACCGAAACCCTAATTTGAGCTTTGTCTCGAAAACGTTAAGAGATAGAGCAAACTTGACCTCATTCTCGACCTCCATCGCCTATACTGTCATAAGTGAAGTATAACTTCCCGTGTCCTTGACCTCCAGGTCACTTTCGAGCCCCAAACCGGAAGCTGTCCTTTATCTCGAAAATGGTAAGATATAGAAAAATTTTGACCTTATTTTCGACCTCCACCGTCTATATGACAATACGTAAAGTATAACTTCCGGTGTCCTTGACCTCTAGGATACTTTCGATCCCCAAAGCGGAAGTTGGCCTTTATCTCGAAAACGGTAAGAGATAGAGCAATTTGACCTCATTTTCGACCCTGATCTTGAAATCGCGAAAAACGTTATTTAAAAAAACAATGAGTTATCTCGAAAACGGTAAGAGATAGAGCAATTTGACCTCATTTTCGACCTCCACCCCCTATAAGACGATATGTAAGGTATAACTTCCGGGGTGCTTGACTTCAAGGTCACTTTCGAGACCCAAACCCTAATTTGAGCTTTATCTCGAAAACGTTAAGAGATAGAGCAATTTTGACCTCATTTTCGACCTCCACCTCCTATACGGCGATACGTAAGGTATAACTTCCGGTGTCCTTGACCTGTAGGTTACTTTGGTGCCCCTGACCGGAAGTTGGTCTTTATCTTGAAAACGGTAAGAGATAGAGCAATTTTGACCTCATTTTCGACCTCCAGCCCCTATACGACAGTACGAAAAGTATAACTTCTGGCGTCTTTGACCTCTAGGTTACTTTGGAACCCCTGACAGGAAGTTGGTCTTTATCTCGAAAACGGTAAGAGATAGAGCAATTTTGACCCTCAATCTCGACCTCCATCGCCTATACGGTGATACGTGAAGTATAACTTCCGGTGTCTTTGACCTCCAGGTCACTTTCGAGTCCCAAACCGAAAGCTGTCATTTATCTCGAAAATGGTAAGATATAGAAAAATTTTGAGCTTATTTTCGACCTCCACCGCCTATATGACAATACGTAAGGTATAACTTCCAGTGTCCTTGACCTCTAGGTTACTTTCGAGCCTCAAACCGGAAGTTGGCCTTTATTTCGAAAACGGTAAGAGATAGAGCAATTTTGACCTCATTTTCGACCCCCAACCCCTAAACGACAGTACGAAAAGTATAACTTCCGGTGTCCTTGACATCCTGGTCACTTTCGAGCCCCAAACCGGAAGCTGTCCTTTATCTCGAAAATGGTAAGATATAGAAAAATTTTGACCTTATTTTCGACCTCCACCGTCTATATGACAATACGTAAGGTATAGCTTCCCGTGTCCTTGACCTCCAGGTCACTTTCGAGCCCCAAACCGGAAGCTGTCCTTTATCTCGAAAATGGTAAGATATAGAAAAATTTTGACCTTATTTTCGACCTCCACCGTCTATATGACAATACGTAAAGTATAACTTCCGGTGTCCTTGACCTCTAGGATACTTTCGATCCCCAAAGCGGAAGTTGGCCTTTATCTCGAAAACGGTAAGAGATAGAGCAATTTGACCTCATTTTCGACCCTGATCTTGAAATCGCGAAAAACGTTATTTAAAAAAACAATGAGTTATCTCGAAAACGGTAAGAGATAGAGCAATTTGACCTCATTTTCGACCTCCACCCCCTATAAGACGATACGTAAGGTATAACTTCCGGGGTGCTTGACTTCAAGGTCGCTTTCGAGACCCAAACCCTAATTTGAGCTTTATCTCGAAAACGTTAAGAGATAGAGCAATTTTGACCTCATTTTCGACCTCCACCTCCTATACGGCGATACGTAAGGTATAACTTCCGGTGTCCTTGACCTGTAGGTTACTTTGGAGCCCCTGACCGGAAGTTGGTCTTTATCTTGAAAACGGTAAGAGATAGAGCAATTTTGACCTCATTTTCGACCTCCAGCCCCTATACGACAGTACGAAAAGTATAACTTCTGGCGTCTTTGACCTCTAGGTTACTTTGGAACCCCTGACAGGAAGTTGGTCTTTATCTCGAAAACGGTAAGAGATAGAGCAATTTTGACCCTCAATCTCGACCTCCATCGCCTATACGGTGATACGTGAAGTATAACTTCCGGGGTCTTTGACCTCCAGGTCACTTTCGAGTCCCAAACCGAAAGCTGTCATTTATCTCGAAAATGGTAAGATATAGAAAAATTTTGAGCTTATTTTCGACCTCCACCGCCTATATGACAATACGTAAGGTATAACTTCCAGTGTCCTTGACCTCTAGGTTACTTTCGAGCCTCAAACCGGAAGTTGGCCTTTATTTCGAAAACGGTAAGAGATAGAGCAATTTTGACCTCATTTTCGACCCCCAACCCCTAAACGACAGTACGAAAAGTATAACTTCCGGTGTCCTTGACATCCTGGTCACTTTCGAGCCCCAAACCGGAAGCTGTCCTTTATCTCGAAAATGGTAAGATATAGAAAAATTTTGACCTTATTTTCGACCTCCACCGTCTATATGACAATACGTAAGGTATAGCTTCCCGTGTCCTTGACCTCCAGGTCACTTTCGAGCCCCAAACCGGAAGCTGTCCTTTATCTCGAAAATGGTAAGATATAGAAAAATTTTGACCTTATTTTCGACCTCCACCGTCTATATGACAATACGTAAAGTATAACTTCCGGTGTCCTTGACCTCTAGGATACTTTCGATCCCCAAAGCGGAAGTTGGCCTTTATCTCGAAAACGGTAAGAGATAGAGGAATTTGACCTCATTTTCGACCCTGACCTTGAAATCGCGAAAAACGTTATTTAAAAAAACAATGAGTTATCTCGAAAACGGTAAGAGATAGAGCAATTTTGACCCTCAATCTCGACCTCCATCGCCTATACGGTGATACGTGAAGTATAACTTCCGGTGTCTTTGACCTCCAGGTCACTTTCGAGCCCCAAACCGAAAGCTTTCATTTATCTCGAAAATGGTAAGATATAGAAAATTTTGAGCTTATTTTCGACCTCCACCGCCTATATGACAATACGTAAGGTACAACTTCCAGTGTCCTTGACCTCTAGGTTACTTTCGACCCTCAAACCGGAAGTTGGCCTTTATTTCGAAAACGGTAAGAGATAGAGCAATTTTGACCTCATTTTCGACCCCCAACCCCTAAACGACAGTACGAAAAGTATAACTTCCGGTGTCCTTGACATCCTGGTCACTTTCGAGCCCCAAACCGGAAGCTGTCCTTTATCTCGAAAATGGTAAGATATAGAAAAATTTTGACCTTATTTTCGACCTCCACCGTCTATATGACAATACGTAAAGTATAACTTCCAGTGTCCTTGATCTCTAGGTTACTTTCGAGCCTCAAACCGGAAGTTGGCCTTTATCTCGAAAATGGTAAGATATAGAAAAATTTTGACCTTATTTTCGACCTCCACCGTCTATATGACAATACGTAAGGTATAACTTCCAGTGTCCTTGACCTCTAGATTACTTTCTAGGCTTAACCCGGAAGTTGGCCTTTATTTCGAAAACGGCAAGAGATAGAGCAATTATGACCTCATTTTCGACCTCCTCCCCTATACGACGATAAGTAAGGTATAACTTCCGGTGTCCTTGACCTGTATGTTACTTTGGAGCCCCTGACCGAAAGATGGTCTTTATCTCGATAACGGTAAGAGATAGAGCAATTTTGACCGCATTTTCGACCTCCACCCCCTATACGACGATACGTAAGGTATAACTTCCGGTGTCCTTGACTTCCATGTCACTTTCGAGCACCAAATCGGAAGTTGGCCTTTATCTGGAAAACGGTAAGAGATAGAGCAATTTTGACCTCATTTTCGACCTCCACCCCCTATACGGCGATACGTGAAATATAACATCCGGTGTCCTTGACCTCCAGGTCACTTTCGAGTCCCAAACCGGAAGTTGACTTTTATCTCGAAAATGGTAAGATATAGAACAATTTTGACCTCATTTTCGACCTTCACCGACTATATGACAATATGTAAGGTATAACTTCCAGTGTCCTTGACCTCTAGGTTACTTTCGATCCCCAAACCGGAAGTGGGCCTTTATCTCGAAAACGGTAAGAGATAGAGCAATTTTGACCTCATTTTCGACCTCAAAGTCAAACTTGGTATATGTATAAATGGCGATGTGATCTGAAGCAACGATATAAATTTTTGACCTCGAACTTGACCATGACCTTGAAATCGCGAAAAACGTTATTTAAAAAAACAATGAGTTGTCTCGAAAATGGAAAGAGATAGAGCAATTTGACCTCATTTTCGATCTCCACCCCCTATACGGCGATACGTGAAGTATAGCTTCCGGTGTCCTTGACCTGCAGGTCACTTTCGAGCCCCAAACCGGAAGTTGGCCTTTATCTCGAAAACGGTAAGATATCGAGCAATTTTGACCTCATTTTCGACCTCCACCCCCTATACGACAGTACGAAGAGTATAACTTAAGGTGTCCTTGACCTCTAGCTTACTTTCGAGCCCCAAACCGGAAGTTGGCTTATATCTCCAAAACGGTAAGAGATAGAGCAATTTTGAACTCATTCTCGACTTCCATCGCCTATACGGAGATACGTGAAGTATAACTTCCGGTGTCCTTGACCTCCAGGTCACTTTCGAGCTCCAAACCGGAAGCTGTCCTTTATCTCGAAAATGGTAAGATATAGAAAATTTTGACCTTATTTTCGACCTCCACCGTCTATATGACAATACGTAAGGTATAACTTCCGGTGTCCTTGACCTCTAGGTTACTTTCGATCCTCAAACCGGAAGTTGGCCTTTATCTCGAAAACGGTAAGAGATAGAGCAATTTTGACCTCATTTTCGACCTCAAAGTCAAACTTGGTACATGTATAAATGGCGATGTGATCTGAAGCAACGATATAAATTTTTGACCTCGAACTTGACCATGACCTTGAAATCGCGAAAAACGTTATTTAAAAAAACAATGAGTTGTCTCGAAAATGGAAAGAGATAGAGCAATTTGACCTCATTTTCGACCCTGACCTTGAAATCGCGAAAAACGTTAATTAAAAAAACAATGAGTTGTCTCGAAAATGGAAAGAGATAGAGCAATTTGACATCATTTTCGACCCTGACCTTGAAATCGCGAAAAACGTTATTTAAAAAAACAATGAGTTATCTTGAAAACGGTAAGAGATAGAGCAATTTGACCTCATTTTCGACCTCCACCCCCTATAAGACGATACGTAAGGTATAACTTCCGGTGTGCTTGAATTTGGGTCACTTTCGAGACCCAAACCCTAATTTGAGCTTTATCTCGAAAACGTTAAGAGATAGAGCAATTTTGACCTCATTTCCGACCTCCACCTCCTATACGACGATACGTAAGGTATTACTTCCGGTGTCCTTGACCTGTATATTACTTTGGAGCCCCTGACCGGAAGTTGGTCTTTATCTCGAAAACGGTAAGAGATAGAGCAATTTTGACCTCATTTTCGACCTCCACCCCCTATACGACAGTACGAAGAGTATAACTTCCGGTGTCCTTGACCTCTAGCTTACTTTCGAGCCCCAAACCGGAAGTTGGCCTTTATCTCCAAAACGGTAAGAGATAGAGCAATTTTGACCTCATTCTCGACCTCCATCGCCTATACGGAGATACGTGAAGTATAACTTCCGGTGTCCTTGACCTCCAGGTCACTTTCGAGCCCCAAAACGGAAGCTGTCCTTTATCTCGAAAATGGTAAGATATAGAAAAATGTTGACCTTATTTTCGACCTCCACCGTCTATATGACAACACGTAAGGTATAACTTCCGGTGTCCTTGACCTCTAGGTTACTTTCGATCCTCAAACCAGAAGTTGGCCTTTATCTCGAAAACGGTAAGAGATAGAGCAATTTTGACCTCATTTTCGACCTCCAGCCCCTATACGACAGTACGAAAAGTATAACTTCTGGCGTCTTTGACCTCTAGGTTACTTTGGAACCCTTCACAGGAAATTGGTCTTTATCTCGAAAACGGTAAGAGATAGAGCAATTTTGACCCTCAATCTCGACCTCCATCGCCTATACGGTGATACGTGAAGTATAACTTCCGGTGTCTTTGACCTCCAGGTCACTTTCGAGCCCCAAACCGAAAGCTTTCATTTATCTCGAAAATGGTAAGATATAGAAAAATTTTGAGCTTATTTTCGACCTCCACCGCCTATATGACAATACGTAAGGTACAACTTCCAGTGTCCTTGACCTCTAGGTTACTTTCGACCCTCAAACCGGAAGTTGGCCTTTATTTCGAAAACGGTAAGAGATAGAGCAATTTTGACCTCATTTTCGACCCCCAACCCCTAAACGACAGTACGAAAAGTATAACTTCCGGTGTCCTTGACATCCTGGTCACTTTCGAGCCCCAAACCGGAAGCTGTCCTTTATCTCGAAAATGGTAAGATATAGAAAAATTTTGACCTTATTTTCGACCTCCACCGTCTATATGACAATACGTAAAGTATAACTTCCAGTGTCCTTGATCTCTAGGTTACTTTCGAGCCTCAAACCGGAAGTTGGCCTTTATCTCGAAAATGGTAAGATATAGAAAAATTTTGACCTTATTTTCGACCTCCACCGTCTATATGACAATACGTAAGGTATAACTTCCAGTGTCCTTGACCTCTAGATTACTTTCTAGGCTTAACCCGGAAGTTGGCCTTTATTTCGAAAACGGCAAGAGATAGAGCAATTATGACCTCATTTTCGACCTCCTCCCCTATACGACGATAAGTAAGGTATAACTTCCGGTGTCCTTGACCTGTATGTTACTTTGGAGCCCCTGACCGAAAGATGGTCTTTATCTCGATAACGGTAAGAGATAGAGCAATTTTGACCGCATTTTCGACCTCCACCCCCTATACGACGATACGTAAGGTATAACTTCCGGTGTCCTTGACTTCCATGTCACTTTCGAGCACCAAATCGGAAGTTGGCCTTTATCTGGAAAACGGTAAGAGATAGAGCAATTTTGACCTCATTTTCGACCTCCACCCCCTATACGGCGATACGTGAAATATAACATCCGGTGTCCTTGACCTCCAGGTCACTTTCGAGTCCCAAACCGGAAGTTGACTTTTATCTCGAAAATGGTAAGATATAGAACAATTTTGACCTCATTTTCGACCTTCACCGACTATATGACAATATGTAAGGTATAACTTCCAGTGTCCTTGACCTCTAGGTTACTTTCGATCCCCAAACCGGAAGTGGGCCTTTATCTCGAAAACGGTAAGAGATAGAGCAATTTTGACCTCATTTTCGACCTCAAAGTCAAACTTGGTATATGTATAAATGGCGATGTGATCTGAAGCAACGATATAAATTTTTGACCTCGAACTTGACCATGACCTTGAAATCGCGAAAAACGTTATTTAAAAAAACAATGAGTTGTCTCGAAAATGGAAAGAGATAGAGCAATTTGACCTCATTTTCGATCTCCACCCCCTATACGGCGATACGTGAAGTATAGCTTCCGGTGTCCTTGACCTGCAGGTCACTTTCGAGCCCCAAACCGGAAGTTGGCCTTTATCTCGAAAACGGTAAGATATCGAGCAATTTTGACCTCATTTTCGACCTCCACCCCCTATACGACAGTACGAAGAGTATAACTTAAGGTGTCCTTGACCTCTAGCTTACTTTCGAGCCCCAAACCGGAAGTTGGCTTATATCTCCAAAACGGTAAGAGATAGAGCAATTTTGAACTCATTCTCGACTTCCATCGCCTATACGGAGATACGTGAAGTATAACTTCCGGTGTCCTTGACCTCCAGGTCACTTTCGAGCTCCAAACCGGAAGCTGTCCTTTATCTCGAAAATGGTAAGATATAGAAAATTTTGACCTTATTTTCGACCTCCACCGTCTATATGACAATACGTAAGGTATAACTTCCGGTGTCCTTGACCTCTAGGTTACTTTCGATCCTCAAACCGGAAGTTGGCCTTTATCTCGAAAACGGTAAGAGATAGAGCAATTTTGACCTCATTTTCGACCTCAAAGTCAAACTTGGTACATGTATAAATGGCGATGTGATCTGAAGCAACGATGTAAATTTTTGACCTCGAACTTGACCATGACCTTGAAATCGCGAAAAACGTTATTTAAAAAAACAATGAGTTGTCTCGAAAATGGAAAGAGATAGAGCAATTTGACCTCATTTTCGACCCTGACCTTGAAATCGCGAAAAACGTTAATTAAAAAAACAATGAGTTGTCTCGAAAATGGAAAGAGATAGAGCAATTTGACATCATTTTCGACCCTGACCTTGAAATCGCGAAAAACGTTATTTAAAAAAACAATGAGTTATCTTGAAAACGGTAAGAGATAGAGCAATTTGACCTCATTTTCGACCTCCACCCCCTATAAGACGATACGTAAGGTATAACTTCCGGTGTGCTTGAATTTGGGTCACTTTCGAGACCCAAACCCTAATTTGAGCTTTATCTCGAAAACGTTAAGAGATAGAGCAATTTTGACCTCATTTCCGACCTCCACCTCCTATACGACGATACGTAAGGTATTACTTCCGGTGTCCTTGACCTGTATATTACTTTGGAGCCCCTGACCGGAAGTTGGTCTTTATCTCGAAAACGGTAAGAGATAGAGCAATTTTGACCTCATTTTCGACCTCCACCCCCTATACGACAGTACGAAGAGTATAACTTCCGGTGTCCTTGACCTCTAGCTTACTTTCGAGCCCCAAACCGGAAGTTGGCCTTTATCTCCAAAACGGTAAGAGATAGAGCAATTTTGACCTCATTCTCGACCTCCATCGCCTATACGGAGATACGTGAAGTATAACTTCCGGTGTCCTTGACCTCCAGGTCACTTTCGAGCCCCAAACCGGAAGCTGTCCTTTATCTCGAAAATGGTAAGATATAGAAAAATGTTGACCTTATTTTCGACCTCCACCGTCTATATGACAACACGTAAGGTATAACTTCCGGTGTCCTTGACCTCTAGGTTACTTTCGATCCTCAAACCAGAAGTTGGCCTTTATCTCGAAAACGGTAAGAGATAGAGCAAATTTGAACTCATTTCCGACCTCCACCTCCTATACGACGATACGTAAGGTATAACTTCCGGTGTCCTTGACCTGAATATAACTTTGGAGCCCCTGACCGGAAGTTGGTCTTTATCTCGAAAACGGTAAGAGATAGAGCAAATTTGACCTCATTTTCGACCTCCACCCCCTATACGACAGTACGAAAAGTATAACTTCTGGTGTCCTTGACCTCTAGGTTACTTTGGAACCCCTAACAGGAAGTTGGTCTTTATCTCGAAAACGGTAAGAGATAGAGCAATTTTGACCTCATTCTCGACCTCCATCGCCTATGCGGAGATACGTGAAGTATAACTTCCGGTGTCCTTGACCTCCAGGTCACTTTCGAGCCCCAAACCGGAAGCTGTCCTTTATCTCGAAAATGGTAAGATATAGAAAAATGTTGACCTAATTTTCGACCTCCACCGCCTATATGACAATACGTAAGGTATAACTTCCGGTGTCTTTGACCTCCAGGTCACTTTCGAGCCCCAAACCGGAAGCTGTCCTTTATCTCGAAAATGGCAAGATATAGAAAAATTTTGAGCTTATTTTCGACCTCCACCGCCTATATGACAATACGTAAGGTATAACTTCCGGTGTCCTTGACCTCTAGGTTACTTTCGATCCCCAAACCGGAAGTTGGCCTTTATCTCGAAAACGGTAAGAGATAGAGCAATTTTGACCTCATTTTCGACCTCAAAGACAAACTTGGTACATGTATAAATGGCGATGTGATCTGAAGCAACGACATAAATTTTTGACCTCGAACTTGACCATGACCTTGAAATCGCGAAAAACGTTATTTAAAAAAACAATGAGTTATCTCGAAAACGGTAAGAGATAGAGCAATTTGACCTCATTTCCATCCTCCACCCCCAATACGACGATACGTAAGGTATAACTTCCGGTGTGCTTGACTTCAAGGTCACTTTCGAGACCCAAACCCTAATTTGCGCTTTATCTCGAAAACGTTAAGACATAGAGCAGATTTGACCTCATTTTCGACCTCCACCCCCTATACGACAGTACGAAAAGTATAACTTCTGGTGTCCTTGACCTCTAGGTTACTTTGGAACCCCTGACAGGAAGTTGGTCTTTATCTCGAAAACGGTAAGAGATAGAGCCATTTTGACCTCATTTTCGACCTCAAAGTCAAACTTGGTACATATATAAATGGCGATGTGATCTGAAGCAACGATATAAATTTTTGACCTCGAACTTGACCATGACCTTGAAATCGCGAAAAACGTTATTTAAAAAAACAATGAGTTGTCTCGAAAATGGAAAGAGATAGAGCAATTTGACCTCATTTTCGATCTCCACCCCCTATACGGCGATACGTGAAGTATAGCTTCCGGTGTCCTTGACCTGCAGGTCACTTTCGAGCCCCAAACCGGAAGTTGGCCTTTATCTCGAAAACGGTAAGATATCGAGCAATTTTGACCTCATTTTCGACCTCCACCCCCTATACGACAGTACGAAGAGTATAACTTAAGGTGTCCTTGACCTCTAGCTTACTTTCGAGCCCCAAACCGGAAGTTGGCTTATATCTCCAAAACGGTAAGAGATAGAGCAATTTTGAACTCATTCTCGACTTCCATCGCCTATACGGAGATACGTGAAGTATAACTTCCGGTGTCCTTGACCTCCAGGTCACTTTCGAGCTCCAAACCGGAAGCTGTCCTTTATCTCGAAAATGGTAAGATATAGAAAATTTTGACCTTATTTTCGACCTCCACCGTCTATATGACAATACGTAAGGTATAACTTCCGGTGTCCTTGACCTCTAGGTTACTTTCGATCCTCAAACCGGAAGTTGGCCTTTATCTCGAAAACGGTAAGAGATAGAGCAATTTTGACCTCATTTTCGACCTCAAAGTCAAACTTGGTACATGTATAAATGGCGATGTGATCTGAAGCAACGATATAAATTTTTGACCTCGAACTTGACCATGACCTTGAAATCGCGAAAAACGTTATTTAAAAAAACAATGAGTTGTCTCGAAAATGGAAAGAGATAGAGCAATTTGACCTCATTTTCGTCCCTGACCTTGAAATCGCGAAAAACGTTATTTAAAAAAACAATGAGTTATCTTGAAAACGGTAAGAGATAGAGCAATTTGACCTCATTTTCGACCTCCACCCCCTATAAGACGATACGTAAGGTATAACTTCCGGTGTGCTTGAATTTGGGTCACTTTCGAGACCCAAACCCTAATTTGAGCTTTATCTCGAAAACGTTAAGAGATAGAGCAATTTTGACCTCATTTCCGACCTCCACCTCCTATACGACGATACGTAAGGTATTACTTCCGGTGTCCTTGACCTGTATATTACTTTGGAGCCCCTGACCGGAAGTTGGTCTTTATCTCGAAAACGGTAAGAGATAGAGCAATTTTGACCTCATTTTCGACCTCCACCCCCTATACGACAGTACGAAGAGTATAACTTCCGGTGTCCTTGACCTCTAGCTTACTTTCGAGCCCCAAACCGGAAGTTGGCCTTTATCTCCAAAACGGTAAGAGATAGAGCAATTTTGACCTCATTCTCGACCTCCATCGCCTATGCGGAGATACGTGAAGTATAACTTCCGGTGTCCTTGACCTCCAGGTCACTTTCGAGCCCCAAACCGGAAGCTGTCCTTTATCTCGAAAATGGTAAGATATAGAAAAATGTTGACCTAATTTTCGACCTCCACCGCCTATATGACAATACGTAAGGTATAACTTCCGGTGTCTTTGACCTCCAGGTCACTTTCGAGCCCCAAACCGGAAGCTGTCCTTTATCTCGAAAATGGCAAGATATAGAAAAATTTTGAGCTTATTTTCGACCTCCACCGCCTATATGACAATACGTAAGGTATAACTTCCGGTGTCCTTGACCTCTAGGTTACTTTCGATCCCCAAACCGGAAGTTGGCCTTTATCTCGAAAACGGTAAGAGATAGAGCAATTTTGACCTCATTTTCGACCTCAAAGACAAACTTGGTACATGTATAAATGGCGATGTGATCTGAAGCAACGACATAAATTTTTGACCTCGAACTTGACCATGACCTTGAAATCGCGAAAAACGTTATTTAAAAAAACAATGAGTTATCTCGAAAACGGTAAGAGATAGAGCAATTTGACCTCATTTCCATCCTCCACCCCCAATACGACGATACGTAAGGTATAACTTCCGGTGTGCTTGACTTCAAGGTCACTTTCGAGACCCAAACCCTAATTTGCGCTTTATCTCGAAAACGTTAAGACATAGAGCAGATTTGACCTCATTTTCGACCTCCACCCCCTATACGACAGTACGAAAAGTATAACTTCTGGTGTCCTTGACCTCTAGGTTACTTTGGAACCCCTGACAGGAAGTTGGTCTTTATCTCGAAAACGGTAAGAGATAGAGCCATTTTGACCTCATTTTCGACCTCAAAGTCAAACTTGGTACATATATAAATGGCGATGTGATCTGAAGCAACGATATAAATTTTTGACCTCGAACTTGACCATGACCTTGAAATCGCGAAAAACGTTATTTAAAAAAACAATGAGTTGTCTCGAAAATGGAAAGAGATAGAGCAATTTGACCTCATTTTCGATCTCCACCCCCTATACGGCGATACGTGAAGTATAGCTTCCGGTGTCCTTGACCTGCAGGTCACTTTCGAGCCCCAAACCGGAAGTTGGCCTTTATCTCGAAAACGGTAAGATATCGAGCAATTTTGACCTCATTTTCGACCTCCACCCCCTATACGACAGTACGAAGAGTATAACTTAAGGTGTCCTTGACCTCTAGCTTACTTTCGAGCCCCAAACCGGAAGTTGGCTTATATCTCCAAAACGGTAAGAGATAGAGCAATTTTGAACTCATTCTCGACTTCCATCGCCTATACGGAGATACGTGAAGTATAACTTCCGGTGTCCTTGACCTCCAGGTCACTTTCGAGCTCCAAACCGGAAGCTGTCCTTTATCTCGAAAATGGTAAGATATAGAAAATTTTGACCTTATTTTCGACCTCCACCGTCTATATGACAATACGTAAGGTATAACTTCCGGTGTCCTTGACCTCTAGGTTACTTTCGATCCTCAAACCGGAAGTTGGCCTTTATCTCGAAAACGGTAAGAGATAGAGCAATTTTGACCTCATTTTCGACCTCAAAGTCAAACTTGGTACATGTATAAATGGCGATGTGATCTGAAGCAACGATATAAATTTTTGACCTCGAACTTGACCATGACCTTGAAATCGCGAAAAACGTTATTTAAAAAAACAATGAGTTGTCTCGAAAATGGAAAGAGATAGAGCAATTTGACCTCATTTTCGTCCCTGACCTTGAAATCGCGAAAAACGTTATTTAAAAAAACAATGAGTTATCTTGAAAACGGTAAGAGATAGAGCAATTTGACCTCATTTTCGACCTCCACCCCCTATAAGACGATACGTAAGGTATAACTTCCGGTGTGCTTGAATTTGGGTCACTTTCGAGACCCAAACCCTAATTTGAGCTTTATCTCGAAAACGTTAAGAGATAGAGCAATTTTGACCTCATTTCCGACCTCCACCTCCTATACGACGATACGTAAGGTATTACTTCCGGTGTCCTTGACCTGTATATTACTTTGGAGCCCCTGACCGGAAGTTGGTCTTTATCTCGAAAACGGTAAGAGATAGAGCAATTTTGACCTCATTTTCGACCTCCACCCCCTATACGACAGTACGAAGAGTATAACTTCCGGTGTCCTTGACCTCTAGCTTACTTTCGAGCCCCAAACCGGAAGTTGGCCTTTATCTCCAAAACGGTAAGAGATAGAGCAATTTTGACCTCATTCTCGACCTCCATCGCCTATACGGAGATACGTGAAGTATAACTTCCGGTGTCCTTGACCTCCAGGTCACTTTCGAGCCCCAAACCGGAAGCTGTCCTTTATCTCGAAAATGGTAAGATATAGAAAAATGTTGACCTTATTTTCGACCTCCACCGTCTATATGACAACACGTAAGGTATAACTTCCGGTGTCCTTGACCTCTAGGTTACTTTCGATCCTCAAACCAGAAGTTGGCCTTTATCTCGAAAACGGTAAGAGATAGAGCAATTTTGACCTCATTTTCGACCTCAAAGTCAAAATTGGTACATGTATAAATGGCGATGTGATCTGAAGCAACGATATAAATTTTTGACCTCGAACTTGACCATGACCTTGAAATCGCGAAAAACGTTAATTAAAAAAACAATGAGTTATCTCGAAAACGGTAAGAGATAGAGCAAATTTGACCTCATTTCCGACCTCCACCTCCTATACGACGATACGTAAGGTATAACTTCCGGTGTCCTTGACCTGTATATAACTTTGGAGCCCCTGACCGGAAGTTGGTCTTTATCTCGAAAACGGTAAGAGATAGAGCAAATTTGACCTCATTTTCGACCTCCACCCCCTATACGACAGTACGAAAAGTATAACTTCTGGTGTCCTTGACCTCTAGGTTACTTTGGAACCCCTAACAGGAAGTTGGTCTTTATCTCGAAAACGGTAAGAGATAGAGCAATTTTGACCTCATTCTCGACCTCCATCGCCTATGCGGAGATACGTGAAGTATAACTTCCGGTGTCCTTGACCTCCAGGTCACTTTCGAGCCCCAAACCGGAAGCTGTCCTTTATCTCGAAAATGGTAAGATATAGAAAAATGTTGACCTAATTTTCGACCTCCACCGCCTATATGACAATACGTAAGGTATAACTTCCGGTGTCTTTGACCTCCAGGTCACTTTCGAGCCCCAAACCGGAAGCTGTCCTTTATCTCGAAAATGGCAAGATATAGAAAAATTTTGAGCTTATTTTCGACCTCCACCGCCTATATGACAATACGTAAGGTATAACTTCCGGTGTCCTTGACCTCTAGGTTACTTTCGATCCCCAAACCGGAAGTTGGCCTTTATCTCGAAAACGGTAAGAGATAGAGCAATTTTGACCTCATTTTCGACCTCAAAGACAAACTTGGTACATGTATAAATGGCGATGTGATCTGAAGCAACGACATAAATTTTTGACCTCGAACTTGACCATGACCTTGAAATCGCGAAAAACGTTATTTAAAAAAACAATGAGTTATCTCGAAAACGGTAAGAGATAGAGCAATTTGACCTCATTTCCATCCTCCACCCCCAATACGACGATACGTAAGGTATAACTTCCGGTGTGCTTGACTTCAAGGTCACTTTCGAGACCCAAACCCTAATTTGCGCTTTATCTCGAAAACGTTAAGACATAGAGCAGATTTGACCTCATTTTCGACCTCCACCCCCTATACGACAGTACGAAAAGTATAACTTCTGGTGTCCTTGACCTCTAGGTTACTTTGGAACCCCTGACAGGAAGTTGGTCTTTATCTCGAAAACGGTAAGAGATAGAGCCATTTTGACCTCATTTTCGACCTCAAAGTCAAACTTGGTACATATATAAATGGCGATGTGATCTGAAGCAACGACATAAATTTTTGACCTCGAACTTGACCATGACCTTGAAATCAGGAAAAACGTTATTTAAAAAGACAATGAGTTATCTCGAAAACGGTAAGAGATAGAGCAATTTGACCTCATTTTCATCCTCCACCCCCAATACGACGATACGTAAGGTATAACTTCCGGTGTGCTTGACTTCAAGGTCACTTTCGAGACCCAAACCTTAATTTGAGCTTTATCTCGAAAACTTTAAGACATAGAGCAAATTTGACCTCATTTTCGACCTCCATCCCCTATAAGACGATACGTAAGGTATAACTTCTGGTGTCCTTGACCTCTAAGTTACTTTGGAACCCCTGACAGGAAGTTGGTCTTTATCTCGAAAACGGCAAGAGATAGAGCAATTTTGACCTCATTCTCGACCTCCATCGCCTATACGGTGATACGTGAAGTATAACTTCCGGTGTCTTTGACCTCCAGGTCACTTTCGAGCCCCAAACCGGAAGCTGTCCTTTATCTCGAAAATGGTAAGATATAGAAAAATTTTGAGATTATTTTCGACCTCCACCGCCTATTTGACAATACGTAAGGTATAACTTCCGGTGTCCTTGACCTCTAGGTTACTTTCGATCCTCAAACCAGAAGTTGGCCTTTATCTCGAAAACGGTAAGAGATAGAGCAATTTTGACCTCATTTTCGACCTCAAAGTCAAAATTGGTACATGTATAAATGGCGATGTGATCTGAAGCAACGATATAAATTTTTGACCTCGAACTTGACCATGACCTTGAAATCGCGAAAAACGTTAATTAAAAAAACAATGAGTTATCTCGAAAACGGTAAGAGATAGAGCAAATTTGACCTCATTTCCGACCTCCACCTCCTATACGACGATACGTAAGGTATAACTTCCGGTGTCCTTGACCTGTATATAACTTTGGAGCCCCTGACCGGAAGTTGGTCTTTATCTCGAAAACGGTAAGAGATAGAGCAAATTTGACCTCATTTTCGACCTCCACCCCCTATACGACAGTACGAAAAGTATAACTTCTGGTGTCCTTGACCTCTAGGTTACTTTGGAACCCCTAACAGGAAGTTGGTCTTTATCTCGAAAACGGTAAGAGATAGAGCAATTTTGACCTCATTCTCGACCTCCATCGCCTATGCGGAGATACGTGAAGTATAACTTCCGGTGTCCTTGACCTCCAGGTCACTTTCGAGCCCCAAACCGGAAGCTGTCCTTTATCTCGAAAATGGTAAGATATAGAAAAATGTTGACCTAATTTTCGACCTCCACCGCCTATATGACAATACGTAAGGTATAACTTCCGGTGTCTTTGACCTCCAGGTCACTTTCGAGCCCCAAACCGGAAGCTGTCCTTTATCTCGAAAATGGCAAGATATAGAAAAATTTTGAGCTTATTTTCGACCTCCACCGCCTATATGACAATACGTAAGGTATAACTTCCGGTGTCCTTGACCTCTAGGTTACTTTCGATCCCCAAACCGGAAGTTGGCCTTTATCTCGAAAACGGTAAGAGATAGAGCAATTTTGACCTCATTTTCGACCTCAAAGACAAACTTGGTACATGTATAAATGGCGATGTGATCTGAAGCAACGACATAAATTTTTGACCTCGAACTTGACCATGACCTTGAAATCGCGAAAAACGTTATTTAAAAAAACAATGAGTTATCTCGAAAACGGTAAGAGATAGAGCAATTTGACCTCATTTCCATCCTCCACCCCCAATACGACGATACGTAAGGTATAACTTCCGGTGTGCTTGACTTCAAGGTCACTTTCGAGACCCAAACCCTAATTTGCGCTTTATCTCGAAAACGTTAAGACATAGAGCAGATTTGACCTCATTTTCGACCTCCACCCCCTATACGACAGTACGAAAAGTATAACTTCTGGTGTCCTTGACCTCTAGGTTACTTTGGAACCCCTGACAGGAAGTTGGTCTTTATCTCGAAAACGGTAAGAGATAGAGCCATTTTGACCTCATTTTCGACCTCAAAGTCAAACTTGGTACATATATAAATGGCGATGTGATCTGAAGCAACGACATAAATTTTTGACCTCGAACTTGACCATGACCTTGAAATCAGGAAAAACGTTATTTAAAAAGACAATGAGTTATCTCGAAAACGGTAAGAGATAGAGCAATTTGACCTCATTTTCATCCTCCACCCCCAATACGACGATACGTAAGGTATAACTTCCGGTGTGCTTGACTTCAAGGTCACTTTCGAGACCCAAACCTTAATTTGAGCTTTATCTCGAAAACTTTAAGACATAGAGCAAATTTGACCTCATTTTCGACCTCCATCCCCTATAAGACGATACGTAAGGTATAACTTCTGGTGTCCTTGACCTCTAAGTTACTTTGGAACCCCTGACAGGAAGTTGGTCTTTATCTCGAAAACGGCAAGAGATAGAGCAATTTTGACCTCATTCTCGACCTCCATCGCCTATACGGTGATACGTGAAGTATAACTTCCGGTGTCTTTGACCTCCAGGTCACTTTCGAGCCCCAAACCGGAAGCTGTCCTTTATCTCGAAAATGGTAAGATATAGAAAAATTTTGAGATTATTTTCGACCTCCACCGCCTATTTGACAATACGTAAGGTATAACTTCCGGTGTCCTTGACCTCTAGGTTACTTTCGATCCCCAAACCGGAAGTTGGCCTTTATCTCGAAAACGGTAAGAGATAGAGCCATTTTGACCTCATTTTCGACCTCAAAGTCAAACTTGGTACATGTATAAATGGCGATGTGATCTGAAGCAACGATATAAATTTTTGACCTCGAACTTGACCATGACCTTGAAATCGCGAAAAACGTTATTTAAAAAAACAATGAGTTATCTCGAAAACGGTAAGAGATAGAGCAATTTGACCTCATTTTCGACCTCCACCCCCTATAAGACGATACGTAAGGTATAACTTCCGGTGTGCTTGACTTCAAGGTCACTTTCGAGACCCAAACCCTAATTTGAGCTTTATCTCGAAAACGTTAAGACATAGAGCAAATTAGACCTCATTTTCGACCTCCACCCCCTATACGACAGTACGAAAAGTATAACTTCTGGTGTCCTTGACCTCTAGGTTACTTTGGAACCCCTGACAGGAAGTTGGTCTTTATCTCGAAAACGGCAAGAGATAGAGCAATTTTGACCTCATTCTCGACCTCCATCGCCTATACGGTGATACGTGAAGTATAACTTCCGGTGTCTTTGACCTCCAGGTCACTTTCGAGCCCGAAAACGGAAGCTGTCCTTTATCTCGAAAATGGTAAGATATAGAAAAATTTTGAGCTTATTTTCGACCTCCACCACCTATATGACAATACGTAAGGTATAACTTCCGGTGTCCTTGACCTCTAGGTTACTTTCGATCCCCAAACCGGAAGTTGGCCTTTATCTCGAAAACGGTAAGAGATAGAGCAATTTTGACCTCATTTTCGACCTCAAAGTCAAACTTGGTACATGTATAAATGGCGATGTGATCTGAAGCAACGATATAAATTTTTGACCTCGAACTTGACCATGACCTTGAAATCGCGAAAAACGTTATTTAAAAAAACAATGAGTTATCTCGAAAACGGTAAGAGATAGAGCAATTTGACCTCATTTTCATCCTCCACCCCCAATACGACGATACGTAAGGTATAACTTCCGGTGTGCTTGACTTCAAGGTCACTTTCGAGACCCAAACCTTAATTTGAGCTTTATCTCGAAAACTTTAAGAGATAGAGCAAATTTGACCTCATTTTCGACCTCCATCCCCTATACGACAGTACGAAAAGTATAACTTCTGGTGTCCTTGACCTCTAGGTTTCTTTGGAACCCCTGACAGGAAGTTGGTCTTTATCTCGAAAACGGTAAGAGATAGAGCAATTTTGACCTCATTCTCGACCTCCATCGCCTATACGGTGATACGTGAAGTATAACTTCCGGTGTCTTTGACCTCCAGGTCACTTTCGAGCCCCAAACCGGAAGCTGTCCTTTATCTCGAAAATGGTAAGATATAGAAAAATTTTGAGATTATCTTCGACCTCCACCGCCTATTTGACAATACGTAAGGTATAACTTCCGGTGTCCTTGACCTCTAGGTTACTTTCGATCCCCAAACCGGAAGTTGGCCTTTATCTCGAAAACGGTAAGAGATAGAGCAATTTTGACCTCATTTTCGACCTCAAAGTCAAACTTGGTACATGTATAAATGGCGATGTGATCTGAAGCAACGATATAAATTTTTGACCTCGAACTTGACCATGACCTTGAAATCGCGAAAAACGTTATTTTAAAAAACAATGAGTTATCTCGAAAACGGTAAGAGATAGAGCAATTTGACCTCATTTTCATCCTCCACCCCCTATCAGACGATACGTAAGGTATAACTTCCGGTGTGCTTGACTTCAAGATCACTTTCGAGACCCAAACCCTAATTTGAGCTTTATCTCGAAAACGTTAAGACATAGAGCAAATTTGACCTCATTTTCGACCTCCACCCCCTATACGACAGTACGAAAAGTATAACTTCTGGTGTCCTTGACCTCTAGGTTACTTTGGAACCCCTGAAAGGAAGTTGGTCTTTATCTCGAAAACGGTAAGAGATAGAGCAATTTTGACCTCATTCTCGACCTCCATCGCCTATACGGTGATACGTGAAGTATGGCTTCCGGTGTCTTTGACCTCCAGGTCACTTTCGAGCCCGAAAACGGAAGCTGTCCTTTATCTCGAAAATGGTAAGATATAGAAAAATTTTGAGCTTATCTTCGACCTCCACCACCTATATGACAATACGTAAGGTATAACTTCCGGTGTCCTTGACCTCTAGGTTACTTTCGATCCCCAAACCGGAAGTTGGCCTTTATCTCGAAAACGGTAAGAGATAGAGCAATTTTGACCTCATTTTCGACCTCAAAGTCAAACTTGGTACATCTATAAATGGCGATGTGATCTGAAGCAACGATATAAATTTTTGACCTCGAACTTGACCATGACCTTGAAATCGCGAAAAACATTATTGAAAAAAACAATGAGTTGTCTCGAAAATGGAAAGAGATAGAGCAATTTGACCTCATTTTCGACCCTGACCTTGAAATCGCGAAAAACGTTATTTTAAAAAACAATGAGTTATCTCGAAAATGGAAAGAGATAGAGCAATGTTGACTTCATTTTCGACCTCCACCCCCTATAAGACGATGCGTAAGGTATACCTTCCATTGTGCTTGACTTCAATGTCACTTTCGAGACCCAAACTCTAATTTGAGCTTTATCTCGAAAACGTCACCTCATTTTCGACCTCCACCCCCTATGCGACGATACGTAACATATATCTCCCGGTGTCCTGGACCTCCATGTCACTTTCGACCCCAAACCGGAAGTTGGCCTTTATTTCGAAAACAGTAAGAGATAGAACAATTTTGACCTCGTTTTCCACCTCCACCCCCTATACGACGATACGTAAGGTATAACTTCCGGTGTCCTCGACCTCCAGGTCACTTTCGAGCCCTAAACCGGAAGTTGGCGGGGGATGTGCGTATGATTTTATTATCACACTTGTCTATAATTCAGAATCGGCTACATATTCATCACATTGCTGTCATCGTAGGTAAGTCCTTTTTCTATGCTCTGCTCATTCGGAAAAATCTCCCTTTCTCTCTATCTCTCTCTGTCTATCTCTCTGTCTCTCTCTCTCTGTCTGTCTCTCTCTCTCTCTCTCTCTCTTCTCTCGCTAAAGTGATTATGAAGTTTATCAGGGTGGAGGTGGGGTGGGGTTATTTGATCACGAGTGCCTCCGATCGATATGAGTTTGACTGTAAAGACTTCTTCACGTGTTGTGTTGCAGCCATTTTACTACCCACCTTAATAGATGAGTGGTAAGTATTAAATTATTAGGGCTGTGCGGTTAAACCGGTTCACCTGAAAACTGCGGGTTTTTATTTTCGCGGTTCAGTTAATCGGTTCGAAAATGAAAAACCGGTTTTTCCGGGTTTTTTTATCTTGTGCTGTGTTCGCTTTTTGTTTATTTATATTCGTTTAATTTTGGGAATTGTGTCTGCAAAACACAACGCAAAGCCAAAAATGGGTTTCGTTGCTTCCCGTTTTTATTTTACACACCATCTTTCGTGCGGCATGATAACAAAAGATTGCAACGTCAAATTTTCAGTTTGATCCGCCAGTTGTCGAAATTACGGCCCTCTAATGGGATAATTAGGCTGTTTAAACACATTTTTCGTTTTATTTAAATTTTAAAAGTGCGGGATAAATCGACAACTTTATCGATTATTGTTGTTTCGGCGACCCAGTTGCGATTGAGAGGTCTGGGTAACACGCGATTTCCGGGTTTAGCTTAGTGATAGTTTATTTTATTATTATTATTATTATTATTATTATTATTATTATTATTATTATTATTATTATTATTATTATTATTATTATTATTATTATTATTATTATTATTATTATTATTAATAATAATAATAATATTAAAGTAAGGTAATGTAAGGTAATTAGGTTAGGGAATTTTTCTTTTATTGCATTCTCATACAGGCGACTTTGTACGCATCGCTTCGACATGAACGCTTAACTATAAAGCTATTAAACCTTGCACATTGAAAGAATATATATTAAAGGTGTGCAACGTCAAGGTTTAAGTTTGATCGACCAAAAATTGTCGAAATTACGGCTCTCGGAGCTTAGGCAATTTTTCGTGTTGCACTTTCATACAGGCGACTTTGTACGCATCACTTCGACATGAACGCTTTAACATAAAGCTATGAAACCTTACACAGTGAAAGAATATATATATTAAAGGTGTGCAACGTCAAGGTTTCAGTTTGATGGGCCAAAAATTGTCGAACATAAGTTCATAGAGGCGACTTTGTACGCATCCCATGAACGCTTTGGTGTAACGCTATGAAACTTTACACAGTGAAAGAATATATATTATGAAGTGTAGAGACCATGGATGACGTCTTCAAAGTGAATTATGCTGACTATAAACTAAACTTCCTGCTTTTGAATCGGATTGGATGTTGCAAGTGAAGAATTTGCATCTACATTGGGAAGCTGTTGGAAAGACCATTCCAAGAGATAAATTCATCCAATGCATGAATGTGAAGAACTGCATTTACCGCTCACTTATGACATTGATTCGGCATTTATCAACGTGAATACAATTTGGGCAGTTGAACTCATGTTAGATGTAGCTGCAAGAATCATTTTACATTATGATGATGACGTTCCATTGACGACGAAAGTATCAGAACTTGTTCGGTTCAACCATGGACAGGTTGAAGTGAATTCAAAAGTTTGCAAGTTCTTTGAAAAGGGAGCTGACTCAGCAGATAGTTGGGTATAAAAAGGAGTGGACTCAGCAGAGTGGAGTGAAGTCATTTCTCAGCAGACAGTTGGAGGGAGTGAACTGACTCAGCAGCAAGTTGGGTATAAAAAGGAGTGGACTCAGCAGACAGTTGGAGTGAAGTCATTTCTCAGCAGACAGTTGGAGGGAGTGGACTGACTCAGCAGATAGTTGGGTATAAAAGGGAGTGGACTCAAAGTCATCAGTACATTGTGCAGTCATGGAGAACAAGACAAGCAGCTTTAAAATTAGTGCCAACTTAACCATTACTGTGGAGCATGGAGAATATGGGCCATTTCTACGCATCACACGTGGAGAGAGATGGTGTGCTTATTCACCATCTTTGTGGAAGATTGTATGTCAAAGTTTGAAAAATTTGCGTGACATTGGCTTCAAACTATACTTAACGCAAACGAAGTGGCTTGAAGTCATTTCATACTTGGATATGCGTTATGTCAGTTTTGTGCGCACATCACGGTTTGAAGGGAAAGAATACACGCATTACATCAACATGTGTGATGGTGAATGGGAGACACTGCTTCAGGAGATGGACAACATCAACTCAGCCCTATCACCATGTGAGGAATGTCATGACAAGAAAACTATCATCAAGCTGCAAAAGGATGGTCGAATGAAGGTGTCAAAGCTATCCAAGAAAAGGCAGAATAAAGAAAAGAAACAAAGTCAACATGGAGAATCTTGTACTATTTAGCGGACACAAGGACGTTCTTACAAACATGTTTCCAACACGACTTGAAAAGTATGGACATGTGTTCAACTCGAGTGAAGCGTTGTATCAGTATGAGAAAGCAGTTTTTCATCAAGATATTGCTTCAGCCATTGCTTCATGTAGAAATGGATATGAAGCGAAACGTATTGCTAAAGTGATAAAGCCATGTCCTTACCAGTAAAGAGAAGTAAACTGCAAGATGTTTTACAAGTCAAATTGAATCAGTGTGTATTGTTTCGCAACAAGTTAAAAGAATGTAAAGACAAAACTTTAGTTGAAGCAAAGTATGATCATTGGTGGGGAGCTGGTGTGAAACATTTGTCATCTCCTTCATATCCTGGTCAGAATATCATGGGAAAGTTGTTAGAAATGTTGTGTGAGACTTGATGTGCAGACGTGTTTTTAACATGTAAAACATGGAGAAGTGTGTTAAGTGAACAACAACTGGAAAAAACTTGCTGAACTTGACAGACTTGTGCTGCAGTGCCGGAGCAGCATAACTTGACAGACTTGTGCTGCATTGCTGGAGCAACATCTCACAAGACTGCATAAAGGCGGACATGACACTGAGACAATATATTGTTCAAAAAGCCTATTGTGAAGAAATGTTATCAGCTGTAAAAAAAGTTTGCATGTTTAGCCTGTCCTGCTTGTCAACATGAAGAGTGTCAAGAACATACTTGTCATGCTGCATGTGCCTATACATATTGGAATGAAGCTAAATATTACATTCATTTAGATAAAGTGTTAGAGAATGCAAATCAACGTTGTGAGAAATATGGTGTAGATACTATTACATTAGATGAATTCAGTCATTGGTTAGTGTTCATTGAAGACCAATGGTCTCCAGTTTTTCATACCATTGTATCCATACTTGATTTGTAAAAACTTGTTAGTTAAGTGATGTTAGTTAAGTGATGTTAGTTAAGTGATGTTGGTTGAGTTATAAATAAAAGTGTTCTGTTGAAAAGTGTTTTTATTTCATTCATCATGTCGACGTGGAAAGACTACTTGACCAATATTTACTTCAAACCTGGACAGCCTGGAGCATTTGTTGGTCCTTACAAAGTTTATCACATCTTAAGAAAACATAATCAACCAGTCACACATTCACAAGTGAAGAAATGGCTACAGGATCAAGATGCTTTCAGTTTACTACAACCTGTAAAATACAGGTTCAAAAGACAACGTGTCATTACACGTGGTATTGATGATATGTGGGATATTGATTTGGCTGATATGGGAAACATAGCTCCCTATAATGATGACATACGCTTTTTACTCATTGTCATTAATGTGTTTTCCAAATATGTGTGGGTACAGCCAATACCTAATAAATAACATACCAGCGTCATACAAGCTTTCCAAAAGATTATTCATGACACACGACGAAGACCGCGAACTCTAAGGTCAGATAAAGGAACAGAATTTAAAAATAGATGGGTAAAAGGATTTTTGAAGAAAGAGGGAATTCATGCTTATACCACAAAGAATGAAACCAAAGCCAACTTTGCTGAAAGAGTCATTCGTACTCTAAAGGGAATGATGTATCGGTATTTTCTACATAATCAAACTTACCGTTACTTAGACATTCTTCCAGACTTGGTGTACAATTACAACCATAGACCTCATGGTTCTCTTCCTAATAAATATGCTCCTGCAGAGATTCGTAAAGACAACGAATCGAAAGTGTGGAAGTATATGTATGTCGACAAACTGAAATTGAAACCGAAGAAGAAGAAGAATTTTAAATTTAACATTGGCGATCATGTTCGTATTTCTCACATCAAATACGTGTTTCAACGGGATTATCACATCAAATGGACGCAAGAAGTCTTCATTGTCACACATCGTTGTAAGAAGCAAGGAATACATTTGTATCGTGTGAAAGACTTTTTAGACGAAAATATTGATTGCCATTTCTATGAAGAAGAACTGCAGAAAGTGACCAAAGATATTGAATCTATTTATAGAATTGAAAAAGTCTTGAAAACACGAAAAAGACGAGGTGTGAAAGAATTATTTGTCAACTGGTTAGGTTGGCCAAACAAGTTTAACAGTTGGGTGAAAGAAGCAGACATTCAAAAATGAAGCATCCATTTACATGTTTGGTCTCTGGACCTACAGACAGTGGCAAAACGTCTCTGGTGAAGGAAATTCTAGAACAAAAGTTGATTCAACCCTCTCCAAAATGCATTTTATGGCTTTATGCAGCAGATCAGCCTTTGTACAAGGGAATGAAAGGCGTGGAATTTTACCAAGGCATTCCAGATGACATTGAAGAGCGTTTTAACCCGAAAAAAACCAAACTTACTCATCATTGATGACTTAATGACCAAATGTCATAGTGATGAGCGTATGACACGTCTCTTTAGTGTTGGTAGCAGTCATCAACTATAGAACCATACAAGAACTTTGTCAGGCAATCAATGAAGAAGCGACTAAGTCCGATGATCTTAAAGAAGCTATTTGGATAAAGTATGATAAAATTAGACGACGTGTTTTTCTATTTCTAAATTATGGCTTTGAAAAGTGTCATTCTCCGCTGGATTAGCTGAGATTTTAGGATTTATCCCAGATCAATGGTATACTGAAAGATGTATAGCTGAATATAAAGCCGATGTGAAACAGGGATTTTATACACTTTATGTGTATTGTAGCATTTGTGAACCACAAGTTGTTGGTGATTATTATGTTCCTTTGCTACGTTCTGTTGGAATACAAGGTCATGATGGAGACATTGTTATGAAAACTTACAGCGAATCGCATTATGTTCCTGTAAACACGTCCAAATTTGACGTGATTGAAATGAATATTAAGGACAACACAGGCCATAATGTTCCATTTCAAACTGGAAAGGTGATTTGTTAACTACATTTTCGACCAAAAGCAATATGAAAGCTTATACACACGATCCGTCTGCATATCGCAACCATTTTCTTCGTCAAGTGGGCGGGGAATTACCAGGATTCAAAGGAGCGCGAATCCAATATGGCGATGGTATTGGTTCATTACTGGGATCATTGGCTCGCAAAGCTATTCCACTACTTAAGGCTGGGGCTAAGATCGTTACGCCACATCTTAAGAAGGCTGCAAAGAATGTCGCGAAAGATGTTACGGGCCAAGTAGCAGAACGTGTGTTTGGTGAACAAAAGCGCGTGCAACCGATGAAACGTGCCAGAAGACGAAAAACAGCCAGACGGGTAACATCAAAACACAAAGATATCTTTTAAATCATGTCTCTCATTCATAATCATTCGTGTGAATGTAGTCTTTCTCCATTGGAATGGTTTCGCGTACCACCGACGCAAACTGCTGTAGAGAAAAGTTATAATGTTGACTATCAACCACTCACAAGCATTAGAGAAGGCGCTCCAATAGAATTCTACATTCCTGCGAGTACAGAAGAATATCTGGATTTAAAGAACAGCAAACTTCATATTGTATGTCGCATTGTAAAGGCTGATGGAACAGCTTGTGGCGCAGATGATAATGTCTCCTGCATCAATGATGTGTTTAATGGGTTATGGTCTAATATTGAATTGTTTCTGAATGATCGATTGGTTTCTCATAGCAACAATACTCATGGTTATACCAGCATTATCTCTCATCTCATCCATGATTCGGAAAAAAGTCTGCATTCTGAGCGCTCTATGCGTCTCATGTACAAGGATACTGCTGGGTCAATGAATAGTCATGAGGTGAAAAGACCTAATCCTGAACAATATGTATCAGGGTTTCATGTCAATGCTGACGGTGGTGACTTAGCTGAGCAAGGAAACAATGGTTTACACAATCGTTATTTGCATACACGTCTTAGCCGTGATTTTATGCTGACAGGTGGTTTAAGGATAGATTTGTTTGAGCAGGATCGTTATCTTCCTAATGGCATTAGTTTGAAATTGCGTTTCCATAGACAAAAAGATGACTATGTATTGATGGCTGCAGATAATACCTAGAAGGTAGAAGTGAAAGAGGCATTTTTAACCATTCGCAAAGTGAGGGTGAGTCCAGGTATTCAGTTAGGACATACAGATGCATTGATGAAAAGTCCTGCCAAGATAATCATCACTAGAAAAGAATGTAAAGTGTAAGCTATTCCAGCAGGATTTCAGTCTTTTATGAAAGATAACATCGTTTTGGGTTAATTACCAAATCGTATTGTCATTGGTCTGGTTCATAATGAAGCCTTTGGTGGATCAGTATTGAGGAATCCATATGATTTCAAACATTTTGATCTGGACTATATGCAACTGAACACAGATGGTGAACCAGTCCTATCCAAACCTCTCAAGCTTCGCATTCCACAGAACAAATACCTGGACGCTTTTGAAACGCTTTACAAATCGTTTGATAGATTGAATGGGGAGAAAAGTTCCATTATAAAACGGGAAGATTGGCCTAGAGGTTATGCTTTATTTTCGTTTGACTTAACACCTGATTATGATGGTGATGATCATTTCCCCCAGATCAAGCATGGGAATTTGCGGCTAGAAATGAATTTTGCTAGAGCTTTGCAACATACAGTCAATATCATCGTCTATGCTGAATTTGACAACATTATTGAAATAAGTGCAAATCGCAGCATCCAATTCGACTACCAGTCATGAACACGAAGCAGATTGATGCCATATTGAGTCATGATGTCATGACCAAAGACTTGTTTCAGGGCGTGTTTGCCATGGACCAGTTACCATCTTTACAACGCGGTGCCTATGTCATCAACACAGATGATCAAGATGAACCAGGAGAACATTGGGTGGCAGTGTATTATGACAAAGACCCTGTGGAATATTTTGACTCTTATGGACTGTTACCTCTAGATGATCGTTTAGACATGTTTTTAAGAAATGACTATATGTATAATTCCATATCATTACAAACGCCAATATCATCCTCATGTGGTTTTTATTGTGTATATTATATATTGCATAGAGCTCGAGGTTTGATATTGTGAATATATTAAAAAGAAAGGATGGTGATTTTATTGTAAAGGATTTTGTATATAGACATTATAAACCATTGTTTTATTAATGTTGTACTTAAGTTGCAGTTAAGTTGTAGCTAAGTTGTTGTTATATTAGTTAAGTTGTTGTTAATTGTTCACGTTTGTTACATAAAACAACCCAAGTTTCAAACAGTCTTGTTAATTGTGTTGTACAAACTTTTATTTACAAACTCTATTTACAAACTCTTAACTACAAACACTTTTTACAAACTCTTAACTACAAACACTATTTACACTATTTACAAATTCTATTAACAAACTTCTATTTACAAACTCTATTTACAAACTTTTATTTACAAACTTTTATTTACAAACTCTATTTACAAACACATTCATTTTTCAATACATTCATCAATGAATGCCATTCATTAGAATCTAAATTAATATATGTATCATAGACATTACATCCATGTTTGTAAATGCTATGAAAGCTCACATAACGCGCATCACCAAACTTTATCACTTTAACAGTTTCATGTTCAGACAGTTTCAGTTCATATCCTTCTTTTTCTAAGTCTATGTCCATCACACGCATAGGCTGTGTCAGCTCAATGGATTTGGTACCCCGCATAAGTTGTATTCCTTCCTCTTTGAATTCAAGCATAAGGTTCTTCCCAATCCAATGCTTGCAACAGCGCGTTCCATTCCACTGTGCTGAGGGTGATGTAGTCGTAGTTTTCTGTAAGCTCGTCATATTGGCGAAATTGTACAAACACGTCTAGACCGTTCTCAGTCACACGCACTTCTATATCATTTGAACCGGTTCACAGCCCTATAAACTATACATCCATCTGCGAGATTAAAACCATCACAATGTTATCATGTCGTTTACGATCCCAAGGATTGAGGGAAATTAAAAACACATTTCCTCTCTTTCTCTCAGTGTGACATTATTTTTGGAGGCTTTTGGTACTTTTCATCGACATTTATTGCCCAAATGTAACAAATATTGGGTGGTGATGGTGGTTGTTAGGGGTGGGGGGGAGGTTGGTGTGTTAGATTACTTTTCCCTTATTGTCCTTCAAGTTTTATATATCCTGTGTGTGGTTTTTTAGTTCCCACTTGGTATTGAAAATACCAAATGGGATGGATTGCCTCGAATTCTTCACCTATTTTTTTTTTCCTCCCTTTTTTAATTTTTTTCTTCTTCCGCCGAATCGGTTTCCAGACATCTCTTCTAAGACCCCTGAAGCTAGACCAACCAAACTTGGCACATGTATGGAGAGTCATCTGAAGTGGTTCACCTGATAAAAATTTTTGACCTTAACCTTACTGGTCAAGGTCAAATCGCGAAAAAGGTCAATCGAGTTCCAGACCGCTACTGCAAGGCTGTTGAAGCTAGAAAAGCCAAACTTGGCACATATATAAAGGACAATGTGATCTGAGGCACCCGTTAAAAATTTTTGACCTTGATGGTCAAGGTCAAATCGCGAAAAACGTTATTTGAGAAAAACAATGATTTATCTCGAAAAGGGTAGGAGCAATTTTGACCTTATTTTCGACCTCCACCCCCTATACGACGATACGTAAGGTATAACTTCCGGTGTCCTTGACCTCCAGGTCACTTTCGAGCCCCAAACCGGAAGTTGGCCTTTATCTCGAAAACGGTAAGAGATAGAGCAATCGGTTTCCAGACATCTGCTCCAAGACCACTGAAGCTAGATCAACCAAACTACTCACATGTATGGAGGGTCATCTGATGTGGTGCACCTGATAAAAATTTTTGGCCTTGACCTTACCGGTATAGTTGGTAGTATTTAGGAGGATGTTCTACATTCCGACATGTGAAAATTGTTAACAAACAGAAATATCATCTACCTTCCGTTTTAAGTTATCATTCCAATTTCGGTCTAGTTTTGTTTTGTTTCGTTCTGCATTTGTCTTGGAAAGATAAACAAAAGTAAGATTTACAACTCCGTGACCTTCTTCCCTGTTTAATTGTTGAAGTTCATAGAACTGCCAAAATTTAAGAGTAATGCAGTAACACTGGAAGAAAGACAAGAATGAGAAGCTCAAGTAACTACACAGTGTGTTTAAAATTGCTGTTGAGTAGTTTTGATTGAAATTGGTTGACATCTTTTCTGTGTTTACGTTCTACAAACGTCAGATTATTAGATTATTTGTAGTTCATACCTGCCTCTGTCTCGACTTGTTTGAATAAAATGTTTTCCGGCGTGGGGTGCATGTCTAACTGTCATTGTCGACCTGAATTGCTACGTCATCAAATTGATACAAAACACTGCGGTCATATTCGGAATACAGGTGGTATACGGTAAACAACTAAGCTGCGGTAGGACTGCAGTTTAGACCAAAAGATTTTAATAAAATTCGGTATAAATATTTCTTTGTAAAGTCTCAAACATTTCCTCTGTTACCGGTATATATTGGTTACACCATCGCTACCAATGTGGTAAAATGCAGTACTTTTACAGTTAATATATTAAATGTACTGGAGATACGGCCTTTTCCAGTTTTTTTTTTTTTTTTTTTTTTTTTTTTTGCAGAAACAAACTGCAGAATTACAACAAACATTTAGCGCAAAGTAAACAAAATACACTTTTGGAATCCTTCTTAGACTGAAGACGGGTCAACAATTAGCAGTTATTGCAATTTTATCTTTGCTATAGAAATTCTTGTGAGTTTTATCCTTTGGTCTTAATAAATTAAAACTGGTCTGGCGTTCATTCAGATTGAATAAGCATTGTCGTAACAAAGATGCACTTGCTGGAGGTACATTCTTTGAGCAACAGAATGCTTTTGATTTGATAAACACGTAGACGATTAAATTGTTTATTGTCCTATTACCTTCTTTAAAGAGTGATTTGCACATGTTTTGTTAATTGTCTAGACGGTTTGTGGTTACTTAAAAAAATGGAGTTATATCATATGCTTCGAATTTTACTGCTCGTATTGGTTCATCGCATATAACAGCTGTTAGAGTGTATTTTGTCATACCTGTAATTAACTCGAAATGTCATTCATCACAGCTGTCTCTGATAAAAATGAAATGAGAGTTTCACATTTCTTTGCATTTAAAGATATCATAAACTCTTTTCCTGATGTTGCTATTTTTTGCATAAATGAAAGGGGGGATTTATGATGTCTATAATTCTATTAACAATATCAGCAATTCAATTATTAGAATAAGAATAAATTACTAATCTAATCTGTTAACTTTTTTATGTGGTAAATTATTTTCGATTTCAACAAATTGAACTAAAATCTATGATTGAAATAACAAAGAAACTTGTAACATTCATATCGAAAATTAATTTATTCACATCAATAATTGAATTCTTATGTTGATATGAAGAATTGGGTGAGATATGTGATATAAGACATTTTTATTTATTTAATTTATTTTCTTTTATTTATTACCTGTTTATTATATTTATTTTATGAACAAGAATTTTGATATTAAAAGTTTAATTATTGATATCAGTATTAAAAGTTGCATATTTCGGCATCAACACAACATAAAAGTATTTTTTATTGCATGAATAATACAGAAGTGCAGATAATTATATCCCAAATTAAATCATGATATCAATGATTAAGTACTGATATAAAAATTATTTTTAACAGTGATTTTTAAATTTATAACAACATTTACGGTTGTCTTTCATTTTTGACGTCAAGAATTATTTATTTATAATAAGAGTAAAGGAATGAAAATAAAAACATCATTTCATAGTGACTGCATATCTCATATTATTCAAACATGGCATGCCTATTACATAATTGATCTCCCCACAGCAGTAGAGCCAGCACGATCGGATACAGTTAGAGAATTGTAATATCAAAATCTTGTGTATGCGACCAAGCCTCAACACACCACTGATCTGCGAATCCTAATGAATTTGCTGCGTCACAGTAAAGCTGTATTGACTTTGAACTTTAACATTATTCTTTGCGTAGTATGGTTACACCGTTGAAATGCTTAAAGAAATGGTTCCAGGCGGAAAGCTCTTTCCTGGCCTCAATGAGATTCTTACGTAGTAATGTTTACGGGTAGCACCATTTGTTATTAGACGACGGAGAAATTCGCGTCCCGGTTTTACCACACGGCAACGAAAATTCAAAAATCCCACCAGCGACTGAATTTCGCGCAGGGTCACCTTCCTTTTACTCGCTATATTGGCTAATAATGTCCGATCCTTATCCAGTTTATCAGCAGGAAGTCTTGCGCACATTGCCAAAGTATCGAATTCGATGCCGTGAGGTATGACAAGCGTTGTAGGTAGGACTGCCCTGTCTCTGTTTATTGGTATATGTACAGCTTTGCACAATGCTATAAAGATTTTGAGTTAAACCAAATACTGGACAGAAGATGGTGGAGAAAAGAACATACAATCGTCCAAAATGTGTGGTACAGCTTTAATATTACAAAGCAATGCATCTGTTGAAGTAGAACTGCTCTTTCCAAGTGAACCCAAGTAGATATAACCCCGGGTGTGAAGGCAGAATCCTGAAAGCATTTTCTTTATCCGCCTTCGCAATGAGACAACCTCTGCCGTGCTGCGTAATTATGTCAAAAGCGTAGTCAAGGGTTTCATATGACACTGTCGTCAAGTCGTTTGGGATGGTTGAATTGACGCTTGACTGATCTTTTGAAAAACTTAGATCATGAATTAAGCGAAATTTATTAGGCTGCTTCTTTGGGATCAGGCCTAATGCCAAAACGTGGAAATCATTAAATGGTGGTGAATTAAAAGGGCCTGTGATACGGTTTAAGTTGATTTTTTCTGTAATTTTTTGTCAACAATTTTGGTGTGCTGAAGAGTCGAACTGTGGTGTGTGACTTCCGAACAAATTAGAAAATCGCGACAATGCAACATAAATCCGTAAGCCAAACCCATTAGCAGAAACTTTGTCCTGTGGGGGTCGTATCCTTGCAGAAGTTGTGAGAGTAGAGCAATGTCAATGTCACATAAGTTAGTTTTTATTGATTGTTTTGTTTAGTTGGTGCAGCGGAGTTGGCTTGCTACTAACAATGCCGCATTGCGTGCCATCCGTTGCATCCAGGGCATTTGCGACTGTACTTACATGGGTAAGCCCGGCATGCTGTTATGTGGCAATTAAAGCAGAATTCCTTGGACACGCTGGTGGGTCTGCTGGGAGCTTGAAAGGGCTGCCGTTATGAAGGAAAATTACCGTGAATGGAAGACATCAAAGTCCCGATATACAGGCTGATAAGTGGTTTATCCCATGATAAGGCGGTAGTGATACGGGCTCCTCTGAAGGTCTCGTCATAGGTGCGCCAGGCTTATCCTTGGATTTTCGCTAGTGCGGTTGTTTGCGATGGAGGTGCTGCAGTATAAATTGCCATATAAACAAGCATGACATTTGTCCATTGCTTGATGGAACTGGTCTGTTTAGAAAACGGCTGTTTCAGACTAACGGTCGTGTCGTTACTTGCTGACAGGGTGTAATGTTGCTTTTAAGACAGAAGTGTTAAAAGATCAACAAACTGGCGTGTTTTATCCTTTCTTTCAGCCTTTTTGATACAGTGACACAGATGGGGATATCAAAACAGGCGAATAAATTGGCGTTGTGGGACGGGGATTGTCTTGGGGATTGTCCTCCGTGAACATCGCCAACAGGGTATTTGTCGTTTGGTCGTGGTGTTCGACATTTCCCTAGGGGGGGGGGGGGGGCTCCAGCTGCACAGAAGGAGCAGTCGAAGCTGTGTCGTTGACCGGGGTAGGAACCTCTTTCGATAGCGTTGGCGGATCTTGTGTTAACCACGGTGCTGGAACGCCTTAGAAAAATTCCTTTAGTTCTTCACCCACGCTCTTGGCTATCTCCTGTCGTAGTTCATCGTTCGTAACGTATTGCGCATTGACATTGCTGGTTGCTTTAGTGACCTTGATACAAGAGTGCGTTCGTGATTCTTTGCCCTTTTGAGGGATTATTTTGTGGGTGTTTCCCAGGCATCCTGCAAAAGAATCAGGGTACTTTGAGTTTAAAGTAATCAGGCCGCTGTATAGCGACCTTCACAGGCATACATGGACTGACAGCATATGCCTTTAAACGGTCGGCTGTAAACGCCCAAAGGTAAAGCTAATAATCAATTTTTAGCCTCCAACAAATTCCCTGATGAGATGATTTTTTCCTGGATTCTTCATAAAAAAGAAACAAAGCGTAAATCTGGAAATGGCACAACCTCCCTGACGTTGCTTTAACTATAGAATAGATAAAAAATTACTGAAAATGACCAAAAGTGGTAATTTTAGTTTTCGCGAAAGTTATACACCATTTTTTGTCTACTTGATTGTTTATAAGTATCGCCATGCTTGAAAAAAATTTGTCCGGTTTTGATCACCCAAAATGATTTCAGGACTGATACCGCGACAAATCTGCGATCTGTTAATAACTCACTTTGACTTGTATATCCAAAATCTTGTTAATAAGTCAACTTTGACTTTATATCTAAAGTCAAAATAACCAAAGATGATGTAAACGTAATCTGAACTTATAATATTCCCGTTAAAATATAGATCTGTGTTTTGCGTTTTTTTATGTGCTATAGCATTGACGCCAAGCTTATCTCTGGCAACAGACGTCAATCTGGAGAGACTGCTAAGAATTCTTCTTGAACGTTTGGTCTTAGCTTCTGCGCATGCTTTAACAAAGATGGATAAATGGATGAGTCAGAGACGCTGATCTGTGCCTCTCTCGCATGCTCCATGGAATTAATTTCTGCGCATGAACCAGTAAAGATAGACAGCGGAAACAGGGATAAGTCGCAGACCCTTAACTGAGCCTTCTTGCGCCAGTTCCACAGCACAGATAGACAGGAGAATGGAATAATGAATAATGCTTTTAACGTAATCAAGCTCGGTAGATTGCACAAATATAAATTACAGTAATGTATGCATCGACATTAAGAGGCACTGCAGATAAAAAAGCCCTAGGGTAATGTGAAATAATTGCAATCAGTCCACCTCAACGAACTGAAAACATAAAATCAACAAGGGATAGCTATACAGACGAATGCAATCAACCTCGGTAGATCGCACGGAAAAACAGTTATAATAATTGTTATTGTTTCCCTGTGTGAGTCCTATATTGCGAATACCTGAGGGTGTAATTACTTATCTGTTATAGATGCCTTGACGCCAGCAACAATGTCTCTATGTAATTGTTGTACTATTTATTCAGCCAACGCTTGTTTGAATTAACACCATCCACTTGAAGCTCCTTGTATTTTGCCCAAATGTGATTGTGCTTGAAGAAAAAGGTAGCGTTGTTTGAATTTGTCGAAAAAACTTTCACGACTTTCTCGTTGGTGGCAAAAACAGCTTCCTTGTACTCGGGTATGGTTCGATACACAGCTTGCATCAACGGTTTTCATTTCTGAACCACATCATTGAAATGATAACTTTGCGAACTCCTAACAGCAAAAGGCTGTTGGCTAGGCGTCTCATTTTAAATGTGAAATTTTCGGGGGTGACACTAGGGTTGCAGAGATCATTGGTGCCAGTTTCCACGAGAATAACATCGAATTGAAAGTTTTGTATCCAGTCAGGCTATTTAAGCATATCGTAAATGTGAGCGCCCGAATATCCGCAGAATAGAACCTTGCAGTAACTTTTGTCCAAATGTGGTTTATATTCTTTTTTCTCGTAACAAAATCGCTGCAAGTGCTTGACAAAGAAATGTCCAATTATCAGAGCTCTTGGCTTATGTGATTGTTCCATTGTAATGTACTAAGCTGATGAGCGAGAATTGAAGATAATCCGATAAGATGCTGGAAAGAATAAAAAATTGAATACAATTAATTACGCTCAAATATATATGATTTTGGAAAGAAGGTTGCTGCTATGCAGTTTTTTACACTGACGCTATCTTTAAGCAGTTGCGCTGTGACTCGTACTCCAGAGCCAATGAGCATTGCCCTGTGCTGGTGGCTTATTAACAATGCAAATATACAAATATGCCACTCTGGCTCGTGGATGATTACACATAGACTCCAATTGCGCAATATACACTCGATAGCTGTAAAAGATTCTTTAAATATCCCCTGGTAATGTTTAAATGTCATTTTTGAGAGTAATCTTTGAATTTATTGCAACATTTAAGGTTGTCTTTCGATTTTTGACATCAAGAATTATTTATTTATAATAAGAGTAAAGGAATGAAAATAAAAACATCATTTCATGGTGACTGCATACCTCATATTATTCAAACATGTCATTAACTTGTAATAAATGTTAGAAAAGCATTTTGCAACCTCATTAGTTATCATAATCTTTAAAGTAATCCTAGTGGCATGAATCACGTTTCAAAAGCCAGTTCAGTAGAGGAAATGCACAGGAGTACAGTGTGGGAAAAAACATAAAGAAACACATAAGGAAAAGGTGTGAAAAATTTATTTTCTCTATGTGTTAAAACGTTATTAGAGCGTAGGATAAATTATTTATGACATTGTAAAAATGGTTTTCTAACACAGAAACAGCTCTGTACCTATTTCAAAGTGATTTTGATGTATTTCTCCATTGACTCTATGCTTCTAAGTTTCTCTGCTTCTATGTTTATCCCCCAAAACCTGGAGTCTTGTTTTTTCGTAGATCTGGGAGACGAAACTGTGAATCTGCTTATGCATTTATGTGTTTACAGGTGTTTGCTGGAGATGAAGCATACTCCGAGGCCAGTGATCCAAATGTGCACTGCTATCCAGCTTACAAATCCTTAATCACCAACACCACCAAGTATAACACAATGTTTTCCGATTTCATGCCTTTGGACACGAGAAATATTGACTTCATGACTCATGAAGATGTGTGTGAGTATGGCAAAGCTTATGCTGACCATTTCAATCTACTGCCGAAAATTAAAATGAACGCTCATGTAACAAAGGTAAATAAAATTGGTCAGAAATGGCAAGTGAGTTACCAGAAAGGGGCGGAGCATAAAACAGGAATGTTTGATAACGTCATAGTGTGTACAGATGGCTTTGGTTTCCCGCACCAAGTGGATATTGGAGGGAAGGAGAAATTCAAGGGACTTATGCTACATAGTGGTCAAGTACGAAATGGTGTCCCTTTGTTTAAGGACAAGCGGGTACTTGTAGTAGGTGGGTCTTATTCTGGTGGGGAAATGTTAAATATGGCCTTGCAGAGCGACGTGAAAAAGGTTTATGTCAGCGTATCGCAACAACCGGAAGTAAAGAGTGCCTGGAGCATTGATCGTTACGTCACGTCCGTGTACGGTGACAGGCGCCCTTGGGACTATCTCTTGAACCGGCAAAACAGTCGAGTGAACCCATCCGATTTTAGTGAAATGTTGGCAAGTTGGTGCTATCCCTTTCATAAGAATAGCCCGGATGCGACTCTTGTGTACCCTGGGGATTCGCTGGCTATCACACCACTTGATACTGTGAAAGAAGGGCTGGAGAAAGGTGTACTGGAGTTTGTTGACGCTTTGAAAGGGGTTGGGGAAAACGATGCATTCTTGAAGAATGGTAAGAAATTGGAAGATCTTGATGTCATTGTTTGTGCCACTGGCTACAACCAAACATATCCCTTCCTGGATGACCTATGGCCAAGCAGCGAACAGAAGAAATGTGAACTTTACAACTACGTTATCTCCCCTAATGCGAGCCTGGATGGACTAGCGTTCATACTGATGCAGCCTGCAGCATTTGCCCTCTTGCCTGTTGCAGAAATGCAAGCTCGTTGGTTTCTCCATAAGATAGCCTCACGGCCATACAGCCCAATTGGCACAATCTTCACTGAGGAAGAACGTCAACATATGAGTAAGACCATACAGGAAAAATACACCATACGGCCGCCGCATTTCCGATTCAACTACATCGACGATATTCCTCTGTTACTGGATTATTTGGCTGAGGATATCGGAGCCCAGCCTCCGGACTTCCGAAATCTCATTGAGTCGGGAGAAAACGACAAGATCGATTTAGGAGTTGCTTTGGCGTATGGTCCCTTTATTGGCACACAATTTCGCATTCAGGGGCCCCATAGCTGGCCCGGTGCTGCCAAGGAATGCGTTTCCCTCGCCAAGCGTTTCTTAGGAAAGCATTTTGACGAATACAAAGCAAATGTATTACAGGGAATTTACCCAAGTTCCGGCGGTGCTGTCAAACAATTTTGGAGCAACTGAGCAATAAACATTCACAGAAGTAAACAACATAGCAACTGAATTTCTTATCTTTTGTACTTTAAGATTACGCTTGATAGCATATTAGATTCTTCGAACTTGAAAAGGATATTCCAAAGTTCATGCACTGTAATCGCAAAAGTGATATGACTGGATAATGAAATTTAGCAGTATATATAATCTGTATGTCACATAGAAGCCTCTTAATATCTTTCATGTTCTATTTTTGTCAGATATTCAGAAATAAACATGACATCTATTGTGTAAGAGTGTTTATCAAACATCAAAAAGTCCAAATTTGTATTTAAAAACACAATCGTTAACTGTTTTCGTAAACCATAGAGAGAGAGAGCTGTGTTGTTGTAAACTGAACGGAAAAAATAAATGTTTTTAATGTTAGAAACGATTTCCAATTTTATCTTTAAAAGATTGTCTTAATAACGCAGATTATAGCCGTTAATAAGGTCACATTTGTATGTTTGAAGTTTCATTTTTGTACAGAATGCATAGAGACCTTTGGGTTGAACAGATATAAAATTTTATGACTCCAGAAGCTAACTGGAATAAGTTTGAAGCTGAATAAATTAAAACATTTGCAAAGGCAGAACATTTACTTTGTTTATACCGTCTTCTGGTAATTATTCCCCTGCTCCAGCAATGACTGATTGCTTAAAACTTCGTCCATCTTCATCTAAGACTTTATTCGTGTTAAAAAATAGTAAACATAGTGCCAAAATCACAGATTTTAGAAATTTGCAGGTGGCGCTCTTATGCTGTTATTTATTCTCTCATTTTCCGTGTAGTATGTCTTTCTTTTCGAACCAAGTCTGTCGGGCTTTTTGTTTGTGTTTTGTTTTCATTCTTCTGTTTACCCGCAGACATATGTTCACTTTATTTTAATGTAACATATTCGCAAGGTTGTGTTATGTAACTGTATTAAATTGTGTAAACCTAATGTGTCTTCATCTGTTAAAATTGTAAAGAAAAGTAAAGTTTAATTGGAGACGTATAAAATCATTTAAAAAGAACTTGCTGTTTTCTTTATAATGAGCATATATATATATATATATATATATATATATATATATATATATATATATATATATATATATATATATATATATATATATATATGTATATATATATATAATGCGTGAAAATTTCCTTTTAGTAAATGCATGGGAAAATATACGCATATTATGCGCAGTCTAGCAATGTGGACTTATTATCGCAGACCGGAAACAGCCGCCATTGAGCGATAATATATTTCAATTTTGCTAAATTCTGCATATTTTGTCGGAGGGCTGTCTTTTTTTCTAAGTATAATAGAAAGTTAGACATGGAAATACTAATTTCACTGAAATATTTATGCTTAAAATTCTTTTAAGGAGTACTTTGTAACTGCACTTTATAGTTATAAAGGTTCATGTCTCTGTATTCAATGGAGTTATTGTGTATGCCCAGGGTGGGTCGTTCCTTTAAAATTCCATGCTTAATATGCGTGGGAATTCCCACATATAAAATGCATGGAAATATATGCGTATAAAATGCATGGGTCCACATGCGCATAATACACATCGGAAAGAGTCTCAAACTCTGCTAAATCCCACGTAACTACATGGGAATTTCCCAACAAAACACACATTATTTATGCGTGAGTACGTAGGAATACCCACATACATTATGCATAGTCCCCATGTGGGACTGCTATCTGGGAAGGTATTACCGGGGGTTTCCGAAAAAAGCCCAGGGTTTCTATTTGGAAACTGGCCAATTTCAGGCGCTCATTTAGAATCCAAATAGAAGCCCCGGGGCTTCTATCAGGAAACAGTTTCCTAATTAGAGACCCGGGGCTTCTATTTTTTAAATGGCGGGAGGGAGGGGGGTTGTCGATAAGTTTTTATGAAAAAAAAAATTTACCTTCAATCTCTTATTAAAGCGCTACATACTGCGGATATCCGCACAAAAAATAACAAAACACACAAAAACAACAGTAGCTAAAAAAGTTTGGTAAAGTTGGGAGGTTGCCTTGTGCGAAGCACAGGATTAGGCAACGACGCAGAATGTGTCTAGGGGTTTGCCTCACATCAAAGGATTAAGTGCACCGTGTCTGCATTGCGAGTAAACACGAGTTCTAAAAAGACTTACAGGGAAGGAGGGGCAACATTACGCCGTCCGTTTCAGTACTCGGCACGTTATATTTCCAGTAATTCTCCGGAGTAAAAGGTGACAGTGGGGAGGGGGTGTCTGTTCGCCTTGTGCAAAGCACAGGATTAAGCAACGACGCAGAACATGTCTAGGGCTGCCTCATATCAAAGGATTAAGTGCACCGTGTCTTCATTGCGAGTAAACACGAGTTCTAAAGGCTTACAGGGAAGGAGGGGGCTTTTATTAGGAAACGATTTTTTCAGGTCTTTATGTTAACTCCAAATAGAAGCCCCGGGGCTTCTATTGGGAAACAGTTTCCTAATAAGAGCCCCGGGGCTTTTATATGGGGGGAGCTTCTTTTCGGAAACTCCCGGTACTACAGGTTATGGAGCCAGATAAATGATTATTTGGGGTTCATTTGAAATACAGCAACGAGACTCTTTGGCAACCCGTTTCGTGACAGCGGCTTTTTTCTGTCCTCGGAAAAGACACAAAAAAGACCAAGGTTTCCTAACAGTCATTCTCAAAATTAAATAAATAACAAAACTTTTTATTCTTTTCTTTTGACGTTAATTAATTGTTCTTTCAATCAATTTTAAAAACTGGACCGAAATAGACCGATATTGAAATGAGACAATTTTTTTTTCAATAAAAACAACCCCTACAGTATTAAAGGTAACAAAAGCATTTTCCTTAAAAGTTGAAAATTCTAGCAAATCGTTATTAGACTGAAAAAAACTGCTGTAGCCTTCAAGTTGCATTCATTTTTTTTAAGTTAGCACAAAACCCGGTGTGAAAGACTTGCACTGAGAAAGGATCAGTTTTGACCATTCACATATGTATATTCATGAGTTGTCATGTAGTGTTCTTTTTTTTTTCAAAAGGTCAAATGTGGATCCATCACAGTCACACTTTAACAAGTGAAATTGTACAGTCCTATCATGCACTGTACTCAAACAGTACTTGTCAGTATCCATCTGGTATACCGGCCTTGCGACCGTCCGAGGCGGCCTGGATGCAAGGTGTGTAGTTAATAGCATCAGTGACGTCACAAGTATTATGTATGTTCTGTGTCACTGCGAAACCTCCAGTTTCAATACGGTGACCTTTGCTTTTTAATCCGGAGACAACTCTCTGTAAACAAGAATATTTATTACATATAAATATTATTTGGGTAGATTTTGGATTTCCTAAAATATTCGACAAGTTGGAAGTGGTCACGTGACTGTCACAAGTAAGCAATGATTCGTCAATGCGTATTATATTGATGTATTTATTTACGTAAATTCATACAATACCAAAATTTGTTCGATGGTAGATTTATCCGAATCCTACCTTCTTACTGCATGAGAGCTCATAAAAATTTATTGGTAACATATATTTTTGCGCATTTTTATTATCAAGCTCAGTCATCAGCATTTTAATTTTTCCAATGCTTGGTTTAATGGTGAATCAGGCATTGTTCATTTAGGAGACATCCTACCTGGTTTCCGTTCTGAAAATCGTTGTAGGTTTCTTCCAAATATAACACATTGGGCATGAGTTGATGGTGAAAACGAAGAAGACCCGTTGACACATCTACTCTTTTTCCAAACCATAATGTATTCGCTATAACCTGCAAATTGCCAATTTAAGAATTATGTGTCAAAACTACCTACATATGTATGTGTTACCGGCAAGCTGTCAAGCAGCCTGAATATATCAGGCAGTTTGTAAACTGTCTAGTTCAGTCAGACAATTTTTAAACTGCCTACAGTTTCCAACCAGTTTGAAAAATGCCTGGGTTTAAACGCTCCAAAAGGTTACATTTGCCTGAAATGATATTTGCATCGTAGTGTTAACAGAAAATAACAGAAAAAGTAATTATTCTCTATTTTTCATTCCCGTCCCTCCAACCTTGATTCTTTGCCTCCCAAACTATAATCATGAAGACTTAAGAGATTTCTTAAGGCAGTCCATGAATTTCTTTGCAACAAAACAACAGTTTGCCTATCTTGCGATGTTGGTACAGAACATTTACAGCCAAAACGTGTGTTTTCTATCATATTCCATCCCAGTGTCTCAAACAAATAAGTAAATCCATAAAGTATGGACTTGGTTACGTACAAAAGCATTAGCGGAAATGATAGTTGTTGCTCCAGCTGATCCCCCAACTAAGCGTACAACCCCGTCCGAATCCGTGATGATATACGGGCATTTTGAGGTCATAGGCATTTTCCCGGGCTCGATAAAATTAGCTGGTGAAGGCGGCAGGTCGAAGTGATTGGTCACTCCGGGACTGGAGAAGTCGTCCATTACATTGTTGAAAATCATTCCAGTGCGACTTCCGCAACGTTTATTACCAAAGCTGTAAAATAAAAACGAAAGGGTAAAATTAAAATAAATTTTAAATTTTACCTATTAAATCTATCCATTTATTTCATGAATTCAAATAAAAAGCAGTCATATTAAACGTTATACTTCTAGTGTTGCCCTAAAAAGTACAGTTCAACTCGTCTCGTGAGGCGTACCATTTTACTTATAATCGGAGTTCGAAATAAGCAGTGGATAGCTTTTTAGAGACTAATTAAAAAAAAATGGGACTTCGAAAAGATTTGATTTAATCAGGACTTCAAAACATTGGAGTTAAGATGACGAAACCGTTGTACTTTTTACTGTATTTTTCTCCTCACAAAGCTGTCGCATCTACAGCCCCATTGTAAAGGTCAATTAGTAGCCTTACTATGTGTTGATTGATGACGTAATAGAAACCGCAGAGCCATCTGGCGCTAGAAAGGACAAATGCACTGTGCCGCCCTCTTCAGACATCTCAAACTGGGGCTCATAGTACTCCACAGGCTGTGTTTTGCTGTCGTCAATCTTCCGTCGTCGTGATTCCGAATATTCCTGGGACGTCATGTCCTTGACAAGCTGAAATCACACGTAAATAAATAAATAACAGCATAATTTGATACATCATTTTAAAAGCTTTAAACAAAGGGGGAACGGTGTCAGTTATTTGTAGTCTGATGCACAAGCTTCCACACTTTCTTAAGCATTAAGGCAAATTACACGGGGTCAAATGCACTGGCACACATTTTTATACATTTCCTATCTTCACTAGGTCGCTCATTGTAAAATGTGACTAATAATGTAGTACTCGATCAAATTAATCGAGAAATAATTATGATTTTCTTAATTTAAGCATGCAACTGGGTAGTTTTCAAATTTTAAACATTGTAGCAAGCACCTTAAGTTTTATAACAAAAAATCTTTTCACTGTTAGAGTTAAGTAACATTGATTCGAACAGAGACTCCAGAGTCTACCCTGACAATCGATCCGCAGTGAAACAGGTGGACAGCAAACATGATGCAGCAGTTTTCCTTACCTTCGTGACGTCTACGAATTCTTCATCGCCCAGGGCAGACCGTTTTGCGTAAGCAAATTTATAAGCTTCCACTATTCTGTGGTAGGTGAGTACCATATCTTTTGTGGTGGCCACTGACTTTTGTGTAAAATTGTATCCTGAAATCAATTGTTAAGCTAATCTGATGTCACCCATTGTCACTCTCTTTCTCTCTAACTCTCTTTCTGTTAATTTCTCTTTTTTTTTCTTCCTGAGTTTATCTTTTTTCTATCCAGTTCCCCTGTTCTCAAATCTACATATGCGTTGGCACTACAGAGTTTCCATGCTGAGTATTCTAAGGTTTTTTTTTTGTTTTTTTTTTTTTTTTGTTTTTTTTTTTTTGCCTATAACATCTGCTCCAGCATTCATGTATGTCTAAGGAACGTGAACATGGTGACTCAAGAATGCCAGCTAATGTAAATGCAATTAAGTGCACCAAGGCAAAGCCATGCGGCGGGTCCTTTACCAAACAAAAATCATTTCGGTGATGTAATTTACCATCTAAAATGCTGAGAACATGTTGTAACACCGGGCCTGCTGCTGGTGGTGGCGGTGAAAAAACATCATATCCGCCATTTTTCAACGTCACATTTAACGGTTTCTTGAAATAAGACCTGTACGCCTTCAGGTCATCTCCTGTGATTATGCTACCTAAAAATATACGTTTAAATTTTAAACATATCCGGAAATTTTGCAGCGAATCTGGACAAAGCAACAGACATAGTGAAATTTAACTAAGCACATTGAAGTTTTTCATTTTTCAACATGGCAAAGACATCCGGGTCACAACCAAAGAACAATTTCATCATGTCAATGGACATGGCAAACATGACAGGTTGCTTCGCAAATTGACCAAACAATGGCAATTTCAGGAGCGTGCAAGTTTTTTCCAACTACTTTTGAAAAATATTCATGCAATTTGACTTTTTACATATCCTGTTTTGCCGGATTACGCAATAATGTAGATACTTTGACAGTTAGATAAACACGATAGTGATTTTAGTAATATATTCCAGACAGTCCCTTGGGGTCTGTAAAACGTGGCGAGAGAGACGTTGTTTCGACATCTATTTGCAACTTATTCGCAACGATGATTAGACGTCGGATAATCGTTGTCTATCTAACGTCGGCAGGTAGATGTGGTTTCGACTTCCACACCAAAATCCGACGTTGATCCGACGTCGAGTGCGATCGAACGATGATGAAGCGTCACAACGTTTACAGGGAATTCAGTTTTTAAGACTATTGCTTAAAAAAATGCAATGTGTTTACAATATAATGATGAGGTTCTTTTCTTAAATTGCTAATTTTCAGATAAAACTATCTAATGTAAAGGAATATCATACCCATGTCCTCCAAGTCGGCTAGTATGTCCAATCCAAGCTGGCTCTCTGGGTCATAGAAGGAGAGGGGATCTTCAGCAATGTACTGCAATGTTTTGGCAAGCATTGGTCGGTACATCAACTCTCCTTCTTTCAGCAGCTTGCCATCAGGCTTCACAAAGATCTCTCTATTTTCATTTTTAAAATAAATGGCTTTTATGGATATAATAATATTTTTGGGGTAAGCTAATGAAGTTTACTTTATCAAATAAAAAAAACGAAATATTTAGAGGCCGCTTTTCACTTGCGCGTATAGTTTTAACTGATTCGTCATAATATTCGGCTTACAGTACCAGTTTTCTTTGACAGATCATTAAAAAATGGTAAACAGTTCGAATGTGCCATCTGTACCTCAGACCTACGTCTCTTCTTAAATCCTCTTCAAAAACTTCTATTGCCCGTGTCTCCATGCGGTTAACTGCTATACCATTTTGACACAGTTCTATAGTCGGTGTTATCAGATCTCGCCATGGGACTCGACCGTAGCGAAGCCAGGCATCGTGAAGACCTTTCACTTGTCCCGGAACACCGACTGCCAGGCCGCCTGTCAGAAACAGAAACTTTTCATGGAAATGTCGGACATAACACAATAACAGAAAATCACCATTCTTAACTTTGCAAATTTTGTTATCAATCGCTTGGTCTACATTCACATATTACATCTACATTACTACATACTGATCTGCATTATTTATTTCTTTTCCGCCATGTCTTACACATTCTCTCTCTCTCTCTCTCTCTCTCTCTCTCTCTCTCTCTCTCTCTCTCTCTCTCTCTCTCTCTCTCTCTCTCTCTCTCTCTCTCTCTCTCTCTCTCTCTCTCTCTGTCTCTCTCTCCCTCTCTCTCTCCCTCTTTCTCTCCTCTCCCTCTCTCTCTCTCTCTCTCTCTCTCCCTCTCTCTCTCTCCCTCTCTCTCTCTCTCTCTCTCTCTCTCTCTCTCTCCCTTATGTTAAAAACACACAAGATTGCAAACGAGCCAATAAGGTTATTTCACCCGTCAGTGAATCCGTGTTGTTGTGGAGGAACATATCTCTGGTGGCTGCGATTGGCGCGCGTTCGCGGGATATGAGGCTCATCATCTCCTTCTCCTCTTTGTCGCGCGGCCTGCAAAGAAAGAAAAAATTCACCTGACCATCTCGTGTTTGTCACGTGATCTGCAAATCTAGAAAAAAAATCATTTGATCATCTCGTATTTGCTACGTGACCTTCAAATCTGGAAAAATAATCACCTGGCCATCTCGAATTTGTCACGTGGCCTGCAAAAGCCACAAAAAATTCACCTGACCATCTAGTGTTTGTCACGTGGTCTGCAAATATGAAAAAAATCACTTGACTATCCCGTGATTGTCACGTGGTCTGCAAATCTAATAAAAAACCACCTGACCGTCTCATGTTTGTCACATGGCCTGCAAAGCCAGAAAAAAATCACACGACCACTGCGTGTTTGTCACGTGGCGTGCAATGCCAGAAAAAAATCACATGGCCATTTCATGTTTGTCAAGTCGTCTGCAAATCTAGAAAAAAATCACTTGACTATTGCGTGTTTGTCACGTGGTCTGTAAAACCAGAAAATCATAATAAAACTATTTTAATGTGTTTATGTGTGCATTGGTCGGGGGGGGGGGGTACGTTTTGAAGTCGCCTCAGACGTTGTAGCAAATGCGGTTTTATAGGTATATGGTATCGGCGGAACAGAGGAATTTTTAGCCCCAAGCATGTCTTCTGCACTAACATAGCAGTTGCTCTTAAAACAGCAGTGTTTGAATCCTAATCTCTTCCCTTATGTTTCAGAATTATCAATATGTTGCTTCCTGCCCTTAATTTTTTTCAAAGCAAATTTTCAAATTGCACAATGCGCACAATAAATGATATTTTCTGATTTAAACAAAGTTACTGTACATAATTCAAGTCAATCTAGCACAAGAGCGTCAGCGACTATAGGCAAGAATCCCCAGAATCTAAGCGGTCTTGTTTCATTATGGCATTACCTCACAGCCTGAGACGGTTTTAGTGGGGGGGGGGGAGGAGGGGAGGTGAGTATTTTTACAGGAAATGAGCATGGGATTCCTCACGTGTCGTAGATCACCATAATGAGGCCTCCAAACAATCCCGTGCTATGAGGGTTAGCCACTCCAGTACACACCATGGTTGCTATGGCCGCGTCAGTGATTGATCCACCTTTCTTTGCCAGAATATCGCTAAAACAGGAACAGAAATCTTTACCACCGATTTTCCGTGAAAAATTCGTGAAAAACTTAAACCGCATGAGAGTCTCGTTTGTGATGCAGAGCAACAAGAATCAAATACTCTCTCTCTCTCTCTCTCTCTCTCTCTCTCTCTCTCTCTCTCTCTCTCTCTCTCTCTCTCTCTCTCTCTCGCTCTCTCACTCTCTCTCTCTCTCGCCTCTCTCTCTCTCTCTCTCTCTCATTCTCTCTCTCTCTCTCTCTCATTCTCTCTCTCTCTCTCTCTCTCTCTCTCTCTCTCCCTCTCTCTCTCTCTCTCTCTCTCTCTCTCTCTCTCTCTCTCTCTCTCTCTCTCTCTCATACTTGTTTCTCATTTTCTCCTGCTGTTTTCATTTCTCTTTACTTTTTTCACTCGAAATCATTATACAGTATTTTTCGTGTGATATCTAAATATACTATGCACCATATTTCCTTTAAAAGCCATTTCTGATTAATTATTCCTATATATAATACCTACATCCCAATATTTCCGCATATTCCGGAGTCGTCAGCTATGGCGGCGAATCGGAACTCCCCGAACTCAGCCTTCCTCCTCACAGCATCGTGCATCCAAAACTTGCCCAGCCCAAAGGTGAGGCAGAGCATACTCGCTGTCAAAACCAGCAGCGTTGCCAAACTACAAGGAAAATCAGGTCACTCTCCCAGCAATATCATCTATGATACATTTGTGACTTCATGCATGAGATGGAAAAGCCCTTGCAATTCCTCGAAATTAGGTAAAACAAATAAAAGCCAAGAATCACTAAGGTTAAAAGCACACCGCCATAATAATATTGAAAAAACTGAAGTAACATTTAAATTAATGTTTCAAAACGTTGTGGAAAATATATTTAAATTTACCCGCAAATATACATTGTTAGCCAGCTCTACTTATCCAATGTTCAAACGTTCTGCACCACACTTGCGAGTCTGTAAAACTAATTTTTAGTGCGATTTGGACGGCCTTTATGCAAGACATGCTGTTTTAAAATTATGAAATACAGCACCTGTCAGCAAACTAGTGGCCATTCATTCATATATGGGTGTTGTTTATTATATATTTTGGGCAAAATGGATGCCCAAATGCCATAAAAACCAGAACGGCGTGTTTAATTATTGTCCCTGTCTCGCGTCAGCTGCTGCTTAATTATGTATAATATGTGATCGGTAAGTGAAATAAAATAGGATTACTTCTGGCAGATTTTTCAATTTCACGATTTTTTCTCTTCACTTTTTACTAGTTAAAGCCTTTATATACACGCATACTACAAAGTCCCTGGAATCTGGCCAAACTATTAACGCATCTTAATAAACAAGAAGCATTTATGTAAGGCAGTCTTGGAAAAAAATTACCTGGAATTCTGCTACATGGTTGATGGGTTTCGGATAGGCCAGTAGGTAGGTAGGTAGGTAGGAAGGTACACAGGTAGGTAGGTAGGTAGGTAGGTAGGCAGGTAGGCACGTTAGGTCGGTTGGTAGCCCCATCTCCCCCCTCCCGTATCTTCTGTACCATCCCTCTTATTTGTCGCATGCGAAATGTGATAATCCATACAAAAATTCCATTGACAAGTCAAGCGTGGAATTTGAGTAATATACGTAATCAACACAAAATGCAGGCCTCCACGATTCGCCAATTACAACGCCATTTGTATCTCTCGACTTTCCATTATAGGCTCAGTTGGAAATTTACAGTGGTCCCTCCCATCTAAAGCTTCTCGTTGGTTTCATGCCGTTTTAAGCAAAAAGTACGACTTGTTATTTAAGACTTTGCAAAGTTGGCAGTCAAAATTTAAAATATTTAACTATATTCCTCGGGGGTGGGGGGAGGGGGGGTAGAATGTCCTCCAAGCAAACAACAATAGCATCTTTCTTTTTTGTTCACATTTTGTGCACCATGTGGCATTTCCAAATTGGTTGAGGGAAAGCCAGATGTTAAATATTCTCAACAAAATATATTAATTAACTGTATTTTAGTTAATTGAGAGAAATTCATTATCCATGAAAGGGGGTTTGTTTTGACGAAGCACCAACATTTGTTGCTATGGGTAAATTTAAGGCACCATTGTGAGAAAAGATAATTCGCAGGTGGAGAGAGCAAAACAAATAGCAACCAGCAAGCGTGATGATAAGATAATGGTCACGGTGTGATGATAAATTGGAGCTCTCCGAAAGAGATACGGGAGATGATTTACAAATATGATCATCTCTTATACCAAGCCAAGGTGCCATTTGGGCGTGTAATGCACCACAGTTTCTGTTATTTTTCTTACTCACTTCTGAGGTTTAGACGTTGTTGCCAATGTTTTATTCTGTATTTCCCAATTCTAATAACGAATGATATTTTATGTTCACAATTTAAGCACACTATGTACAGTAGCAAAACTAATTACTACAATTTTAAACTGTTTATTTCATTTTGGATACTTTACACGCTGCTGCCGCCAAAACTGAATTAAAACGGATTATCATCAAAGTTATAAATATCAGCTTCAATTATAACTGGGTCAAGAAAATGCAACAGAAGTAGTGTATTTTCATATGTGTAATGCAAGGAGGAAAAACAAACTGAGAATACAAGCTGTTAAATTGTTAAATCTCAATGCAGTTGATTCACTGTTGATGAAAACATGGAATCGTCCTATCTCAATTGCAATCCAATCTACGAACAAATGGAACAATGCAATTTAGCAAGCCAAACTTCTCTGTATGACTTGGCCGTGTATGGACACAGTAATGATCGACAAAGCGAAAAAATTCAAAGACTTGCTGCAGATTCTACAAATAGTCAATACACCACGGGGTACAGCGAAGATCAGCCTCTTCAAGTGTTCACTTCTATTGGTTCAGCGAGTAGACATGAATCCCCCTGGGTAACCTCAGGACTGGTTGGGCAGATCGCGCCCAGAACGACAGTTTCAACACAGAGGGAAAATCTGAAGGACAGGAATAATTCTGTCAACGCTGCGTTCGGTACACTGCGCTTGCTTATACCAACAGAACCCCTAGACCGGAAACTGTCCAAAATCGAAATCCTCCGCTTGGCAAAGAGTTATATTTCTCATCTACATACGGTGTTAATGGTTGGTGTGGACAGCAGTGAACAGCCTTGCCTTCACAGGTACCGCCTCATTTGGTTTTACTGCCAATATTAACAATATCTTTGGCAAGAGTTATGTTTTATTTTCCGAAACTAAAATGGTCCGAATGAACTCACGTTGTTCGGATCGTCAGTCTGGATTGAAGACTTTTATCGACTTTTGTATATATTTAATATCCATAATTCAGGTGGCCTTGTGGCTTAGTCGGTTAAAGCGCCTGTCTAGTAAACAGGAGATCATGAGTTCGAATCTCATCAAGGCCTTATTTTATTTCTTGTCACTTCCACTGTCAGACGGGACTTGTGTTTTTCTATTTGCATAGTTTATCGAAGGCGAAAAGCAAAGCAAGATTTGGAAGTCTAAATTTAGGCTCCAACAGTTCCGATTTCTGTTGGATTTGCTTAATTATATGTTATTCGTTTACCATGGTAATTATGATGTAACTAAAATAGAAAATAACGGTGTAATGAATGAATTAATATTGCCTCCCAATAGAATTGTACCCGGCAACAGTATTATATTTGGGGGAGAGACGGAGGAACAATTAACTTTCACCACAGATATTCCCATAATATTCCCAAAATTACAGTATATTCGTGTTGTATTTTTTACTTCAGCTATTACCGGTATCCTAAAATTTGACGTACGGCAAGAATGCCCAGTAAACATTGCGACGCTGCACAAAGTTGGATAGACATCGAACGCGACGTCGGTTCAACATCCGCCTATGTTTGTTTATGGATGACGAAACAATGTCTACCTTTCAACGCTGATAGACGTCGATTATCCCGCGTTTAATCAACGTTGCAAAACCAAATCGAAATAACGTCCGTCTCCTGACGTTGTTTAGACGTCGGGTAAGCGACCTTGTATGGAAGTCCGTAATTGCCCTTTCAAAGCGATATGTCATTTCCGACGAGCGATAACACAAGGGGGGCTTTTTTTTTTTTTTTTTTTTTTTTTTTTTTTTTGCATCTGTACAACGTCCATTTTTCTACGTCTATTCAATGTTGAACCAAAGGCGTTGATTAGACATCAAAGAAATTTTCGTGTTTGTTGCTGCCAAAAGAAACGTCTAAACAACGTTGCTTACGCAACGTCTATTGAATGTTGTGTCAAAGGCGTTGGTTAGACGTCCAAAGTGCAACCAGAGTTAGTGTGGTTTGGTCTGTGGTCGCGATCGCAACCTCAAATAATAAAATCGAACTGTAGATTGAATAGCTACTAGAAGAGGCTGTTAACCTCCTGGTCACACAAAATATACATATTTTATTAACATGTAATAAAGGTTAAAATATTTAGCAATAGAGGTTGGAAACAGCAGTAAAGCTCGCAATATTAAAAAACGAAACTGACATAGTTTTGCAAAACTATGTCACTTCGGATTTTGCAATTTTATGCATGTTAATTTTTCACTGAGACTTAACTGGGATTCATTTTCCACAGAAACCGCATGAAAAATGACAAAATAAGTCCTAAATATGGGGTTAATAAGATAAAAGTTTGCGTTCAACTGACTGCTAAACCTGTCTAATTAATATTTCGCTGTGAAATTGAGCCGTTTATGTTATTTCTAAATCTATTAAGGCGTGACGGTCTTTGTTTCTTAAACAGAAAGTTTAGCTCATGGCGAGATAAAGAGGCGATAAAATCAAGGCACAGTGCCTGAATTCTCATGCCTAGTTCTAATTGTAGTGATTAAATTTTGCACTAAAGTTGTCATATCAATCTTAAACTAAAGTTTTATTTCGTAAAACGAGTTTTTACGAGTAAAAGCGCAATTCGTGTTCTCCACTTTTAATGGGTTCCCTTCCAGTAATATTTACCACGCAATATAAAAAAGAACTTTTTTAGGTACCGTTCAAGATCACTTAACCCTTCCATCCATCCTTCGACCAATCAGAATGCCCGAGACGTCGTCTGCTAGTCTCGTAGAATCGACATTCCCTTTTTAGCAACACGCCCTGGCTAGTTGGTAAACACGCCCAGGCTAGTTCGGGAAGGATGGGTTGGGTTAAAATCAAGTTTAAAAGTGGAGAACGCGAATTGCGCTTTTACTCGTAAAAGCTCGTTTTACGAAATAAAACGTTAGTTTTACTTCGCAAAAGCTTTGAATTCGCTTATCTCCACTTTTAATGGGACTTGAGGGGAGCCTGCCATTCTTGAACTGCCCAAAAAGGTCGCGAATTACACTATGGCTTGCAAAAGCTCGTTGTTTCAATAAGGAGTGCTGAGCACTCGAGACAGAAGAAGAAATAAAACTTGTCAGATAGGTTTCAATTCTTTTAATGATTTCCTAAATAAAGTTCGGAGGCATGCCATTCCGGTCTTTTAACATAAAGTATAATCAGAAACTTAGTAAAATATCACAGCAACTGTCAGTCGAGATGAAAAAGGCTTCCAACCATGCCTTCATCTTTGAGAACTATCACCATCCCCCTCTAAACGCCCACCGGATGGATCCCTACCTCAAGTTCTCACTATTCACTTGCTATGTATTGATGAACAATTAAGTTTATTTAGTAACACTACAATACGATCTTAAATCCATAGGATTTACGCAAATAAACTCTTTGACACTTCGAGTAACGCGACTGAAGTGCCTTACAAGGCATGCTATTCAGACTTAGAAAGAGAGAAAGACCCAGTTGTCTAACTTTTCTTTCTCCAATTTTTTTCTAATTTACCACGTTTATTTGAAATAAACTTGTAAAGATTGACTGGATAGTTCTAAAACTACTGTAAATCGTTATAAAATGAAATGCAGACAATTTTCCGTTAAATTGTGACTGATTTCCTATATGGGGCCGTTATTGTCCCATAAGAACATAATGACACTATAGTCTCTTACACTATGGGCAATTGACCGGTCTTTCGGTCTTCCGGACACAAAAGGGTGTACGGTCACTGCGGTACGTCTGGGACCGACACGGTCCCCCCTTTCTTTCTGAAAGACTTGAAGAAAGGAGTTCAAACTTAAAACCCGAGTAGCCTTAAGATCGAAGACTGGACTGTACTCATACGATCATGAACACTTCGGAGTATATAGAATGCTTAATTAAAAGTAATCGTCCAGCGTTTGCCCGTAGCTTAATATAAGCACGAAACCGAAACGGTCCGAAGGACCTTCTCGAAAACGAAATGTTCGGAGTAAGAAGGGGAGTCCTTCTTGCAGGTTGTTACTTTCGTGGGTTGTTGTTGCTGTTGCTGTTCCCGTTACGGCCCTTGGAAAAGTTGCCCTTCTGCTTGCCCTTGTTCTTGAACTTGGGTGATGCAGATCTACAACAGAAACCCTTAGCCTGTAATGGTCATTTCTGACGCCACGAAAGGTCCCAATGAATATAAACCCGACAATTCATCTTGTGAAAAGTCCTTCAGATAATATTTAACAAAAGAGTTGGGTGAAGACCAACAACCTGTTTTTAATATATCTGAAAGAGACACATTACGAACGGTCCTGAGGGAATTAGCTACTTGCCTCACCTGATGGCCTTTGACGGTAAGTTCCCGTGACGGGTTCAGATCAATTTGTGCCTCGTCATAGGCTGCCAAAATGATCTTTTTAATATAATTCGAGATAGACTGTTTGGAAAGATCTTTGTTAAATTTCGGCATAAAAGAAATGATGAGCGCCTTTTGATTTTTTGTTCTATAGGCCTCTGATATTTCTAAATACTGACGCAGAGCCTTGAAGGGACACAAAGAGATCAAGCCGTCGGCATCAGGGTCCTCTGGTAGAGATGGAAGAGTAATGTGATCGAACGTTCCCATCCCTTGGGTCATAATGTGGGTTTTCCCCATGAATCCCGCTCTGGGAATCAGAGTGACCTTCTCCCAGGTGCCCTTATCATTATTTACCTTTCTGTCCAGGGCATGAATTTCACTTCTTCTCTTGCCCGACGCTTAAGCCAATAAAAACGTGAATCTTTATGTTGCATTTTTTGCTGAAATCACGTCTTTACTAAAAATGTCTGGGCGTTGGAGATACCGTAAGACTAAAGATAAATCCCACTGTGCTATATTGGACGGGCAGGGTGGGGAATTTACTTTAAAATGCCTTACTAGTTGTGAGAGGGATGCATCTTCGCCCGGGTCGTCGCCTGTGGATGATTTGAGTCTTGACCCTAAAGCAGCCCTATAGCCCTCGATGGAACCTACCTTTAATTTCTCATCTGTGAATAGGTGATCGAGGAAGTCCGCTACCACTGCTGGGCTAGCCTGAAACGGGTCCAGCTTAGAAATGCTACACCAGTTGGCAAACCTATTCCACTGAGACCCGTAAACCTTGGCCGTAGAGCCCTTGTGACTGTTTACTATTTTCTCCCTCACCTGTTCAGAGAAGCCTTTGCTCTTCAAGAAGGACTGGTCAGACACCAAAGGTGGAGGTTCAGTAAGTGAGGGGAGGGGTGGAAGTGTTTCCAGTGGGGTTGGGATAGCAACTCACTGTGGCATGGGATCTGTATTGACCTCACTATCTTGCAATGGAGTAGGAGGGCGAACCATGGAGCTTCCGGAGCCCATGGGGCAACGATTAATAGATATGGTGGTTTCAACTCGATTACTCTCTGCAGGACTTGACCTAAGATTGCTTGTGGGGGAAAGGCATACAGTACTTCGTCCCGTGGCCACTGACAATTGAGGGCGTCCACTGCCCAGGCTGCTGGGTCCGGGCAAAGGGACACGTACCGGGGAAGCTGGGTGGTCATAGCGTTTGCAATCAGATCCAGAGTCGGGGCACCCCATGGAGACTGATGTGTCACCCATTGAAACGACCGAGGGGATAGGCAGCATTCGGTGTTGATAACTTGACCCTGTCTGGAAGCTAAGTCCGCTAAGACATTCAGTTTCCCGGCCAGGTGCCGGACTGAAACGGTCACCTGTTCCTCCAAGGCCCTTGTGAGAATCTGAAATGCTAGTTTGAGAGGGACCGTGATTTGGTACCTCCCTGCTTGTTGAGGTACGCTACGGCTGTGGAATTGTCTAACCGAAATAGGACTGCTTGTTTCTGAGTTGGTTGGTCAGTTTGGTCAGGGCAATCCAGACTATCCGGAGTTCCAGCCAATTTATGTGATAGGTCTGGAGCGAGGGTGGCCACTTGCCCTTCCATACCTGACCATGCCAATAAATTCCCCACCCCGAGCGGGACGCATCGGTCTGAATCTCTATCTGCGGGGGGGGGGGGCGGCTGAAATGGACTTGGCGTCTTTCTCCACTAATGGAATTTCCGAGTCACTACGCACTGTAGGCATCCAGACTGTACGCTTCACGGGTTGTTCCAGAGCCTCCAGGGGAATTTGTTCATCCGCTGACCGATATGGGTCTGGTCGTACTAGGCAGTGCTTAGATAAATGGAATCGTGACAGTGTGCGCCCCTCGCCAGCATCCATCTTCTTGAATTCCTTCGTGCGGGCCGTAACAGCATGAGCAATGCCCTCGCTGGTGGCTAGTGCGATGAAGGAGTCCTGTTGCGGTGGAGCGGCCTGAGACGCCATACGAATGGGCGGATCCTCTTTATTTAAATGTGGTGGGCCACAGGAGACCTCTGCTAAGCGAGCTATCTCTTGAATGGTATCCCTGAACGGTACGTCTTCCGGTGCGATCACTCGAGGGGGTTGCATCTTCGGCACTCGAGGGGGTTGCATCTTCGACCGACGGGGTAAGGTCTGGTGGAGAGGGAGTTCGGATGGGGCGACTGCTCGCTGCCGCTGGGTCCCTCCAAAGTCTTTGCCCCCGGCCTGGGGATCGAACCTGATCCATTGCCCGTAATGGTAGATGAAACCGGGAATGCCCTGGCGCGCCCACGGATTCACCTTCTCCGTCTTCAAACTCCGACTCCTGTTCATCAGATGCTGCTTCTGGGAGTTGGGATTGTAATAGTTGTGACATTTGGGGCTCCCCTGATGGGGTATAAATTTCCTTCTCTCTGTTGCTTGGAATTGTGGCGAGAGGGGAAGTTTCCAGCGGCCTGATTTCTTCGCCCTCATCCAGCAATGGAGAGACTTGGCCCGAAAGGGGCCCGCCCAAGGACTCCTCCTCACTGATGGTGACCGTCTCGGGAATGTCCAAGTTAGAGTCCAGTGGGAGGTGAGATACAGGCGAACCCGACATCGCTGCCACTGACTGATCCTCCGGAGGAGGGCGAGAAACCGTAGCTGACGGTTTAAACTTCTGTTTTTGACTAAGTAGATTCTCCTGCTTCTGTACTTGATGTTGTAAATCCAAAAGTTGCTTTTGCAGTTGCGACTGCAAAGACAAGAACGCCGAAAAATCACTCGGGAGACGCTGTAGCTGGGGAGGGGGGATGCCTAACTGGCCTGCAACCGCCGAAAGAACTGTTCCCGTATCCCTATGTGTCACATTCACTTGTTCAACAGACGGAGACTTGAACGCCCCCTCCGGACTGCCAATGGGTTTCACTCTGGGAGATGATGCCCATGCTTCACGGAGAAGATCCCGTTCTTTCCCTTCCGGGGTATCCAATTCTGCCACAGTCTCAGAAAACGAGCGCCCTTTACTCTTGGATTTCTTATGTCTCTTAGATGAAGTAGTGGCATCCGATTCTGCACCAGTGTCAACGTGCACGGGAGTGGAGACCTGGCCCAGAATAACGGAGCTAGCCTTTTTCATGGTATCCTGAATGAATTCACGAGTAGCAAACGAGGCTGAAGAGAGGAATTTGCGCTTATCCCTCCTGCGTTCGTTCTTGATCCTATTCCGTAACAGGGCTTTCCAATCCTCTGGGGTGAGATGTAGACACTCGCCGCACGGGTTGTCTTGCTCGCACAGAGGTATTCCGCTGTTCCGTCTGCAGCGATCGCAGATGGAGTGGGGGTTACACGAAATTGGAGGATCAATACACTGAGGCAGCAACGGTGGAGAGTGTAGACTGGCCTCTCTCATATCTGAAACGCAAGCAGAGGAAAAAAGTACCTCAAATACTATATTTCTTAGTGCTTTGCTTCAACTGCAAGCTTTACCCCTCCAGGCTGTGTTTACAATCGCCCAAACACGGCAATGACTCGATGGGCTAGATTACGACGAAAAGAGATGCTTCCTGGAACGGTAGCGTTCCAGGACCGTCACGGAAATGGAGCTTCCCGTTTCGGGTATGGATCTCTCTTGCCTCAGATTGTACCCTTAGACCATCGGACCGTAACGGGCAGAAAATACCGTTGGACCAGAATGGTCTTCTGGCACCTGTGACCGTATTACCACAAAGGGAAAACGGTCCTGGCAAGGAAAAAGACCCTCAGACGTCACAGAAAACGTCTCTTTTCGTCGAAAGACACTGTCAGACTTGCAGAACCTGCTCTACAAAGACTGAGAAGCGACCCATGGAGTAAAGCTTAAGCAAAACTGGCCATTTCCGCGATGACACAGCTGGCTGGTAAAGCTTGGAGTCCAAACAGGCGCAGCAGCCTGAAAAGATCCTACTCCTAGGCGAAATGAGGTGGAACTGGTAAGTTCCTCGATCTGAAAGAAAGTGGAGAAAGAGGTGCACTTCCCGGGACCAAGACAAGTGTCTCCGCGATCATGCAAACTCAACCTAACTAGACTGAAGAACAAAGTGTCGAATTATCTCACTTCGGCTCCATAAATTTATCCCAACGCACAATAATAGATGAGGTAATCCATTAAGTAGTGAATTAAGTAAAAAAATAAGCAATTAGCACCTTAATCCAGTTCCCTTGCTGCAAAAAACCGGCAGCACACAGAATGGCGTATTGTACAGACGCCACGCAAAAAGGGAATGTCGTTTCTACGAGACTAGCAGACGACGTCTCTGGCATTCTGATTGGTCGAAGGATGGATGGAAGGGTTAAGTGATCTCGAACGGTACCTCAAAAAGTTCTTTTTTATTTTGCGTGGTAAATATTACTGGAAGGGAACGCATTAAAAGTGGAGATAAGCGAATTCAAAGCTTTTGCGAAGTAAAATGGGATTTTTTTAAATCCATGTACGTGGTGGGGAGAAAGGTTTTGATGCCTCGCCGGATTTGGGAAAACGTGGATAGAGTGTGGAGTGGGCTGGAAGAAGAAGAAGAAGATAAAGAAGAATATAGAGAAGAAGAAGAAGAAGAAGAAGAAGAAGAAGAAGAAGAAGAAGAAAAAAGAAGAAGATAAAATTGAAAATAAAAAGAAGAATATGGAAAAGAAGAAGATAAAGAAGAAGAAGAAGAAGAAGAAGAAGAAGGAGAAGATAAAGCTTAAAAAAAGAATAATATAGAAGAGAGAAGAGGAAGAAGACAATTCAGAAGAAAAAGAAGAAGATAAAGCAGAAAATAAAGAAGAATATTTAGGAGGTAGAGGAGAAGAAGAAACAATAATGCAAACACTTCCGTGTGTTGTGATTAAATACTTTTTTGCTTCTGTTTTGTTATTGTTTTTTTTTTTTTTTTTTTTTTTTTTTCAAGTGATATTTTATGAATCAATTTTTAAACAGATCTTTAAAAAATCAGAATCTATTGAGCTATGCAGTAGTCTTTGCTATTTAATTACCACATTTCAAACGCTGAATTACTCACACCTCCTGTTCCAGTCTACTTTAATTGATTAAAATTAGAGAGGTTAAATTTTCGACACCGCTTATTATCAGCTCATGAATACAATTTGTAAACATAAATTACATAAGAACCTTTTAAGTTTTTGATGCAATATAAAGGCGAACTGAAACCCAGTTAAGTCTCGGTGAAAAATCAGTACATACAAAACTGAAACTTTAGGTGAAACATTTTTGCAGAAAAGTCGCAAAACGTTGATCTCCTTTTCCATTTTCCAAGTTTTCAATAATAATAATAATAATAATAATAATAATAATAATAATAATAATAATAATAATAATAATAATAATAATAATAAGGGAGACAGAGTATCATATGGTTTTATTGCAGGGAAGGGGGGGTGCAAAGCCGTTGTGGGGGCAATAGTATTTCCTTATACCGGAGCAAAATATGGAGCAAAGTGGTTTGCAGCAAGTGAGGATCAAAAGGTCACACAAACCAGACCGAATTCTGCAAATACTAAGCATAAACATTTCCGAGGAATACGAAAGACCCGATTTTTTTTGGTGTTGTCTTTCAAATACACATGAGCAGATTGATCTCTGGGGTCCAAGTAATTGTTTGTAGTTCACACAAGCCACCAACTCCTATACGTGTACCATAATTCTACCTATATTGGATAGTATCTCAAACAAAAAAATGAAAGAAGAGAAAAACATTTTGAACTGGTTAATGACTGTAAAGCTCAAAAACCAAATACCTTTATAACCTTTATAACAAATACCTTTATAACCATCTTTTTGGGTGCTGCAGGAATATTTATATAAGTTGCTCATTCAAATTTTTAACAAAACTTTGGAATAAGTTATTTATTAATAACAAACAATAAAATTTACATAGGGTATATCAAGCAATTCCAAAATCTTAAGATTGCAACTGTATCAGACCATACTTTAATGGATTTAATGGACTGCAAACAATATGGGTACTACTTTATATACAAGTTTGAGAGATTAGCGGAAAATTTTACTTTGTAAAGTCACTAATTTGATCTGACAGATTCGCTGTAACGTATATATATCTGATTTCAGGCAGAAGTATCTCAACTGCTTCACACAGAGAAGAGATGATGAACCAGCCCCAATTTGTACATTTTGCCTCAGATCCATGAAGCTAAAAAGTATCAAAAGAAAAATGCATAGAAAATCAAAACAAGACAGTGTGACAATGAATGCTGAAAAACCAGTGTAGACTTCTTTGGGATGACAGAAGATACTGTCTTGAGTACCGCGCATACAATACGCACCCACATAACAGTTGGTTCCCCAGTAGGTGGATAAATATATTTGAATTGGATTCCAAGCGCTAGAACAAAGCCATCAGTTCTTTTCATTTCATGTTTTTTTCACTTTAAAAGAATATTAATTGTGGCAAGTTTTGCTGCGTTAATCGGATGGCGCATGGAATTTAATCTGTCGATGACTCTTTTCTGCCAGCATCTGATACTTACGATGTAGTCTAAATTCACATTCGTTGATTATATCCGCATCGACTGCTGTAATAAATTTGCGATTGTTATGTAACCTACAGATTGAAGTTACGGACTCGTAGCATAATAATAATAATAATAATAATAATAATAATAATAATAATAATAATAATAATAATAATAATAATAATAATAATAATAATAATAATAATAATAGTAATTTCCATAAATCAATATCTTGTAACAGTAACACGGCCATCTGTTGATTACTGGTTTTTCCACAAAGATAATCCAGTATCACCAGAAATTAGACGGAGTTTTTTCCCAGACATAACCTGTTGGAATGTTTAGTGAATGTATAATTGAATTTGTTGTGATGTTGTTTTTTGCTACGAGAATTTTCAGATCTGCATCTATCCCTATTTAAATAAAGTGCAGCGTTCGGTTTTTTATTATTTCTGTTTCACTCCATTTTGTTGGCTTTGCTTACCATCAGTGAGATTCCTTTTGTCCTCACTTCTATCCTCTTTTCCAGGACACTATCATTTTCCTTTTATGTAGATGTACTTAACACATGTCGTATATAAGCGCTTGCAGAGAATATATTTAGCCAGGGGTTTGTCACTTTTTCATAACTGATACCTATATTCACTGACTGGTGGGTTAAATACATATACATTTAAATTGAGATGCTAAGATTAAACTGGACTAAACATCCTCAAAATGGACATAATATCCTTAGGCTTAACACCACGGAAGCATGAAAAATTTTGTAAAAACTAAAATAATGGTAAAAGTACTGACATTTATTTAGTACTGACCAACTTCTACTCGATGTGGGAAACAGCAACTGACTGAAGAAATTAATGTGGAAACCAGTACCTATCCCTTCAGAAGACTAGGGATAGGCATGGTCAGAGACATAATGGAGGTGAACGTTATGAGACATATTACATGCGCAAAGGTCTGTACCCTAACATAGGCGAAAATGACATAAAGCAGAACAAGTGATTGCAATTTGATTACCTGGAGAAAGTTCCTGCTCGCATGGTCTTTCCACAGATCAGATGGATGGATGGATCTGAAAGGTTGGTTGGGTAAGAGTATGATGGCAAACTCTTGTATTAGACATAGAGCTGAGGGCGGAATCTTAGTTAGAAGAAATGTGTATCAAACCTGAATTAAGCGCAATATGAACAGCGTGCACTTTAATTGCGTCTGATTAACCTGAATAGCCAGTCAGACTGAAGGTATCGTCCACAAATCGTCAAACACGCGATTGATTGGATACGTCAAGATGCTCGTACAGTTGATGCATGGAAGTAGTTTAAGTGTGCTTGAACTCAAAAGTATGACGACAAGGAGGAAATCATGTACAGATGCTCCGTACTTATTGCTACTTTTGCTGGCTTGTATTGGTTCAAATCAAGTATTATATCAAGTAACCAATTTTATCTTATTTGTTTACTTGCATGTGCTTCTTTGAAATCACTTGTTCAACAACTTTACTAAGCTTTACTAAGCTGACTCTGGTACTGTCAAAAATGTTTCATTTTGTACCCCTGTTACATATAATTCTGTTCTTAGTCCCATAATTGGCAGCAATAAGAAACAAGAAGTTACTACAATCGATAATGAAAAACAGGTCATCGTTTTGTTTGTATTTATTGTACATAGTTACGAATGTTGGTACATTATTGTTATATTTTGTAACACTACAGTTGCGAAATAACAAGTGAAGTTTATGCGTTGCTTAGATGCTTACAACAATTTCTTAATTTCTTAATTATCTGTGACTAGCATCACAAATACAAGAAAGTGCCGCTCAAGGGCAGTGCTTTATGCTACAGATCTCAGGCCACAGGTTCAATTCATCTACACATTTTAAAGCTAGTTCTTAACATCACGTATAAATCGAAGAAATTCACATTGAAGCAATCTCAGAATTAACTCACAACGAAATCGGACACCTAATCAAATTTCGAAGAAAGATTGTATCTTTTTCAGACTTAAAGGACACTATCTACACGCATCCTATCTATTTTATGCATATATTTAATTCGTTCTTCTTGCAATTATACCTAGTTCTGTAAGTATTGCAACAAATAATTTCTTGGTTATGACTCTACTTCTTTTAAAGGAGACGGAGAAACTTATATCAGATTTTGATCGGAGGAGGTGGGTTTGGCCCAAGAGTTTGTTTGTGGGGGAGACGATGGGAGGCGAAGCTACGACCTTGTCATACCACAGGGTAAAAAAATTCTTCCAGTGGGTACATAGTAGTTGCGTTCTCCAGTGTAGTTCTGTGGTCAGCACACACAAATATCTGAGGCATGATTGTATTACACAGAGGTTATAATATTATTTTTTCTTTCTCAAGTTTCACAATTTATAAGAAAATTGTGAATGTTTTGGGTTGTCCTTCAGTTTTTGCTCTGAAAACCTCTTCTTCGGTGACCGCATTTTTGTCTTTTCAAACTGGATCAGCTTGAAGCCCTCAAGTTCTTTGTAACCTGGAATATCATACGCTTGGGTATAAATGTGATGGAAAATATAACTATCTCAGATTGAATTCCTGAACATTGTTATTATTGTTGCTACTATAAAATGAATTTAATGGCGAATTAGAGCAGAACTTCGCTTTTCTGAGCGAGGTGATTCACTTGGAAAGGAATAACATTTTTGACACTGTTTTGTAGTTATACAGAACAAAATTTGTAATTTTATATATGTCTAGTGCAATTTACAAATAAACACACAACCTTATCAATATTTTAGGTAATGTATTTTATTAATATATAATTTTAATTCCAATAAATCGCCGTTTTATATCGAAATTATACTTTTCAAATATACAATGATAGAATGTCTAAAACTGTAGTAAAAAGTAAGTGCTGAAGTATTCTACGGAAAACAGTTACATTTTATTGTCTTCAAGGACAACAGACGCTAAGTGACTAGTTTTTGCCAGGCACACAGCTGCGGTCAATATGTACTCAAAGTTCAGTTCTGGATCAAATTTGGATGCTTCGAACTTCACCGATACTGACATTGACTGTTGAGAGTCGAGCATCTGAAAGCTATACATTTAAAGGAATAAAAGTGCAACCACACTGATATTTGTTAAACATTTCAGTTACATGGTTACATATAAATGTGCACATATATAATGACAAAATGCGTAATGTCAGTATAAGACAATTCATTTCTAATTATATAACTGATTACAGAATTGAACAACACTGATTTGCAAAATTACGGTATTTGAATAGCTAACCACATTTTCCTGCAGTCCTTGTAAGTGAATGGCTAGATGTTCCGGACCCTTGACATTCTTATCTATCTAAAATGTAAAAAAGTAGGCTCTTTCCTGATCTCATAACACACTTTTACTACTATTTCTAGTCTAGTGGTTTCCATGTCTTTAATGGCGCAGGGTTCATGCGTGTAACCTGCAAAATGTCACATTTTTGGTTATTACTTTGCCCGTAGTAACTTAATGATACTTAAAGACAGTGGGTACAAAGTAACATTTCTTGTGAATGTATGAACAATATTATGTGATCGCACGTCTAGAGTGTTGTAATTTAACATATATTTTTATCATACCTTGCTGTTTTGCTTATCTGGTATCTCAGTCTTTCAGGAAACCTGCTGTTGGTCTAGCCCTTTTCTTGGATCTTCAACTGCTAGTTTTTCTGAGTACATGGCAGTACTGAATTCAGATTCGCCAGGTGTTGGTGCCTGAGAGTTTTGTGAATTCGAATGATATTCAGGCCCTTTCAGGAGTGTGCTCTGGCAAGGAGTGTGAATTATATAGTTCTGCTTCCTATGTTCCTACAGGTTGTCAAATGCGTTTTTAGTTAATCACTATCATTCCTGGAGTAGTAATAGCGCTATCATGGCACTTCGATTTCATTTCCAAGAACATTTATCCTGTCAGCTGCAGCAGAATTAGGCGCTCCCAATTATAGAAGGTTACCGGTATCTGAAAATACAATTATGATTTATTGGTTATTTGGAAAGATACTGAGAAGTAGTATTTCTGTTCAAAGTGTTACATTATAATTTTGCCCATTAAAATTTCTGGAATAATAAATTAACAATGGCAACAAATTATTACATATAAAATGTAAGTTGGTTCTGCCATAAGAATACAAATGCATTACGTATTAAAACAAATAGCAAAATCATAAATAGGCAGACATTTAAGACATACATATATGTGTATATATTGTCTAAGAAAAAACGTCTTACATCTCTTATACTTCTGCAACTGTATGGGACTTGATATCTCAAAGTCTGTTGGCTGAAATTCTCTATCAAGTGCTTCAATATGCATCGTGCGTCGTACAGTTAATTCTTTGACCTGAACTGTGACGCTTGGTGCATGATGTTTTTTTTAATTTCCTCGTAAGTGGCACAACACAAGCGTCCTCCACTTTGATATTTTTTAGCAAAGCATTTATTTTAGTTTAGAAAGAATAACAAACTAGTTTTCATGTAAAACATCTTGGCTGCTTTATTAATTAATGGCGTTGATGTTTAATATTGCTGCAATATCTTACTTCAGAGCCTGCAGTGCTAGAACGCACATTGCACTATGTCTTGTACATTTTAACATAATGTTCTGAAACAATTGGTAAGGCGATTACCAAAGAGCTGTCGTTAGTGGCTTGCTCAGACTATAAGAAAATTTAAAAGGAAATGAAATGTTAAGATTGCAGTGGCGTCAAAAATAGACATGATACTTCTTGTACTTGCATATCATAAGTTATTAATACACACAGCAGATATGGCCTAAAGTGCAGTAATTAAGGTAAATAGGTAAATTTCGTTTATGATATTATATAGATACAAAGAAGCAAATGTTCAAGGTAATTTCAAGAAAATGAACTGTTTTATACTTATTGACTACGGATAGGTGTGGCTTATTGAGTTCTAAAGATGTAACTCGTGACCGTTCTACATAGCCCAGTTTCCATACTTGTAGTGGAGTTGAAGTTTTTTCCTTGTTTTACAGACTTTCATGTGATGTGTTGCTTTTAAGTGGGGAGAAGAGTAAATTATAAAATTTTATTTACCGCCATATATTCAAGTGTATCTTTATGTAATAAATCGTGAAAATACCATGCCATACAAAATATCACTCAAATTGCAATAATATAAATACTTGTTAAATATCAAAAAACACTAACTTGTACAGAAATAAGGCACTGGACAGTGCCTCCCCTAGCTTCAACTCAGGATTCTGATGAAGTACGCATGTGATCTTTCATTTCATGTTTGAGTGCCATCACTCATCCTGACCACCATGCCGTATCATTTCAACACCCATTTTGTTCATCAGTGCTTTAAAAGTTTGAAATAAATTACATCAGTGGTATATTATATAATTAAATTGCAACATAGGAATGTCAACTCACTTTTGAAATTAGGTCTATAATTAGTTGTGTTTTATAGACACAGAGATGCTTTAATCGAAATATGCTTTTGTCCAAAGCATTTGAGTGAATGTTTAACCAGAGTCAGATTTAATTTAATCCGTTGTACGCTTGCAATTCTTGTGGTATTCTGATGTAGGGACTTTCTACATCAGATGTAGATTCCGCCGATGCGATATTCATAACAAATAGCCACGCAAAACTACAACATGAGAGAAATCTAATAATAGTAAACATGTGTAAGGGAGACATTCTAATCTTTCATGCCCACAACAGTTAAGGTCTGGCATTTTAACAATCATGCCCTTTGACAAATTAAAGAATTGGCAAATCACAATAATATAAAATGTATGGAATGCCGTTTTAACATTTAATGTTTATTTTTTATATCAAAATATAATTAAAGCTATCAATAAATCAATGTAGATCTCAATAATATATATTTTCCTATCAACAATGGAATTTTAGATGGCAAAAATGTATTTTTTAGATCAAAAAATCAATTTTGCAAACTTAAAACTCTTAAGGGAGACACGCATTTACATAAAATATAACAAATTGTCAATTAAATTTTGGAGATGAAAACCTGAATTAATGAAATCAATAATAGCAACACAATTGATTCTTTTTTTTTGTGCAGTAAAAAGTTAAATTTTTTATTTACAGATGGGTACTTCTGAATTTTTTATTAAAAAATAGACTGATATTTTGATATCAAAAATCAATTTTTGAGATCAAAAAATTATTTGCAGATTTCAACATGCAAATTATAAAAGTCTGAAAAGTCATACTGAAATAATGATATCAATACAAGGAAAATGAATTTTTGAGCTCATAATTAATATTTTGCTCTCAAATATTTCATTTTTCTATCAAGAATTGAATTTTTTGTCTCAAAAAATCAATTTTAGATATCATTAGATCATTTTGATATCAATAAACCTTTACAGATATCAAAATACAATTATATATAGCAAAAATTAATTCTGGATATCAAAAAATCAATTGATTCTCGATATCAATAATTGCATAATAAATGTGAAAATGGCATTCCATACAAATGCTATTGAATTATTTGCAATACAATGCACAAACCGATTGAAGTAGTCCAAAACCCAAAGCAAATTAACAGAATTGCCTTTATTTGACTGGGGATTGTCAACAGTTAAATCGAATCCTACTCTTTGAAATGGTACGTAAATGCGTATGGGACTGTGGGCTATCTTCTTGTTTATGGTCTGAAAATTAGAATGAGATAGAACTATAAAGTATGCCATTTGTGTGCAATAATGGGAGACTATATATTTTGCCGAACAAGATAACTTGGATGCTTTTAAATTGCAGTACTACACATGTTATGAGCAAAACTAAGAAAGATGGATTGTCAAATTTTTGTAAAGCATTTGTGAAATACAGTTTTACCTTTGTTAACCTTTGTTAAATCTGGCAGTCATTAACTGCTCTAACAACCTCAGGATTCAGGACTCCCAGTTTTTTCTGTTTCAAGTGGAATATTATTTTGTATAAAAATTTCAGTATATTCCTTAGAATTACATCACTGCAAAGGGCAATAACCTTTCTTATGTATGAACTTAACACCGTGAAATAAAAAATATTTTATCACAGTGTCCATATAACACTGCATAGAGTTGTACGATTAGATATGAATATGTCTTGAACAATTGGTTTATTTGACATGTGGCAATATTGATGAAACAAAAAAGAAAGAAGAAAAGCAGTGGAGCCATACGCAATGACTATTATTAGATTCTTAACACCATACTTTAATTTAGGTGATTTCAAATATTTGGTGAAACACACATGCACAGGAAAGCAACTTGTTCATCCTAAGGTGGCCAAGTTGAAGGTGTTCTTCAGAAGCAATACGAAAACTGTCATCCCCCGAAAAAATGAGTATTGATAGCACCACCCCAGTTCCTTTGTCCACAATTTTACCTTTCAATTGTCCTAATACACATGTGCATTTTGTGCTTGTCACACCTGCTATTTTGCTCTTCCCTAAAATATTATTCAGATTTAATACTCACAAGTAATAATAAAACATATGTACAGTGTAGCGTTATTTTTATCTTGGATTCGAATTGGAACATTTTATAGTGTAAAATGTAAATGCTCTTTACAGAGTTAAACGAATATTATAAATGGACATAAAAAATCAAATACGACTATTATGTAATACTGCGTTCTGCTGTGCACTAGTTTTCTTTCTTTTTCGAGAGGTGCTTAATATTATCATTATTTTTACTATTATTATTAGCATTTCTATTTTTGTTGTTATAATTACTATTATAATTATTGTTGTTATTATTGTTATTATTATTAATTATTATTATAATTATTATTACCATTATTATTATTGCTTATACAGTGAAATCCCGGATATGGACACCCGTCTATTATGAACACCCCTGAATTATGGACAGCATTTTTCAGTCTGTTTTAAGACGCCATAGAGTTCTGTTATATCTAGACCCCTCTATTGTGAACACCCCTCTATTTAGAATTAGGGACACTCTTTTTATCCTGTAAGTACGGTTGCACATTTAAAGCAACCCTGCATTGTGGACAGTCAAATTTTGTGCGTTATGTAAACAACCCCTATCAGCTTGTTACTCGGTAGTGTTTGTTTTTTCTCTGTTGTTATCTGTGGGTATTGAGTACATTACATTGAACACAGTGCATGTAAAAACAATAGGGCTTATTGCAAAAGGTGTATGCTTAAGAGAGAAGCTTTATACGACTAATCCCTATTGACATGTGCTCCGTCTTCAAAATGCATATAAAAGAGCAAGTAATTCATTGTCTTTATACTCAGTTAATACGTAAGACAAGCTGTTATGCAAGGTGTTATTTAATGGTTGTCATTATACAGGTGTTAAGTGTAAAGTCTGAATACGGGTGATGTGAAAAGAAAACGGATCGAACGTTCGCTATCTGATAAAGCTAAAATAATCCAAGCTAGTGATGAAAAAAGTGTGAGAAAATTAGACGAAGATTTTAGTTGTAGTAAATCCCTAAAATTAACAGGATCCCGAAATTAGGGACACCCCGCCATTAGAGACAAAATTATTCAGTCACCTTTTGTCCCCAATAGCGGGGTTTCCATGTTTTTTATCAGTATTTTATTAGTAAAATATACCCATCTCTGACAAAGACTTGATCTTAAAATTACCTGTTTCTACAAGTTTTTTCAATGCCATGTCGGGGTCCGTACTCTAAAAATCATCCTTAATGATTGATATTTTCTCTTCTACCTAATGCGGAACAATAAAAAGTTTAGTCATTGCATAAGTGTTTTGTAACAAGGTCTTATTGACGAGTCAGTTGGATGCAACACGACAAATAAGGGATACAAAGTGATATTTTCTATATACCTTTCCTAAAATAGTTAATTCCTGTTTTGGAAACACATGGACAACTCTTTCTTTGCAATCCCCAAATTCGTTTGATGGATACATTCGTAATACCCCAGCATGGGGATACTGACAGAACTGCACTATATCTCCCTTACAGCGCAACCAGGGGTCGATTGCGCCCTGCCGTCCCCTGGAGTTTGGTGGTGGCAAAATTAGGAGGTCCCCCTTTGGTGGGAAAAAGGATAGGTAGCTTATTTCTACTACCTGTTTCAAGGAACCGCCGAATGGGCCGAAACCTAATGAACACTCTCTACAAGATAAAAACATAAAAAAACGTGGGAAGAAGTCTCTTATTCGCAGCAAGTTAACCATGGTCCAACCTCCGTCAATCAAGTATTTGGGGGGGGGGGGTGGTGGCCTATATAATTCCCATTCACCTAATGAGAAATCCACCTCTTTTCCCAACCAGGACAAGTAAGGACCTTTTCATAATTATGGGTAGATACTAGAAAACGGCACCCATTTTCATAATTATGGGTAGATACTAGAAAACGGCACCCCTTTTCATAATTATGGGTAGATATTAGAAAACGGCACCCCTTTTCCTAACAACGATTCATCAAACTGTCTCCAATATCTATATGTAAATAAAGTTATGATGTGTGGCTAAACGTTGCGTTATAATTACTACTTTAGCATTCATGAATACATGTCTTCTACATTTCTCATGAAAAGCAGTCATTAAAATAACACATTTTCATTCTGCAGAGCTCAGAACTGAATCGTGTTGGTTATTAAAGCAAAATTCTTATTTCAAATCTGCGATTAATCAACAGCGCAAGTCATTGTAGTGTAGCATTTTAAGTTGAGAAGACATGTTGTTATATTCATTAAAAAATAAGGGTTCTGCACGGCTCTACTACAACAGGTAACTTATGCGCTTAGTGACGCCACATAAATTCAGAGGGACGTTGTGTGGTTACTCAGGTCTTGCGTACCAGAGATCGAACCGCGTTTACGTCCCTTTGAAAGTTGGTTAAAAATATCACACAACGCACGGACGACAAAATCAAAATATCACACACTGTAAGGACAAAAAAACAAAATATCACGCAACGTAGGGCGAAAAATAGTTCCAAAACCCACGAGAACGTTTCGTGCTTTAAGTAAAACACGTATATCGGTATTTTTGTGGGCTGAAAATGCACAACCACCTGAGCGACTAAAAATCACAAGGGCAGAACATACCAGTTCTTTTATTTCAACGGACATTTTTTAATCCTACAAAGATCAATCATACCTAAAATAAACGAAAGCATGAAAATGCTTTAAAATATAAGCGTAGCGTGGCATAGATTCTTCCCCTGAATATAAGATTTTTTAATCGTATTATGAATTTTGTTTTGTTTGTTTTTTTAAAGTAAAAAATACTTTAATACTTTCTTTAAAAAAACGCTAACGACATTCAACATGATATTGGCGTCATTCAACAGATTTAATTGTTTGTTAGTTTGTTTAGTGTTTAACCATTTGGATACTAAAAACTATTGTTAGCAAATCTTTGTCATTTGCTAAAACAAAGAAAATAGATCATTTAGATTGTTGTATTTTATGGATGAATACTAACCGTATGCCTTTTTTGTAAAAGAAAGAAAAGCCAATAGGTCTCGCCGCCAAAGCTCACCCTTTAGTATTTAACAAAAAACCCAAAGAGAATCATTGCGTAAGCTTTGTTGTGTTTAATTATTGAAAAGATGAGCACACAATCTTTTGCGAGAACGTCATCGCTACTTTGCTTCTCTTGGAGAAAATACAGCTGATTCTTGCAGTCGGTTAATCCTCGATAGTCACCAATTTTTCTATCCAATTTTTCTGTCTGGCAAAGCCTTTCTTGGTACAATATATGATGTTGCGTTGTATGCGCATAAAGCACCGTTTTGGCAAACGTTTCTGTGACAGAAAAGCCCTTAAACACATGCATATGCATGAGACAATCCTGAAAATACACTTTAGCTAGTAAATCCCAAGAAATAACACTCCTCAATTCAAACCTGAGATGGATTTGAGTTCAAAGTCATAAGTAGTTACTTAGTTAGTAAGCAGGTCACATTATATCTTAGGAGTAAGATAGATTTAAAATCTTGCAGATATTAAAATGTTCTAAAATCTTCCCATATCTAGGTCTTAAAAGTAATGATAAAGGTTTAAATCTGTTAAATCGAGATGATATACTTGGGTTAGTTTTGTCAAAGAGCTGCTTCACAGAGTCTGAAATTCGTTCTCTGAAATGTCTTGAGCGTATCTCGTCGAAATCAATACAGTCTATCAGAATATGTTTTACAGTAAAGTGTTACTGACACCTAAGGTACTCGGTCGGTGGTTCATCTCTAAGAAGGTGCTTGTGGGTGATATATGTTTGTCTTATTCTGGCTCTGTGGTAAACCATTTCATCTTGCACACTGTTTCGTGGCGGGGATTTTTGTCCGACTAAGGGGTTAGTTTGATACAGCTTGTTATTTCTTTGTTTGGTCCTTTCTTACCACAGAGATTTTGCGATGTGGTATTTTGGTGTGATTTGATCTTGTGATGTGGTATTTAGAATCTGAGGCTGGTATCAGCATATCAGTACAATTATCATTTAGAGCCTCTTTTGCAGCTTTGTTGACTGTCTCGTTTCCTCGGATTCTCTGCTGAAGCCCAGCAGAACACTGTGTCTTTGGCGACATGGCCATGCCTTTCCAGAAAAGCAAGGATAAGGGGTTTTGATATTTTTGGGTTTTCAATTGATTGTAGGACGGGCATCGCATAACATTAACTTTTTGCATCGGCTGATGTTCACTATTTAGATGGTGAGATGAAGAGCTTTAATTTCGGCTGAGAAAATAGAGGAGCCATCTGGAAGTCTTGTTTTCAAGGTGTTGTTTTCAGTTACAAAGGAGGCAGCCGATTTATCATCGAGCTTTGAGCCGTCGGTGTGGATGAAATGATAATTTTTAAATTCTTTCTTGAACCCTGCAAAAATTTGATTGAAATAGAAAGGGCTAGTTGTTTCCTTTACATAGACCGAAATTTTCTTTAATACGACAGGTTTGGTAAGTTTCCACTGTGGTACTCTGTATTTTGCAATTGACTGTGGTGACGTAAGCATTATCGAGGTGAAGCAGATCCCTCGCTTCGAATGGAGGTCTCACGGTGGGGGCCTCTTTTTTTCTAGGAAACGGAAAATTCTTATCCAAAGACGTAGTAGTACTTGAGATTCTTCTTATTTGCATAAAGCTTTGATGTGTACTGCATGATTAGTTCGATTAATTCGACAAACGCTAAGAGGCTGCTCATTTGCCTGCATGTGACTTTCTGCTGTCTAAAAGCATTTAGACACATTCGTAATCCCTGATTTTGTATCGGATCAAGCATTTTTAGGTCTGACTGTTTTGCTGATCAATATATTATGCTGCCATAGTCTAATATAGACCGTATCAAGGTTCGCTAAAGCATAATTTTTGTATCCCAATTTACACCTCAGTCATGGGCAGATATTACTTAGAAGACTGAGTGCTTTTTGACATTTTCGTCTGAGTTCTTTGATGTGTGGGATAAAACTTAGCTTGGTATCGAAGAGTAAACCCGGAAATTTGCTTTCTTTAACGACATGTATTTGAATGACCGAAATGTATAGACCAGGATCGTGGTATTGTTTGTGTTTAATGCAGAAATGCATGCAGATGGTTTTGGTTTGTGAGAATTAAAAACCGTTTTGGTTAGCTAATGTTTGCAGTGAGTGTATGTTCTGCTGCAAGCGTCACTGTATTAGGTTCCTATTCTTGCTTCTGGAAGATACTGCAAAATCGTCAGCAAAGAATGAGCTGTCTATCCCCTGTTTCACGGCATGTCGGATGCTATTTATCTTTATTAGGAACAAAAAATAGAAACAATGCATCCCTGGGAAAAACCTTGCTCTTGTTCGAAGTAGTCTGAGAACAAGGCCCCAAGGCGGACCCGAAAACGTTGGTCTGCTCAAAAAGCTTTAATAAATTCAGGTAGGCGGCCTCGCCATCCTAAGTCAAAGAGGTCTTGTACTACTTCGTGCTGCCATGCTTTGTCATATGCCTTTTCCAAGTCAAAGAAGACAGTGACGACATGTTCATTATTGATAAAGGCTTTTCTTACAGACGATTTTAGTCTAACAAGGTGGTCCAGGGTATTTCTTTGTTTCCTAAAACCACTCTATATATCGGCAAACAAATAGTTACTTTCTAGATACCAAGTGAGTCTGTCAGCTATCATGCGTCCAAACGTTTTACACAATTAACTTCTTAAGGAGATTGGTCTATAACTTTGTGGGCATGTGGGGTCTTTTTTGGTTCTGTTGTTGATATGATAATAGCTTCTCTCTATATTTCTGGAACGTTGCCAGATTTCCAGGCGATCCAAAAGTATTTCCAAGCTTTTATTTGGCAAGTGTTTAAGGGTTTGGTAGTGTATATCATCTGAGCCAGCCGCGGAATCGTGAGATTTTTTAAGGCCTGTCGGAGCTCACCCAGTGAGAAATCGTAGTTGTAAGATTCACTATTGTCCGAGGAAAATGTTATGTTTTTTCGTTCTTTAAGTGCCTTATGCCATCTGAAGTCTTTGCTATGGTGTTTAGAGGATGAGTTATGTTAAAATGTTTCTCCCCGGACGTCAGATGTCACAGTGCTATTGTTCGTTTGCAAGTGACTCACCGGACCTAGACAGCCTTTGCCGGATATTTTCCTAACCATGTCCCACGTTTTCTTAAATGAAGTTTTCCCGTTTAGCTTGGAGACAAACTCCTCCCATGACCGTTTTTTGCTTTGTTTTACAGTCTTGGGAGCAATCGCATTGAGCCTTTTATATTCCATTCTTCTAACGGTGTCCGGATGATTGATGAATTGTTTTAATGCTTGGAGGTGGATAGAGATTTTTGAACCAATGCCCATATTAAAATATGTTCGTGTAATGTCATCGAATATAGACAGGCTGTGGTGGTTGAGTAGTTTTTCTATTATTTTTCCTTTTTGGTATGTTGTATGGTTGCCCCATAAGGCGCCATAGGCATTGAAATCGTCAAAGAGCAATACTGGTTTAGGTAGTTGGTTTAATAAATCGTTTATATCGTTTGGTTGCGGTTGGAGAGGTTGAGGGAGGTATATGTTGCAAATAGTAAACGTTTTTCCTACTGTAACGTGAGTAGCCTGAACCTGAAGGGTTGTATTTATTGGAATTTTACTTTGGAAATTATCTGTTCGTATAAATGTAGATACTCCACGATAGCTCGGTCATGGGTAAATATGCCATTGCAACTAACGGAGCTTCTTAGGTTAGGTGGTTTTTTCTGTGCAGTAAGTTTCTTGGATACACAAAACGGCTAGACTATGGACATGTATTAAAGCTAGCACATCAATATAGTTGGTCCAAAAACCTCTTACATGTATTAAAGCTAGCACATCAATATGGTTGGTCCAAACCTCTAATGTTCCATTGAATTATAACCATGTTATTTGCTGTTGGCCCATGACCGATGTATCAAAACTCTAGGTGGTTTTGGTTGCACGGGAAGTGAAGTGGGGAACGTCGTTCTTTGGTCTGATGTGTGCAGCTGGACTGGTCGCAGTGGCTGCGGTGGCGACTGTCCCTCATCAAGCCCCTCCACCTCCTTCAAGGAGTGGAATGTGTTGGAGGCCTGCTGCACACGTTCTCTGGTAAGGCGGGCCTTGTTCTTGAAGTGAAGTGATAAATAAAAATGAATATATCAAATGAAGAAGTGAAACGTGAATGGTGTCATGCAGTGCTGCCAAATTTAGGTGAATTTGAGACACATTTATGTAAAACCCGATCGCATTTAGTAAAGAAAGAGGACTTATTACCTACCGCGGTTGCTTCGATGTCTTTAACAGTATGCACATCATACACGTGATGCTACTCATGCAGCACAAATACAAAACACATGAATAAAAAGATTACCTGGTTAATCAGATCAACCACCTGCAAAGAAACAAAAGAAGAAAATACAAAGAAGGACATAATGCAAGTGGGTAAAGGTAGAAGAATAAATCTTAGTGGACATGCATTTCAATAAGTGTTTGAACCTGAAAATGAATCCGAATTGCAACTGGAAATGTGTCAGCAAGAAAATAGCATCACACGACATTTGAAAGAAAGATTAGACAATGGAATAAAATGGTATATTGTCGTTTTAACTTGATAACATATGAAGAGGGAGTGTTTATAGAACTTGTGGAAAACACTCATCAATGAAATAGATATTGATAACGATTTGCGAAATGCAGTCAAGAATTGGTTCAGCAAGTTTGATGGGTATGAACGACCAGTTGAAGTTCGTATAGCTACATTACAGCCCTTGCAATCTTTCAGCTGCATAGAGTTGCCAAAGGAGATAAGGAATACTAAGGGTGTTATCTACATCAAGACGAGAGACAAAAAGTGCTTCCTAGGGTCAATATTGGCTCATCTACATTCGATGCATGATCATGTAAATGAGCAATACAAGTATCAACCGTTTGAACATGAGCTGAATGTGGAAGATATAACATCTCCAACACCAATTCATCAAATTCCTAAGAAAAAGAGCAACATTGAATCAATATTTTTTTTAGGAAAAAATCCACATAAGTCGACTGAGTCAACATGAGCGGGACACTGAAATCAACTTACTGCTCATCAGTGACAAAAAGTTTTACTGCTTATGGCAAAAAGTTTTACTGCTTCAATTGTTTGCGTGGGTTTATGCGATGAGATCTTTTGGACAAACATCGGGAGGTTTATGAGAAGCATGGAGCACAACGATTGTCATTTCCAAAGGATGCAATCATTTGATTCAAGGGAATTGCAAAACAACAAAAGGCACCCTTTGGTATATATGATGACTATGAATGCTGTACAGAGGAATGTGACACACAGGACAAGTATCAACACCACAAGGCCAAGATGATCACATCAATCGAAAATATCGTGGAGCAGCCCAAAGTAAATGCAACCATCAGTTTCGCTTAAGAATGGATCAGAAAGGAAAGTGTAATCCATTCGTCAACCATGTCCTATTCCACAACGGGTATATAACAGTCATCTTCTGAGTTTATAGATAAATTCAAAAACTTGACATGTTAGTCATTCTCAACACTGGAAAAGTACATTGTGATTACCATGGACAATGTAAAATTCACTTACTCCTACCAATTCATGAAAAATATTCTTGAAAAATTAATGGCCAACTTAGCGACTGAAGGCAAAGATAAGTTGCAGAATGTGACCGCTCATGTGCGTGACAGGCAGCAGCAAGAGTTATTTTGAAAAAAGGAGTATATTCTTACATTCTATGTTGGTGGACCCTTCAAGTTCGTAGAAATCAAGCATCCGCCACAAGAAGACTTTACAGTCAAGTGACTGAACAGGGAATTAGTGATGAGGACTATGCTCATTCACAAAGGGTCTGCAAGGTATTCCATTGCAACAACCTTGAAGAGTATAATGACTTCTAAATGTGTTGCTGTTGGCAGATGTGTCTGAAAATTTTAGAAATATGTGCCTCACCATGTATGAATTGGATCCTGCTCATTACTACATCACCAGGTTTGACATGTGATGCTATGCTAAAACATACCAAGGTTCAATTGGCATTGATAGATGATAGTGACATGTATCAAATGGTGGAGCAAGGTCTGCAAGGAGGTATTTCAGTCATTACACACAAGTATGCAAAAGCCAACAACCCCTAAATTCCAAACTATGATGTGATCAAGTCAACGAACACCATCTTGTACTTTGATGGGTGGAGTATGTCACAAGGTTTACCAGAATGTGGATGTGCATAGGTGGAAGATCCAGAATCTCTGGACTACATGAAAGTGAATGAAGATGATGAGAAAGGATGCATTTTAGAAGTAGATTTCACATATCCGGATAAAATCCGTGATCAGCATAGTCAGCATCCAGTAGCTGCTGAGGAGAAAACTGTTCGAATCTGTTACGTGACGACGACGAATCTGGGACGACGACAAATAACACTTCGTTTCACCAATGCGTATTTTATTGCCAATGAACTTGTATCGTGAAAATATTGTGCCGTAAATGTCGTTTATGTCGTGAATGTCGTCAATGCCAGTTTGCTAAAAAAATACAAAGCTTTATCGACTGATCGTAAATCGTAAATCAATGTTACCTTGTTATTTCTTGACTTTAATCTTGATGACTTAAATGATTTAATAATAATAATAATAATGACTTACTTAACTCACAAGCAGCAGAAATTTTTAGTCTTACCATTTGTCGGACCTTTTCTTATTCTCGATCACGCGCCATCCGTAAACCTGAAACTATTTTACCAAGGTGCGGGAGAAAACTCCTTATATGTCAAAAAAATCACGTGACTTTAACAGTGTCACACGACTAAATCTTGAACATTTGACACCAACTAATCAACATACTTAAAAAATAGTAAACCATTTCACTTTGCTTGATGTACCAATTAATCGTGTCAAACATCAAACGTAAATCATTTAAATGAACAGCAGCCCTAATAAAATACCTTATCCATATTTTATCAGTAATAATTCAAAGCAGTCATTCATAATTAATTATACCAAATTTTCACTTGCACTTAAAGACAGTAACGGAAACTAACAAACAGACAAACAGCCAAACAGATACAACTTATAACTTTTTGCGACCGAATGTCGGGAACACAAATCCTGTCAATCAACTTTAACCACCCAAAAGGAAATCTTTCATTGAAGGCAAACAGAATTGATGAACAATGAATCAAGTACAGAACTTCAAATGGACTATGCAATGTGTTATATTTATGAATACTTATGCGTTTCTAACAACGGACTCGTGAATGTAACCCAATTATCAAGTGGCGGCAACATAACATTCATGTGCGAAGGCAGAAATATTCAGCATTGGCTTCTGTTAGTGATTGTATAACGCGAGGTTGGGGTTTATGTTATTTACGAGGTTCCCCCCTAAGAACGTTCATGACACACAGAACATTCAGCCAACTAAACCGACCTGAAACGAACACTTCTTTTATTTGAGGCTTGGCTGAAATAAAGTTTTTTCTGTAGAACTTTGAAAACGGAAGTCAGCACAGCGGAAACTGGTGATACTTACTGATATACAAGATTACTATGCCGGTACATATAAACACGTGGCATTTACTGTGCAGTATTTCTAAGGGAACCGGGCACGTGTTTAGCAGATTTACTTCGTATGAACAATATTAAAACAGAACATCATGCAGTGGACTTAGGTCAATTCTTGCGTGGACTTTGAACAAGAAACATGTTATAGCATTATAATTAATGAAAATATTTAATTATCGCTATGAATGGAAATAAACAGAACTAATTGAACTTTTAATAGACATGACAGGAAAGAGTCCGTATCCAGGTTGAAAGCCAGTTCCAGGTGCACAGCTCTGCACGCCTGGCACGTGAACAGGCGCTTGTAACGTTTTACGTTTGCACGTCCCCGTGTGATAAAAAGAGGGCAAAGTAATCAACCCCGAAGAACGGTGGTAGACCTGGCGCCAATCGCTCTTTAGGTAACGTAGCCATCTGCTGTGTCGCGCGCGTATGACGCTTACATAGAAAACATGCTGCTATAACCCATTTTACAGCAGCAGCACCTTGAGTAATTCAGTATTCCTTGCGCGTTAAAAAACGAGAACTTGCTGTACACCGACACGACCGTTGCGTTCGTTTACGAGCCTAATGATTAATTCAATGACATGATGTTTCTTTGGCAGCATAATTGGATGTTTAAAACCTTAGTTTGCTAACGCCTCAGCTAGGTGACCCCCTACTCTAATAATATTGTCGCTTAGGATTGCAGACAACTTGGCTATTTGACTATTTCCTAGCAGGTCTACACCCTCATTCAAGTGTTTCAATTCGGATGCGTAACATTCGCGCTGCACCTTCGCAGTAATCTTCTCTTGGGCACGACGCATTTCTTCAACGCCTACAATCCCTATAAGAACTTACTCTAACGTTTATGCGTAATGCACTAAACAAAACGCAACATACCCTAGTAACCACACGAAAGATATGCACAAGCGGTTCCATGAGGAGCAGCGATGAATCAGCGAACTTAAAGGGTTTGTCGCTGATGTCACACACGAAACTCTTACCCTTAAGAGTTGCGTATGAACATTGGACCATTTGCGTTTCCCTTGGAGAAATTCCATGTGACGCGAGATCAGCTGGGTTTTGCTTTGATTCGTAGTACCACTCATCGGTCTTGTGATGTCATGAATCACCGATAACCGATTAGCAACAAAAGCCTTAAAATATGTTCTTGTGTTACATATGTACTTAATAACAGCTGTAGAGTCTGTCCAGAAGTAAACATTTGAGATTTCAAATTCGATTTTAAGTGTAATTATTTGATGTAACCGTACAGCGACAACAACAACTGCTAGTTTTAGTCGCGGTATAGTGACGGACTTGATAGGTGCCAGTCTTGACTTTCTCGTAACGAGTGAACACTTAAAGCTACCCAAAGCATCGTAGATAGAGATATGACCCAACACCGTAGGTTGTTTCTGATGTATCTGCGAAGTGATGTAACTCGCAAGTGAAGTCATTCAGCAGGCCATCTGGTTTATAACATCGGTCAACGTTGTAACGAGTCAGACTTGACAACTTGTTTTGCAAATCGCGAAAACATGTACTGACGACATCCGAAATCTGTTCATCCCAATCGTACTTTCCTTGCACAGGTTTTGTAGTAACAAATTGTGAATTAAAATGACCGGTGCGGCGAAGCCTGGGGGGATCATACAGCAAACTTACAACAGATAATATTCCGCGGCGCGTCATGGACTTCTGCACATTCTTCACGTTATATGTTAACCTATCGTCTTCAACGTTTCAACGTAAACCTATTACTCTTTCGTATGGCAACGCATATCAATGTCAATGTCTGCTACAGATGGGGCCTTTCAGGCACTGGGTTTGACAAAAATACTATCCTGTCGTTTGAAAGCAATTTAGTCAAAAGGAACCCACCTCGCTCAAGCAGTTCTCGCAGCTCCGCTGCAAGCCGGATTGCTTCGGGTACAGTTGGCATTGACTTTAAGCAGTCATCAACGTAAAAGTTTTGTAGCACTGTTTTCACCGCATCTGCGTCAAAAATCACATTAGTTTTTAGTAACCGTCTTGCGCATAGGCAATGACGATTCGCCAAAGAAATGCACCTTCATCGCGGAAACTTCTGGCGAAGGCTTGACGTCGCCGCCTTGCCACCACAAGAAACGGAGGTAGTCTCCAAAACTTGTACTCGATGAAACATAGATTCTATGTCACCAACAATTGCTATAGGCTATTGTCGAAAGTGAGGTAGCAACCCCATCAAGGAATTGATAAGATCTGGGCTTTGCAAAAAGTAATCATTTAGTGAAGTGCCACCGTACTTGGTCGCGAAATCGAACACTATGCAAATTTTATCTGATTTATCGGGATTGATGACTGGATGGTGAGGTAAGTACCAGCAATTCATGTCGTTAGCATATTCCTCTGAAGTACTAACCTTCCGCGCATAATATTTCGTCACGTAATCGCCTAACGCATTGAAACACGTTTCACGAAGCGATTCGTTATTGGAAACTTTCGCTTTAGGTAATTTAATCTCGCAACGACAAGCGATAAATTGCTTTTTAACTTCGACTTGTCGACTTGTGAAGAATTAACGCGTGGAAACGTAAGCCCGGACGAAAGTGGCCATTGTGAATCAATAACATCATCAGCCTTAGCACGCATCGAAATAGGCTAGTTTCCATCCGTAAAGACTTTGTCAATATCTATTGCTCTTGTTTGATCAAGCGCTGTTACAGTTAGTGATACTTCAGTACAGCGTTTGGAACATTGGTTGAAGTCACGGCACTCAAATTCAATTTTGCTGTTTTGCCTTCAACCGAACGCGAACGTCTCTACGTCAACTCCGTTATCCCCGGACAACAAGTGGCACGATGCGAAGACAAACTTCAGGGACACGTGTCGCGACATAGTTAGCAGTCGACGAATCAGCAGGGGTAATTTCGTGTTGTTGTTCGTTTTTTTTTCTCTTGTGAACGTCTGCGATAGTTTGTGTCGTGAACTAGTTCGGGGTGTTTTGACTAGCAATGAGAGCACTGCGAGTCTTTTTTGCACTCTTTACCGACGTGGTCTGGGCGTAAACAGTTAAAGCAAAAACGTTTCTCTGTTACTACCTTCACTCTGTGGTACGTCTTCTCCAGAAACACAGCACACTTGGCAGTAAAGTGCTGTCTTCCACACTGCGTACAACCAGGAAGTTTTTGTTTCGTACCATGACTATGGCTTTGTGTCGTCATTACTGTTGATGTTGTCTTGCTTGTATTGTGCTTTGGTTTCTTAACTGCACTTCTACCCTCCGCAACATCTCATCATATGTTGACGTTGCAACAACTGCACGTTGGTTTACAAACACAGGCAAGTCATTAACCGTTGGGTCAGGCAGATGCAAAAAACTGTTTACGAACTCAGTCCGTTTACTTTTATTTAATGAGCAAACGCGTGACTACTGCTTTCATTGTGGGTGTGCATTTTGAGTGGTTTTCGTACCCTAGGGACTGTAACATAACAGCACGCTTTTCCATTTCGTCGCTCAAAGCGTTATAACCAGAATCATTCCCTTTGATGATGTGGTCTTTCATGAGGGAATCTATGTGTGAACGAGCGATTGTACTTCTGCGACCGTAGCGTTCATTTAGAAGCTCCAGCGCACGTGAATAGCCTTTTATTAGGTGTTTGTAATGTGGAGACTGCACTGGCTGAAATATGGTGGCGAACGCTGGAGGTAAACTTTGAGGTGGTTGCTGCAAGACCGGAGGAGCTGCATCAGCCTTCAGCGCTGATGCACTCCGTGCCGCGGGAATATGTACAACGCTAAACTCTTTATCATAAGCTGGGCTGTAGTTTGCACTAACATTAATCGGAGGAAGGGTGTCACGTGGTCTGACATCGAATGACTTCGGAGTCGTAGGAACTTAAACATCAACTACAGGTAGACTGTCATGTGGAATTAGGCTGTCACGTGGTCTGACATCAAATGGCTTTGATGTCGTGAGAACTTGGGTGTGGTAAACATTAAGTGCAGTACTCACATTTTCTAGTTGGAATGGCATGGTGGAAGCAGACAAAGGTTGCGATGGCATCAGCGTGGTACCTTCAACTAACGTCACACACGCAGGATGTTTTGCTTCAGGCTGGGCCCCAGTGACAGCAGCCTCGGCCTCTATCAGTACCTTTTTTCAGGATCTGCGGCTTCGATATCCGACTGCACTTCAAGTTGTTGCTTACGCTGCTCTGTCTCCAGCTGCAACTTCTCCAGATTGGAACGTTTCTTAGCATGCTTCTCCTTCAGGAGGAGAGCCGCCTTCCTCGCTGGTATCATAGCAATGGTGGATGACACTAACGTAACTGAGCCACTGAATACTACTGAGACCCTCTCTGCATTACCTACGTCACTCATGGCAGCAATATGAGCGATGACAAGAAGAGCAACAACAAACAAAAATTGAACCGTGAAACTTTTGCAATTTTTTTTTCAATAATTGCAAACTGTTACGTGATCTGGGACGACGACAAATAACACTTCGTTTAACCATTGCGTATTTTATTGCCAACGCGGCATTCCATCGTGAGTGTCGTAAATGCCGGTTTGTTAATAAAAAACACAAAAAAAACAAGGCTTTAACAACTGATATTAACACTAAACGTAAATTGTAAATTAATTTTACCTTGTTATTTCTTGACTTAAATCTTTACTGATTTCACAACTCACAAGCACCGGAAATTTTGAGTCTTACCAATTTTGTCGGACCTTTTCTTGTTCTCGATCACGCACCATCCGTAAACTTGAAACTATTTTATCAAGGCGTGGGAGGGAACTCCTTATATTCTAAAGAAATCACGTGACTTGAACAGTGCCACACGACTAAATCTTGAACATTTGACACCAACTAATCAACATATTTTAAAAATAGTAAAACATTTCACTTTACTTGATATATCAATTAATCGTGTGAAACATAAAACATAAATCATTTAAATACTGCGTAAGATAATCTAAATACAATTGAAATATAAACCTACGGAAAAGTTGATTCCCAATCTCAGTGACAAGGAAAAATATGTAGTACGTTATCGAAATCTGCAGCAATACGTATCGCTTGTTTTGAAAGTGACACAGGTGCATCGAGCGATTATGTTTTAGCAGAGTAAATGACTAGCTAATCACATAGATATCAACACAGAGAAGAAAAAATTTAGCAAAAACCCATTTGAGAAAGACCACATTCATAAGAATGATCATGGGTGATTGGCATTTTTTTGTAATTCCAAAATAAATCTTTTGATGTTGCTCCTTTCGCTTTCTTTCACCTTCTAACAACTTTCGTTGGTGCACTTCGTTTATCAATAGCACATGCAGCTTTTTGAGCTACACGACCAGTCACGTCTTTAACCAGATTTTTACAGCCTTTTCAAGATGTGGTGCAACAGTTTTAGCTCTTGTCTTAATGAGTGGAATAGCTTAACGTGCCAATGCCCCCAAGAACGAACCAATACCATTTCCATATTGTAAGCGCATGCCTTTAAATCCTGGAGAATCTCCATCCACATGATAGAGAAAATGGTCGCGGTATGCAGATGGAGCGTGTCTATATTCTTTCCTAATGCTTTCATAATCCTTTTTGCCGAAAGTTAAGTTTACAGATGACTTTTCTAGTTTGAAATGAAACATTTTGACCTGTGTCATCCTTAATATTAATTTCTATAATGTCAAATTTTGATGTGTTAACTGGTACGTAATGAGGTTTGTCATATGTTTTCATAATAATAATAAACCATTATTACATTCAACTGGAACAGAACATAGTAAAGGAACATAATAATTTCCAACTACTTGTGGTTCGCAAATACTTCAGTACGCATAAAGGGTATAAAATCTTGATGTTCAGAGGACCAGATTGTTCGTACCATTGACCTAGTATAAATCCTAGAAAAGACTTCCAATTTTAACACATTTTAACCGAATAGAGTTTGCAGTAACAAATCTTTCTAATTCTTCATTTATTGAACAATACTTCAGGTATAGAGCTGTAGTAATCAAATGGAATGGCGACTTCATAAAATCTCTCATCTAATTAAGACCGATAATGTATAGTATAGTCTACTCCTTGTCTCAATGTCGTCAATGCATGTGGGTATTGAATTTCAGCTAAGGCTACTTCATATTTTCCTTTCAAATACAATGTACGAAGTAAACTAATTTGATAATTAGAGGCTTTTTAATATGATAATATTTCATGTTTGCATTACTACGCAAAGTAATGTAAAAACTTGTTGTCTCCATAATCACTAAATCGTATATGCGCGTTGATGGACCATATGCGTATATACATTACTTTGTGCATGGCGCGCGCCAATCACATTACATGCATTGAGTACGCTGTGTACGCTGTGTGCATGGTTCTGCGTATTACTTCACCTGGCAACAGCCACTTATACACTTATTTTTACAGGAATATGAGTTGTAGTTTCATTTTCATGTCAACAACAGACCTTTTTAAGCCATGTTAAAAAATTTTCCATCCTTCTAGAAACTGTCTTTGTTGACACTGTCATTTCTTTTGCAATATCTTCACGAGATGTCTTTTTGTCGAAGACAGTTTTTGGAATAGTAGTATCTACAATTTCCTGGTTCGAACCGCGAGGTGGTACTTGTCTTTCTTTTCTTCTTGCAGCAACCAATGCTTCTTTCAGTAAATCAATAATGTTGGAATTTTCAATTACATCTTCAGTTTTCAACACAAGTTCATTCTTATCTGTCCATCTCACACCTTAATACTTAAGTTATGCCAGAAGTTGTGTTACTTTGACATGATATATAGGTTGAAAATAGTTTAGAAATGTTAACCTTTGTGATTTTTCTAATTTTTCTGTAGCAGTCGCTGTAGTTTTGTTGTTGTGATTGAATTGCTTGTAAATGACGGCCAAGAAGTTGGACATTTCCGACTTCGTTTCTTTTCTAAAAGTTTATTCACTTTAACTTTAAGACCATCATTTCGAGGTTGACTTGATAATAATTTCCTATATTCTGTTTCAGGAATAAGGACTATTTTTAGGCATGCTAAAATTTTTTAATAACAATTGACATAATAACGGAAACACAATTCCTGCACTGTTACAGTAAATCCGCCTTTCCGATTTATCAACTTCGTTTTACGCTTAAGGGAAATTTTCCTATGACCCACTTGTCGAATGGTGTGTTGTTCACGCTTTAATTTTTTATACATAGATGGTTTCAATGGTAAGTGTCCATGCAATATATTCAAGCATATTTCAAACAAACTGACCGATTCATCTTTTGTGGGTTGTTTCAATTATGATTTAAGTCGTTTAGCACTGCTTTGTGCTAATAAATGAAGAAATTGTTGATTCGCTTGAATTCGTTAAGGCATGTTGACGTTCAATACCAAACTGTTTGTAATTCTTCTTGTATAATGTGTATCACTTGGTAGAATTCCTGTGCAAATACGTAACTTATCTTCTGTCTTTGATTTCAGATCAATGAATAATTAGTCATGAGGTATGCTCATAGCGTCTTGATAAGCTTCAATGAGAAACTGAGATTTCCCTGGATACATTTGTCGAATCAATGTACTGATTGTTGACTATCTCTTTTTAAAGAGAATAATGTCATGTGTATTTAACCAAATATTACACATTTCCTTTCCTTGGAGAAACAGATTGTATACATTGAAGATAATGCTTAGATTTTGTGGCTACTTCTAAATAATCTGGTCATGCGTTCATCACTCTAGCTATCGTCATGAGATCGTCAATAATGAGTAAATTATTCTGTTTTGGATTGAAACGCTTTTCAATATCCTCTGGAATGCCTTGATGAAATGTTACTCCTTTCATGTCCTTGTGCAAGGGTTGATATTTTTAGGAAATGGTTGAATGACTTTTTGTTCAATGAACGCTTTCACAAGAAGCGTTTTTCCGTTACCTGTTGGTCCAGAAACCAGACAGGTAAACGGATGCTTCATAGCGCTTGAATATCCTTTACCCAACAATTAAATTTCTTTGGCCAGCCTAACCACTTGACAAATAATTCTTTCAAAACTCATCTTTTTCGTTGTATGCGGAATGAATGTCTTTTATAACAGCTTGTAATTCTTCTTCATAGAAATGCCAATCAATATTTTCGTCTGAGAAGTCTGATACGATATAAATGGATTCCCTGCTTCTTACAACGATGTGTGAAGTAGTGAACAATTCCGGTGTCCATTTTATATGGCAATCCCTTTGAAATACAAGCTTCATGTTGACCAATGTTTAACTTGTAGGGTTTTGGCTTTTTCACACTTTTTCACACTTTAGATTCAGTCTTCTTTGTAATGTCTAACGGTGATAATGCATTTATTAAGGAGCCATGAGGCCTATGATTATAACTGAAGGCAAAGTCTTGTAAAATATCTGCACACCGATACGTTTGCCGATGTAGAAAATAGCCATGCGTCATTCTTCTGAGAGTACATATATCTCTTTCAGCAAAATTTACTTTTGTCTCATTCATGATAGCATATGCATGAATACCTTCTTGCTTTGGAAATTGCTTTACTCATCTGTTGTTAAATTTTGTTCCATTATCTGATCTCAATGTTCTAGATCTTCTTGTTGTTTCTTGAAAAATCTTTTGAAAGGCTTGCATGACATTCATATGAGTTTTGTTTGTTATGATATAAGATATTTATAGTGATTAGTAAAAAGTGACTGCCTTCATTATTTGGTTATATCTGTCCGGTTCACATCCTACATATCATCAATACCACGGGTAATAATGCGTTGTCTTTTAAATTTATATTTTGCTGGTGGAAGTAAACTAAAGGCGTCTTGATCTTGAAACCGATTTTTCACTTTGGAATATGTCACAGGATGTTTGTTTGTTTCAGTATTCTGTACAATTTATTGGGTCCTGCAAATGTTTCAGGGATTCCAGGTTTAAAGTAAGTATTGGCTAATTAGTGTTTCCGTGTTTGTCATCATTCACATAATAAAGCTTTCATTGACACGCAAATATGAATAACTAATTAATATTTAAAAGTTCCGAGAAAACATCTTAAAAATTATATTGTGCACCACAATTAATACATATAAACTTTAATGTTCTTCAAGTTTAATTCGTTCTTGAGTTCTTTTGATGTACACTTTAATGTATCCCTCTGATTAAACATAAATAGCTAGCTTTTTAACAGCTTTCAAATTGCATTCTTTCCAGGATATGATGGAGATGATAACTGTTTGACACCAACTCCCCACCATTTGTCATAACTTGCTTCAACTAAGGTCTTATCTCTACATTCTTTTAACGTTTTACGAAATAACACACATTGATTCAGTTTTACATACAAAACGTCACGCATTTTGCTTACCTTCACTGTGTGCCATGAGGAACATGTCCTTATTACTTTATCTATGTGTTTCGCTTCATATCCATTCTACATGAAACAATAGTTAAAACAGTATCTTGACTGTTATGAAAATCTGCTTTCTCATATTGATATAAAGCTTCACTCGAGTTGAACGTATGTCCATTTTTTAGTTTTGTTGAAAACATGTTTGGAAGAAAATCCTCATATTCACCAAATAATGACATATTCTCCATGTTGTCTGGTCGAATTTCTTGTAGCAAGTCAGATGCATTTTCAGGTTCGAAAATTTCCTATTGTGTGTGTCCACCAAGACTTATTCTTCTGCCTCTACCGACTTGCGCAGCGCCAGACTTTGTTTCTTTGCTGGCATGGTTCACTATTGTCCAGTAATCTAATGACGGTATCACTTTTTCAAAGTTTTTCAAAGCATGTTCATATATGACTTTGTTTAAAATTTCTGGCGCCTCTTCCATTATTTTCTTCCTTTGTTGACTTTGAAACAACTCACATGAGATTAAATTGGCTAGAAAGAAAAACATTGTCGCTACGCTTTCAACATTTAAATAACTAAGTTTTTTAACAATGTTAAAAGGTTTTATATCTTACCTTTGAAACAAAATTGTTAACTTGATGTATTCTCAGTTTCTTCCTCTTTACATAAAATTCTTATAGAAGTCATCATGGGATCGTACATCCAATGTCCTACACCGAGTGTGATGAAGTTGTAGCCTTCAGTAAGTTGATCATACTGTTGAAACTGTATACAGCATTCCCCATCAGGCTCAATAACGTTTATACCAAGATCTGATGACATTTATAGCTGAAATTCTGATATTGATCAAGATTTAAAATTAGCCTTCACCACAGCTTGACCCTTAAAGATGGGTTAATATCAGTTCTCTTTCTCACGAATGGTTTATTTACATCAAACCTCACAAACGCAGTTTTAACATTTAATATCACAATGTTAAGTTTACCCTCATTTAAAGCCCTGCTGAACGCTACAGTAAAAAATGGTTGAAATCGGGCAGTCATTTTGAAGTTACGCGCTGTTGTAGTTATCACGTGGGTCTTATATACTAATGAAATATGCTGAGAATGCTCTGAAAAAATACCAAAATCTGAAATTCGGTTAGTTGAACATATGTGCTCAGATGAATAAGTTGTCTAGAAATCAGAAAAAAAGCATCTGCCCGTGAATTCGGTATGAGAATAAAAATAAACGTTTTTCTCATGTCAAATGAACAGGTGTTAACTGTCACTTATCAAGTATTTAACTATTAGTGCAGCGCTACGGTCTGATTCTCCAGGTACAGCTTACAGCGAGAGATGTGAGAATAAACACTTTCTTAACGCTTACTACAAGAAAGACCAGCTACTAAAATAACCTCAGCCCTTTTCGTCAGGACCACAAACTCGTGTAAAATAAGTGCAAAATATTGACTGATGATGTATGGATTACAAAAATACATTGTCGAGAAGCAAAAAAAAAACAGATTTTTTACACCTGAGATCTAGAAAGCTCGATGTATTCGTTCAGCGCAATGCCATGAGTGAACTATAATGCACTTTTTCAAGCAAACCTCAACGCTGACTTGCATTTCAATGTACTTGAGTTTAACACAGGACAACAAGTGAATTAAAATGCAAATCATTTCCAGTATGCAAAATTTTTTAAAGCGTGGTGGGGGTCAAAAGGTTAAAAATGAAAAATGCTCACAATGGCGTGAAACAAAAAATATGCTAAAATTAGAAATTTACCCCTGAAGCGGGCGACGGGGGGGGGGAGTATGTCCTGAAGGTCAAAAATGAAAAATGCTCATAATCTTCTGAAACGGAGAAATATGTTAAACTTAGAAATCCACCCTTGGTGGGGAGTGGGGTCCAGAAGGAAAAAATGAAAAAATGCTCACACCGGGTTGAAACGTAAAAAAATTGTTAAAATTAGACATTCCCTCCTCGGAGTCCTCGGAGTTAGTAAGGGTGAGGGGGAGAGCTAAAAAATTGACCGACCACCTTGTACCACTACTCTCGTTTTATGTAGTAGCAATAAATGATGCTGGTGTCACATATGCAAAAAGACTCTTAGATGCACAAAACACGAGAATAGCACGAGAATAGCACGAGAACAGCAAGTGTGAAAGAGATGCCTCTAAACGAAAATCCATCAAAGAAAAAATACTCAAGAACAGTACAGACGTATTCCTAATAATGAAATTAAAATATCAATGTTTAACTTCAGAAATCAAATGCCTAATTTAAAGTTAAGACGGATTTGAGTTTAAAGGCAGAACTCAATGGAAACATACAAACATCTCAAACATACTGTATTGAGATTTGAAAACATTCATGAAAATCATTCCCTCGTTCGACGTTGTTTTCTTTCAAACTATTTTTTAATATTTATGTCGGTTTCTAAGCCATGGCCCTTTCTTCTGAATTTTTCTAAAGCCATACATTTCAATATGTTCGGATTTTCTCTGGCGTTGTTCAATTTTTGCGATACGTGGTGTTTCGTCCTTTTCCATAAAGCCTTTAAATAGCTGTTCAATTTTGGTGTTGTCTTCAATGGTCATATAAACTCGGCCACTTTTCGGTTTTTCGCGTCTATGAAAAATCCCTAAAAGTAAAAAATGAAATATTATTAGCCGTTTTGGCGCAGTTACATACAATTTCTTGCAGCAACTATTATTCTTATTTTTTAGGTTTATTTTGTCACATCGAAATACTGTCTGATTTAGAGCCAGTTTTTAAAACACATAGAAAATATGGTCGCTATTAATTAAAACAAAATGCGTTAAACGCAGAACAGTCACAGAACTCACTTTTTTGATTTCTATAAGAAATCAAACAGTACATTTGATACCTATGTCGTCATTAAAATCTTATTCAATTTGCTGTGACTGGACCGGCAATTCGCCCTCCATGGCATGCTCAGCTTCCAGAGCAGCTATTTGCCTTTCTGCATCCTCTTGAACAATTTCTGGAACAAAACAGAATAAGTAATTTGAAAGATAACACATCGGTATTTTTATTTTTATGTGAAATCATCTTCTTTTTCAAATATAATACGTCCTTTTTATACTTTGCTACTGTGAGTTCATTTCGCTGTATATTTGGAATTTAAAGAATTGCAATTAAACTCAAATACTAAACAGAGCACGTAAGTTATATACACAACGTTGTCGAAAAACTGAATGTCATTTTGTCATGAATTGAAATACTTTAACAATTTTAAGCAGCTTCCAAGTCTCTGTTATCTAGATTTCTTCCATTGTACTTGGACAATTTTAAGCACCTTCCAAGTCTCTGTTATCTAGATTTCTTCCATTGTACTTGGATAATTTTAAGCACCTTCCAAGTCTCTGTTATCTAGATTTCTTCCATTGTACTTGGAAGATTTTAAGCACCTTCCAAGTCTCTGTTATCTAGATTTCTTCCATTGTACTTGGATAATTTTAAGCACCTTCCAAGTCTCTGTTATCTAGATTTCTTCCATTGTACTTGGACAATTTTAAGCACCTTCCAAGTCTCTGTTATCTAGATTTCTTCCATTGTACTTGGACAATTTTAAGCACCTTCCAAGTCTCTGTTATCTAGATTTCTTCCATTGTACTTGGACCTCAAACCTAAGTCTTGACCAACTCCATTCTTTCTATTGCTGGACTTAGCCGCCTATAATGTAGCTTGTGCATGTTCATCGTGTATCCATGATAATACAAGACAACTAGACCGAATTTCGCTATACGTCAAAGACACATTTTTCGGTGTTTCCACATAATTGCCAGCTTCCGAATTATTATCTTGAACGAGGACATCGAAGTAAATATAATGTAGTCTCAAATAATCAAATTCAGTTTTCTAACCGTTTTTGAGATAATGGTCAGCTCCCGGTTTTGATCTTGACCATGACGGAGGAAGTCAAGGTCACCGAGGTACCTCTTATATAACTCTTTTATGCCCAAAGGATCGAAAATAAGCTCAAAATCGCTCTATGTCTAACCGTTTTCGAGATAATGGTAAACTTCCTGTTGTTGACCTTGACCATGACGGAGGAGGACAAGGTCACCGAGGCATCTCTTATATAACGTTTTTTTATGTCCAAAGGGTCGAAAATAAGCTCAAAATCTTTAACCGTTTTCGAGATGATGGACAATTTTTCTCTGACGGATTTCAAAATGCAAAGGTCACACGACCTTGACCTTGACACTGAATGTCGCGATTCCATCCATGTTGTTACTGCGTACTTACACCGTACACATGTTGAAACAAGGGTTTTAGAGCTATTTCGAGCAATTTTTCGTGATAAAATAAAGTCACATAATGTCACAGAGTCACATAATGTCACATAATGTCACATGATGTCACATGATGTCACAGAGTCACATAAAGTCACAGAGTCACATAAAGTCACATACTGTCACAGAGTCACATAAAGTCACCTAATGTCACAGAGTCACATAATGTCACATAATGTCACATGATGTTCCATAGTCACGAAAAAGTCACTTACCACGACCCTTTTGCCAATTCGTCTCCATGTGTATTCCAGCCAATCTTTCACTTCCTTTCCAAAGAATAGCCAATCTTTTACTTCGTCTCCTATGTGTATTCCAGTCAATCCTTCACTTGTTCTCCATGTATATCCAACAACAGCAAGAGCAACTGTTTTCACTTCCTTTTTTCCATGTGCATCCAACAACAGCCACAGCAAGAATGGAACACTTGTACGCACACAATGTGCTCTTAAAGGGTTGCTAAATCACATCGTGGGGGGTCCTCACATGAAGGACCCGGGGTGGTCCTCACATGATAGACAGATGGTGGAATTCTTCACATGGAGGACCCCGGGGAGCAGGTGCTCACATTGAGAGCCCGGGGGTCCTCACATGATAGACAGATGGTGGAAGTCCTCATATGGAGGACCCAGGGGGAGGTCCTTACATTGAGAACCCGGGGGGGAGGTCCTCACATTGAAAACCCGGGGGGTCCCCATGATATGACGGTATGATAGACAGAAGGTGAAAGTGTTGCCCGAGGGTGGGATCGAACCACCAACCTTCTGACCATAGGTCCGCTCAAGAGTCCCATGCTCTACCAAGTGAGCTACTCGGGACGTAAGGTTAATGTTCGGGAAAACATTCCTCATATAGGGTTAGGGTCACAGGACCGATGATGATTGACAGGTTACGTGACTGATGACGTCACGATGATTGACAGGTGACTTATGGTTAGGGTTATGCTGCTTAGCATAGTCTTACGTTAATATAACGTCATGATGACGTCATTGGCACGGGTGCGCGCTCAGAAATATCAATCTGATCTAAATCCACCACACCTTTCTGACGTCATTATGACGTCACCACTGTGGTAGAACGCCCATGGGGGTTCTATCACACTTTTCTGACGTCATTATGACGTCATCACTGTGGTAGAACTCTTGTAGTCAGCTGCCGCTGAGGGGCTGTGGTAGAAGATTTGTAGTCCGTCGTCGGCTTAGGGGCTGTGGTAGAACTCTTGTAGTCCGTCTGCCGCTTAGGGGCTGTGGTAGAACTCTTGTAGTCCGTCTGTATAACTCTCGTACATCAATATTTTCAGAGAAAACTTTATAGCTCTGATGTTTTATTACTGTCGCTAGCAAGTCTTTAACATTTTATTGACACTCTAAACGTTTTTTGAAACCATTTGTTAAAATTTATTATAAAGTGATCAACTTAAGAAATAAGCATGAGTAGGCCACGTCCTGAATTTTCACATAAAGCACTGTTTCTTTGGTTATATTGCTGTCGTTAAAATGCCAACCAAGTGCATCAAATTTAAATTTAAATTAATCTGTTGAGACTACTTAGGTTGTAATTTACACTTTAATAATAAACACATCTATGTAAAGCCGATTTGTTGTTGAGACGTCGACACTATCCGACCAAACCACAGCATAACCTCTGGTTATATCTTAGTTGTGATTGCTCGCAACCACAGTTTAACGTCTTGCCAACATCTTTGGCACCACTTTGAATGAATAATGGGTAAACAACTTTCTTTAGACGTTGCTCTTGGTTGCAACCAAAAGGAAACTTTCTCCGACGTCTTTGGTGCAGCGATCAGTGGACATCTAAAAATCCACGCTGCATAGACGTCGTACTCACACCCAAAAACCAATATCATTCTATTATCACTCATCGGAAATAATAGCCACGACAGGTCACTTTAAAGATAGGCCAAAACTTTAAAGATAGGACGAAACAATCAGAATGTCACGAGTGTGCACACCTTTTCGCACTAAATTTTAGAAAGTATGCATGTGTAGCCTGCATGACCGGATAATCACTTGGTGGCGGTACTGTGACCGACCGGTGACAACACTTTTTTTTGAGTGCCTCGGTCTTGGTTGCGATTCTAGATTAACATTTTCACGAGAGCTATACAACACCGTGAGATTTTTGCTTCTACTCCCATTTACAACCTTTAGGCAACGTTGAACAGAGGGAAGAAATTCAATGTATATCCAGCGTCGAAGGGGAGACTTTTTTCCGATTTCCATAAACCAACCAAAATCTGACGTTTATCCGACGCGATATCTAACCAATGTTGACGCAACGTGACAATGTTTGCTGGGCTTTTATTGCCATTTTTATATCGAGTAAGTTTATTTTACTTCTCCACTTGCATTAAAACTGGAGTTCTTTTTTGTGATGTCACTACTCAAGTGCATAAAACATATCAATAGAAAGCTAAATGAGCTGACGTGTTCTTCATCCACGCCCTTATAAAAGCCGAGGTCTCTTTTAACATCGTCATTAGCTTGTAGTTCCAACGAAGTAAACTGTGTCAAGAAGATTAAAAAGAGAAAAACTTGTTTTCCATGAAAGTAAAGATGAAGCTTCTTACACTGACATTCTTCATTTCTTCAGGTATTCATTTTTGTTTGTCGCTTTCATGTGTAGCGTTGGATATAAGGAAATGCTGTTTTCAATTTATTAGACATTTATTGATGTCAAGAATTAATTTTTGATCTCAAAAATTCATTTTTATTAAGAGTTAATTGTTACTGTCTGTAATTATGTTTTTTTGATATCTCTAAGTGTATGCTTGATCTCGAATAAATAAATCTTGACATTAATAAGGAACAGAGAGATATATTTATTGATATCAAAAATGATTTAATGATCTCTAAAATTGATTTTTAGATATAAAAAGGTATTCCTGATAGCCAAAATGAAGCATTTGGTAGCAAAATCTCAATATTGAGTTCAATAATTTATTTTCTTTTTATTGATATCATATTTTTATATAACATTATTTCAGAATGAAACTTTTTTAATTTATATTTTGAAATCTGAAAATGACTTTTGTATCTCAAAAATGAATTTGTGACATTAAAATATCAGTGTATTTTTTGTATCGAAAATTCAGAGGTAAACATCTATAAATGAAATACTTTCAAATTTCTTTCAATTTTTACTGCACATAAAAGAGCAATTCTTGAGCTCAAAAATATTCCTTTTATGATTGATATCAATAATTCAGTTTTTCATTTCGAAAATTTAATTGACAATTCGTTACATTTTATATATCTCTTAAGATTTTTAAGTTGAAAAATTTTTTAACTCCAAAATAACTTTCAACATACAATTAATGATAACAAAATATAAATGGTGAGATCTATATTGATTTATTGATATCTTTAACTGTATTTTGATATTAAAATTAGCATTAATGTTAAAATGGCTAACTTGGCTAACTATGGCTAACTAAAATGGCTATTGTCTGAGCAAAGCTATCGGATTGATATGGTTGGTGTCACTGCAGAGGGCGGTGTCGGATAATCAGGGAGTACTGTAATAGAGCTGAGATTGGCTCTATAAACTTCGGGGCATTATGGCACGGTTAAAAGGTTAGCTTTCCGGGTAAAAGCAATTTTAGCAGTAACGTGGGAAAGGAAAGATATGTTTACATTGCCGTGAATCTAGGAAAGACTACTAAAAACATTTGAATTTTTACTTAGCTTTTACAAAAAACATTATCAATGATGCTTTCTGAAATAGCCTTATTTTTAATTTAAAAAATGGTTTATTAATGCCATGCCTAAAAACACTGTTTTAATCTAAAACAAAACACTTCAGAAAATATTTGAATCTGTGGTGTACTCATATAAGTAAAGGTTTACTTAAGCATTAAGTATATGAACTCCCTAACCATCAAACATGTTTGCCCTTATCGCTGCACACCATTGTCGTTCCTGAGTATTTGCTGTGGCGTTATCGGTGTTTGTGTAACGGCATGCTTAATCGCCATGTGCATCGATACACATGTGCCAGATTGTTTGGCATTTCAACCTGTTATTTTTCTCATCAACTTATTATATGAGTAATAAAAGAAAGAGAAACGAATGAACTCTTAGTGATAAAGTCAAATTAATAAAACACAGCAATGGGAAAACAGTCAGAAAACTGGCTGGAGAATTGGGATTGGGGAAAATCACAGTTTCAGATATTTCGAAATGGGAAAGAAATTTTGTTAAAAAGAGTATGAGGAGTGTGACAATGCAAGAGTGAAGCACCCTTGTTTCCGAACAGGTAGCGAGGAACTCAGTACAACTGTGTACGCGTGGTTTATCCGTGTCCGGGGCCAAAACGTTCCAGTGTCTGGACCCCTTTTGCAAAAAATAGCATTATTTTTTTGCAAAAGAGTTACGCCTTACCGATTTCAAAGCGTTAAATGGATGGCTCAATAACTTCAGAAAACGATTTGACATTCGATTTCAATCATTATCCGGTGAAGGCGCAAGTGTAAATGTAGAAATTGTTGAAAGATAAATACTTGTATGTTTCAGGCATTGTGACAGGCATTGCTATGTTTATTTGAATAAAACATTGGTTGATTGAAATGCGTCTTATTTTCCTTCAAATGACAAAAAATTAAGTAAAATCACCCGATCCCTGAAATACCGGACACCTCTATGTACCGGACAAAATCCTTCAGTCACCCCGTTGTCCGGTGTAGGCAGGTTTCACTGTAATGTAATCTGATTGATCGCTTTTTCTTTAATGTTGAGAAGGCAAAGTTGGCAGATGTTAAAGTAATATATAGATCAAAACGCCAATAACGTCATGTAACGAAGCATGCTGCACGAATAGGGTTTGCTTCCCTCCGGATTTCTAGGGCTACTTAAAGGTCAACATTTTCGCAATGGATAGTAATACTTCACGTTCACTATAAATAAGTCACGCTCTGTTTATTGTTGAGAAACGTTAAGCCACAAGCATTTCAAACCATAAAACATTATAACCCTCTAGTGCTTTGTCCTTTAGAGGTCACAGCACATGTTTTATAGCTGAGAAAAGTATGAGCTAATCATTTTTATTGATTAACTCCAACATGAAAACCAAAAAAAATTTTCGTGGGTATTGTTTTCACCCTTTTCTACTTAAAACACATAAATTTGCCATTAATTGCATACCAGCTGCATGTACACCTAAATCTGTACGCTTATCGCTGTTGTCCAACAAAGCCGGCCTCTACAGCGGTTCGGTCTGTTGTGTATAGCACCTATATAACCAAAATATTACTCATAAAGGGGAGGAATCACTTTTTAAAAAAAGTAATTAATATAGATTTTAGTGTCTGTAACACTTTTAGATTGGGTTTCCTTCCAGTTGTTTGTTACCACGCAATAGAAACGAAAATTTTTGCTGCAATTAGAATGGTCCCATTCACTCTCCACCATGCTCTCCATCCATCCGACCAATGAGAATGACGGAATACTAAGTATATTAAGTCATTTGAAGACATCAATCATTCATTTCAAGCCCCAAATAGATGGCGTCAACGCACCCAGGCTTGTTGTGGGATGACTGGGAGAGAAGATAGACTAAAAGTGGAGAACGTGAAGTGCGCTTTTACTCGTAAAAACGCGTTTAACGAAAATAAAACGTTAAACGCGTTCTGTAAAATTGTACCCAAAAAAATCGGGAATTACGTTAATAAACTCGTAGAGTGAGTTGTTCTTGGACATTTAGCGGGAATAAAGTTTAGAGGCAAATAAAAGGCTCAAACTATGTACCGCTTCTTTTAATTTCTTCCAAGAAATGATGGGGGGAACAACCCCGAGCCATTAACAGTAATCAATGTAAAGTGATACTAAGAACAAAATAGAAGGTAGTGATGGGCTCTGTCTGTCGACTAACTTACAGACTGCCCGACTGAGTATCCTAACCATCCCCCGCCATCCCCCGCCCGACCTGGGATACGCGATGCTATGTGTCATATGTAAAATTTTCAATAATATACTTTATTGACTTCAATATGTTTTCTCAAATCTAAAACATGATTTACATAAAAAATAAAGGTTGACACGGAAGAAATTAGCTCTGACTGTGTCAATAAATGCATGCTAGTTGTCTAAAACCTGAGTAAGTGCATGGGACTCCCACAAAATATTTGACAAGACTTCATTCATAAAATAAAAATACTGCTAATTACTGTTAATTCCTAAGATTACATGATGGGCTATGAGCGTAATGTGATATTGGCGGGCGAAAGAAAGAATCTTGAACGCCAGCTTCGATAGAGAAAGGGATCTGGTCCCCCTGTCTGTTTAGATAGGCCATTGCTGTCGAATTGTCTAACAGAATAAAGACTGATTTTACAACGGAGAAAGATGGGATCTAAAAATTGCGAGAGCTTTTCCAACTCTCTTGTTTGAGAGAGGGTTTGGGTATATTTGGGAAGATTAACCAACCTGTAGAGAATTTCGTACTAATGTTAAGGTTTATTGATGGGCTATTCTTCTGTCTCGATTGGCCAGAAGCCGATCGTCTAGATATTGAAAAACTAACATACCTTCTAGACGAGTTCACGACTTTAGTACTTTCATTTTCTTTGAGAACGCGTACGGAGCCGTAGAGAAGCCGAAAGGAAGTGGCCGAAACCAGAGGCGTTCTCGACCTACTTGGAAGACAAGAAACTTTTGGGCAGAGTGACGTAATGGGATGTGGAGGTACGCCTCGGACAGGTCTATCGAAGTGCCCCACCGCCCTGCTTGTAGGCTTCCCTTCATGATTTGGGCTGTGTCGATCTGAAATAGCGTTGTCAACAGAAACTCGATAAGGGAGGAGAGATCTATTACTAGTCTCCGTCCGCCCGATATTTTGGGGACCAGGAAAACCCTGCTGAAGAAAGCCGTCTGGATTTCTGGCATTTCCTTTTTGGCCTCTCTCTTTTTTAGGGATGAAAGCAGCTCTTGGAGTGCCAGATCCTTGTCTGACCCTCTGGAATAGAAGATGGCTAGGTTCTCTGGAGCTTGAATTGACAGGGGAATGGGAGGTTTGTGACCCCTTTGATTCCGTTTGAAAGGGAGGGAGTACCCGTTTTGGAGCCATCGGACCACTCGACGGGGACACCCATTTTTGCCCATGCTTGCCAGAATTTGCCAAGCCTTCCTCCTACCGGCCAGAAGGCGTTGTAGGGACGCAATTTTATTAAGGTTTCTGCATTTGTTAAAGTATCGCCAAGATACCAAGGAATCTCTTGGCTGCTACCTGTTCTGTTGTGTTGATGGTCCCTCCAGCCTGCTGCAGTAACTTGGTTTCAATTTCTTGGCAGGGAGCAGTTGAGGTTGGGTGTTGGATTTTGCCTACTCTGAATCCGGCAAAGAAGCCTTTTGCGCTTGAGAGGACGCCGGGACGAAGCACGGGACATTCCCGACATGAGAGCAAAATTCTGTAACAGGGAGCGGCTCTCTTGGTTAACCCTTTCGATTTCAGCGGCGGGGGGGGGGGACAGCTCTTTCTCCCTTAGGATGGGGGCGTGGCGCATATCTCTTAGCTCTTTTACGCTCGACCAGCTGTCTGTAAGAACGCATCCCGTCTGAGAAAGACCATGGACGTCACGATGAAACTAGACAATTTGACTGCATCCCTAGTCGCCAGAGGCAGACACTGGAGTAGCTTGGAGGTCACTCGATCATTGAGGCGTAAATAATCCCATCGCGTTTTTAACACCTCCAAGGTGTGGTCCTGAAAGGGCATAATGTTAAGGATATGTCGGGAGGAGGCCTCAATGGTCCTTCTCCACTAACGGAATGAATGGCAAATGGCGTCCAAAGTGTTCGTTTTGCGGGTTGCTTTAGTGCTTCTGACGGTATCAAATCATCGATGGACGATACGGGCCCGGTCTTACAGCGGTCTTAGAGCTGCGCGCTTCGCTATTGTCCATCCTTTTAAACTCCTTCATTCGTACTGCTATAGCATTGGCAATGCCTTCGCTGGTGGGCAGTGCGATGAATGGGTCTTGATGTAGCGGAGCAGTTTGTGAGGTCATCCGAATCGGGGAGTCCTCTTTGTCGAGGGATGGAGAACCGAATGTGATCTTTGCCAAAGGAGCGATTTCCGGATTGCGTCTCGAAACGGTTCGTCCCCCGGGGAAATCGTCGATGAAGTAAATGTGGCATTCTCACTACGTGGTGTAAAATGACTTCCATCTCCGCTGATTGAGTACTTGTACCAAAACGGGTAGGAGGGACTGAGTGAAGGATGGCTGTGTATCCGGTGGTGGACGAGAGATCGTAGCTTAAGTTTGTGTTTGGGTTCCGAACCTTGCCGTTTTATCTGATGTTGGAGTTCTTGCAGCTGTTTTGGTAAGAAGGCCGAGATTTCACTGGGTAAGCGTGGAATCCGCGGGGGAGAGAGAGGCCAGTTCCGTTTGTGACGGGATTTCCAGCTGTCCTGTCACGGTCGTAAAGCTTGAACCCGTGCCCGTGTGGATGACCAGCACTGGCTCTGGAGCGGCTTTCGGTTCCGCTTCCGTCTTGTCGGGATCTGTGGTGGTTAAGGCCCATGCTTTCCTTAGGGTCTCTAGCTCTTTCCCCTCCGGAATGTCTAAGTCAGTCACTGTCTCGGAGTACGCTTTTCGTTTCTGCGACTTCCTTTCATTCTTGTCCGCTGCGAGTGCGTCCGACTCCGACCCCGTATCCATCTTAATGGGAGTGGAAACTTGTTCTAGAATCACCGAACTAGCTTTCCGCATAGTTTGTTCCACAAACCCCGAGATAATAAAGGGAGCTGATGGCAGGGCTTTGTGCCTGTTCCGTATACGATCGTTACATATCCTGTTTCTAAGAATTAGATTCCACTCCTTCGCTGACAGATGATGGCACTAAGCACAAGTATTCCACTCGTCACAGAGACGCAAGCCGCTTTTCCGTTTACAACGGTCGCAAATCGAGTGAGGGTTGAAAGCTGAGGGAGGATGTCTGCACTGCGAAAGCGTAGGTGGATCTCGTAGACTGACTTCTGTCATATCTGAAAAACAAACAGAAGAGAAAATGGTAAGATAACTGTCCATGTCACCAGCAGACATACAGATTAATATACCAGTGCAAAAGAAGTTACTTATTTGACAGTGACCAAATAGTGTAAGTAAACGGTACAACTATTACTCTGATCATCCAGGCACAACTATGTTTGCAGGCGTATTCGGGACCGTTTCGGCATGAAAAATACGAAATGGGACCGACATGGGCCCATTTTTGGCCCTCTCGGGTGATCCCAAAAATGGGATCTGTCCATGGGCCCGAAAATGGGAACTAAACATGGGACCCAAAATTTGATCACCCATGGCACTTCTCGAGTTAATGGGCTTTTGGTTAAAAATTCGCTAAAAAATAACCCGAAACGCCTGAAAGCGTTTATATGCCTGGACCGAAGACAGTTGCGTCAGGAGAAGCCCCAACTAACTTGCTGACCCCGCAGGAGTGTCGGTTACAGCTCAAAACAGGCCATTTCCGTGATGGCACAGTAAGCTGAGAATCAATGGAGGCAAAGTGGGTTGCAAAGACCCAACCAACTCCTAGGCGTTGTGTGCAAGAACTAGTACATGATTTCGATCCTGTAGCTTCCGTGTGGTGAAGAGAGACAAAAAAAATGTCATCGTTCAACAACTACCAGACCGAAGTTACCAATGCCGAAAAATTGCTTAAATCATGACCTAATTTATCCAGCTGCTTCAGAGAATAAGTAGTATTCCTAAACACACAATTTGAGCTGATTTAAAGCAAAATCGCACCTTGACTAGGTCCCTTTTTCCTAAGAAAAAAATGGAACGCACAGAATGGTGTGTCTTGTAAACACCACGCTTGAAGGGAATGTTTGATGTCTTCAAATGACGTAATACTTAGTATTGCATCATTCTCATTGGTCGGATGGATGGAAAACAGGATGGAGAGTGAATGGGACCATTCTAATTCCAGCTAAAAGTTTCATTTCTGTTGCGTGGTAACATACAGCCGGAAGGGAATCCATCTAAAAGTGGAGATAAGCGAATTCAAAGCTTATGTGATAGTACTGACGCTGTAAATACAAATAAATTTGAACGCTTATTTGATACTAGTGTTACTGTCAAACCCTTATTGTGTGTCATGACTTACATTTTATTTTTTACTTCGCAAAAGCTTTGAATTCGCTTATCTCCACTTTTAATGGGTTCCCTTCCAGTAATATTTACCACGCAATATAAAAAAGAACTTTTTGAGGTACTGTTCAAGATACTCTAACCCTTCCATCCATCCTATGGCCAATCAGAATGCCCGAGACGTCGTCTGCTAGTCTCGTATAAACGACATTCCCTTTTTGCGTGGCGTCGATACAACACGCCATTCTGTGTGCTGCCGGTTTTTTGCAGCAAGGGAACTGGTTTAAGGTGCGAATTGCTTCATTTTTTACTTAATTCACTGCCTAATGGATTGTTTTATCTATTATTGTGCGTTGGGATAAATTTATGGAGCCGAAGTGTGTTTATTCGCCATCTTACTCTTCGGTCTGATTAGGTTGAGTTTGCACGATCACGGAGACACTTTCCTAGTCCCGAGAAGTGCGCCTCTTTCTCCACTTTCATTCAGATCGAGGAACTTACCAGTTCCACCTCAGTTCGTCTAGGAGTAGGATCTTTTCAGGCTGCTGGACCTGATCAGACTCCAAGCTTTACCAGCCAGCTGTGTCATCGCGGAAATGGCCAGTTTTTGCTTAAGCTTTACTCCATGGGTCGCTTCTCAGTCTTTGTAGAGCAGGTTCTGCAAGTCTGACAGCGTTCTCCGACGAAAAGAGACGTTTTCTGTGACGTCTGAGGGTCATTTTCTTTGCCAGGACCGTTTTCCCTTTGTGGTCTTACGGTCACGGGTGCGAGAAGACCATTCTGGTCCAACGGGATTCACAAAACCCGTTACGGTCCGATGGTCCCAGGTGCATCTGAGGCAAGAGAGATCCATATCCGACACGGGTGGTGCCATTACGGTCCAGCCCGTTACGGCCCGGGAACGTTATCGTTCCGGGAAGCATCTCTTTTCGTCTTTCCTTAGACCCAGCGAGTTATTGCGGTGTTTAAGCAATTGTAAACACAGCTTGGAAGGTTAAAGCTTGCAGTTGAAGCAAAGCACGGAGAAATGTAGTTTTGTGCGTTGTTTTATACTACATATTCTCACCGTTGTTTTTCTCTGCTTGCATTTCAGATATGACAGAGGCCAGTCTACATTCTCCACCGTTACTGCCTCAGTGTATCCATCCTCCAACCGCGTGTAACCCCCACTCCATCTGCGACCGCTGTAGACGGAATAGTGGAATACCTCTGTGTGAGCCAGACAGCCAGTGTGGCGAGTGTCTACATCTTTCTCCAGAGGATTGGAAAGTCCTATTACGGAATAGGACCAAGAACGAGCGCAGGAGGGATAAGCGCAAATTCCTTTCGTCAGCTTCGTTTGTTACTCGTGAATTTATTCGTGATACCATGAAGAAGGCTAGCTCCGTTATTCTGGGCCAGGTCTCCACCCCCGTACACGTAGACACTGGTGCAGAATCGGAATCCGCTACGCCAGTTAAGAGACATAAAAAGTCCAAGAGTAAAGGACGTGCATTTTCTGAGACTGTAGCAGAATTGGACATCCCGGAAGGGCAAGAACGGGATCGTCTCCGCGAGGCATGGGCCTCACCTCCTAGAGTGAAACCCAGTGGCAGTCCAGGAGGGGCGTTTAAGTCCCCGTCTGAGGAACAAGTGACTTTAACGCATAAGGATACGGGAACAGTACTTTCGGCGGTTACAGGCCAGTTAGGCATTCCCCCGCGAGAGGACTTATCCCCCCCTCCTCAGCTGCAGCGTCTCCCGAGTGAATTTTCAGCGTTTTTGTCTATGCAATCGCAACTGCAAAAACAACTTTTGGATTTACAGAGTCAAGTTCAGAAGCAGGAGAGTCTGCTTAGTCAAAGGCAAAAGCCTAAACCATCAGCTACGGTTTCTCGTCCTCCTCCGGAAATTCAGTCAGTGGCAGCGATATCGGGCTCGCCTGTACCTCACCTCCCGCTGGACTCTAACGTGGATATTCCCGAAACGGTCACCATCAGCGAGGAGGATTCCGTGGGCGTGCCCCTTTCGGGCCAAGTCTCCGCATTGCTGGAAGATGATGAGGAAATCGGGCCGATGGAAAATTCTCCCCTAGCAGCAGTCCCAAGCAACAGGGAGAAAGAAATTTACACCCCAGTAGGGGAACCCCACATGTCACATTTTTCACAATCCCAACTCCCAGAAGCAGCATCTGATGAACAGGAGTCGGAGGTGGAAGACGGGGAAGAAGAATCCGAGGGTACGTCAGTACATTCCCGTTGTCATTTACCGTTACGGGCAGTGGAGCAGGTGCGTTCTCCCGGCCAAGGGCATCGACTTTGGAGAGATCCAGCGGCAGCGGGCAGACGGCCCATCCGTACTCCCTCTCCACCAGATCTTGCCCCATCGGTCGAGGACGCGGCCCCCTCGAGTTCTGCTTCTACGATTGCACCAGAAGACGTGCCGTTCAGGGATGCCATTCAAGAGATAGCCCGCTTAGCAGAGGTCTCCTGTGGCTCCCCAAATTTAGATAAGGAGGATCCGCCCATTCGGATGACATCTCAGGCAGCTCCACCACAACAGGACTCGTTTATCGCACTAGCCACCAGTGAGGGCATTGCTCATGCTGTCACGGTCCGCGCGAAAGAGTTCAAGAAGATGGACGCCGGTGAGGGTCGCACGTTGTCGCGTTTCCATTTATCTAAACATTGCTCAGTACGACCAGGACCATATCGGTCAGCGGATGAAAAAATTCCCCTAGAGGCACTGGAGCAGCCCGTGAAGCGTACAGTCTGGATGCCCACAGTGCGTAGTGACTCAGACATTCCATTAGTGGAGAAAGACGCAAAGACCATCGAGGCGTCTTCTCGCCACATCCTGAACATTATGTCTTTTCAAGATCATGCACTTAAAGCACTAAAGTCGCGTTGGGAAGAACTTCGCCTTAGTGATCCCGTGTCTGCTAAATTGATGGAATGCCTGGCCTTAGCTACCCGAGACGTGGTCAAACTTTCCACTTTTTTGATGACTTCAATGGTCTACTTACGTCGAGATGCCTTTCTCCAGCACTGCTGGTCTAGTGTCAAAGGTTTGCGGGACCTGCGTCATGCCCCTATCCTGGAGGAACGAGAACTATTTCCTCCCGCCGAGATAGAGAGGGTGAACCAGGAAAGTCGTTCGCTTTCGCAAGATTATGCCCTGATGTCCAGGATGTCTCGCTCCTCCTTCAAACGTCCACTGAAGAGGAAGAGACCACAACAGTCCTCTCCAGCACCGTCTAAGCCGAGTGCGCAGCTACAACAGCCCCCTGTCAAGAAACCGAAACCCAGCCCCGGCAGCAAGACAGAGGGTCCGGCTCCACAGTCGTTCAGGTAGCAGCCAACCAAAGTACCGTCACGAGATTCCCTTATCTCCTGGCGATACTTTAGCAAACTTAAGAGACTTGGAAAATTTACTTTCCTTAAACGCCTCCTTGCCCGTAGGAGGAAGACTAGGAAAGTTTTGGCAGCAATGGGCAGAAATGGGGGCGTCTCGAAGGGTAGTACGTTGGTTAAAGAGAGGTTACTCCCTACCTTTCAAACGAGACCGGAACGGGCTCAGGTGCCCTATTCCCCTAACCGCCCATGCGCCAAGACAACTAGTCACCTCTTACGCCAAGGGGTCAGAAAAAGACCGAGCTCTCCAAGAAATGCTACTGAGCTTGTCTCAAAAACAGGCGATAGAGGAAATGCCAGAAAATCAAATGGGTTTTTTCAGCAGAGTTTTTCTGGTTCCCAAGAAATCCGGAGGGTGGAGGCTGGTAATCGACCTTTCCCCCATAAACGGTTTTCTTCGAGTGATCACCTTTCAGATGGACACGGCCCAGGTGATAAAAGGGTCATTACGGGAAGGGATGTGGGGTACCTCCATAGATCTCTCCGATGCTTACCTCCATATTCCTCTCCATCGCTCGGCAAGAAAATTTCTAGCCTTTCAAGTAGGGAAAAGACGATTTTGGTTTCTGGCACTTCCCTTCGGTCTGGCTACGGCCCCGTACGTTTTCTCCAAGGTCATGAAAGTACTGAAAACATGGGCACGGCTAGAAGGGATGTTAGTCTTTCAGTATCTGGACGACTGGTTTCTGGCGAATCAAGACAGGCAGGTAACCGAGAATCATACAATGTCTTTAGTTCGCAAGGCACTAGAGGTAGGTCTAGTAGTAAACCTAGCCAAGTCCGAACTAACCCCCAAACAGTCCATTACCTTTCTAGGGGAGTTTTGGGATCTGGCAATAGCAAAGGCGTTCCCTACGCCAGAACGCCGCCAGAGAATTGCAGATGCCATAAAAGGTATTTCCCCAGGAAAGAAGGTGAGATTACAGGCCATGGAATCGCTCCTCGGCCTGTTAGTGGCAACAGAGAAGACAGTCCCCCTGGGCCGTCTCCATTACAGGCCATTTCAAAGCCAGGTAAGATGGGCGTTGCATCAGGGTCGTTCACCCGCAGCGAGGATGCAAGTTTCACAGGTAACCCTACAAGCCCTACAGTGGTGGTGCGATGTTCTAATTATGTCCGAAGGAATGCCATTTCAGCCCCCCACCCCGGAGATAGAGATTCAGACCGATGCGTCCCATGCGGGGTGGGGAATTTATTGGAATGGTCAGGTATGGAAGGGCAAATGGCCACCCTCGCTTCAGTCCTACCACATAAACTGGCTGGAGCTTCGGGTGGTCTGGATTGCCCTAATCAAGCTGACCAACCAACTCAGAAACAAGGCAGTCCTTTTTCGGTTAGACAACTCCACAGCCATAGCTTACCTCAACAAGCAGGGGGGCACCAAATCACGATCCCTGTCCAAACTTGCATTCCAAATTCTTTCAAAGGCCAGGGAGGAACAGGTGACCGTTTCCGCCCGTCACCTGGCCGGGAAATTAAACGTCCTAGCGGACTTAGCCTCCAGACAGGGTCAAGTTATCAACACCGAGTGGTGCCTATCCCCTCGGTCCTTTCAGTGGGTGACACACCAATCCCCATGGGGTGCCCCGACTCTGGATCTGTTTGCAAACGCGATGACCACCCAACTTCCCCGGTACGTGTCTCCTTGCCCGGACCCAGCAGCTTGGGCAGTAGACGCTCTCAATTGTCAGTGGCCACGGGACGAGGTACTGTATGCCTTTCCCCCACAAGCAATCTTAGGGCAAGTCCTGCAGAGAGTAATCGAGTTGAAACCACCGTTCCTATTACTCATTGCCCCATGGACACCGGAAGCCCCATGGTTCGCCCTCCTACTCCATTGCAAGGTAGTAAGGTCGATACCGATCCCATGCCACAACGAGTTGCTATCACAACCCCATTGGCATCACTTCCACCCCTCCCCTCGCTTACTGAACCTCCACCTTTGGTGTCTGACCAGTCCTTTCTGAAAAACAAGGGTTTTTCTAAGCAGGTGAGAGAGAAAATAGTAAACAGTCACAAGGGTTCAACGGCCAAAGTTTACAGGTCGCAGTGGAATAAATTTGCCGCTTGGTGTAGCACTTCTAAGCTAGATCCGTTTCAGGCTAGCCCAGCAGTGGTAGCGGATTTCCTCGATCACCTTTTCACGGAGGTGAAATTAAAGGTAAGTTCCATCGAGGGCTATAGGGCCGCTATAGGGTCAAGACTCAAAGCGTCTACAGGCTACGACCCGGGCGAAGATACTTCCCTATCACAGCTAGTAAGACATTTTAAAGTAAGCTCCCCACCCTGCCCATCCAACATAGCGCAGTGGGATTTATCAATAGTCTTACAGTATCTTCAGCGCCCAGATATATTTAGTAAGGACGTGATTTCAGCAAAAAACGCAACATTAAGATTCACGTTTTTATTGGCCTTAGCTTCGGGCAAAAGAAGAGGCGAAATCCATGCCCTAGACAGAAAGGTAAATAAAGATAAGGGTACATGGGAGAAGGTCACCCTAGTCCCTAGAGCAGGATTCATGGGAAAAACCCACATCATGACCCAAGGGATGGGAACGTTCGATCACATTACTCTCCCATCCCTACCAGATGACCCCGACTCAGACGGTCTGGTCTCTTTGTGTCCCGTCAAAGCGCTGCAACAGTATTTGGAAATGTCAGAGGCCTACCGATCAGATAATCAGAAGGCTCTCATCATTTCGTTTATGCCGAAATTTAACAAAGATCTTTCGAAACAGTCGATCTCAAATTATATTAAAAGGATCATTTTGGCAGCCTATGACGATGCACAAATCGACCCTAACCCGTTAGGGGAATCAAACATCAAAGCCCATCAGGTAAGGCAAGTAGCCAATTCCCTCAGGGCGGTACGCAACGTGTCCCTTTCGGATATATTAAAAACAGGTTGTTGGGTTTCCCCCAACTCGTTTGTTAAATACTATCTGAAAGATTTTTCTCAAGATGAATTGTCTGGCTTATATTCATTAGGACCGTTCGTGGCTTCAGAAACGACCATTACAGGCTGAGTGTTTCTGTTGTAGGAATGCTTCTCCCAAGTTTAAGAACAAGGGCAAGCACAAGAGTAACTTCTCCAAGGGCCGTAATGGGAATAGTAACAACAACAACAAGCCACGAAAGTAACAACCTACAAGAAGGTCTTTCCTTCTTACTCTGAACATTTCGCCTTTCGCTCAGGTCCTTTGGACCATTTCGGTTCGTGCTTATATTAAGTTACGGACGAACGCTGGACGGTTATGTTTAATTAAGCATTTATTTACTCCGAAGTGTTCAGGATCGCATGTGTAATGAGTACAGCCCAGTCTTCGGTCTTACGGCTACTCGGATGCTTAAGTTTTGATCTCCTTTCTTCATGTTTTTCAGAAAGAAAGGGGGGGGGACCATGTCGGTCCCAGACGTACCCAGTGACCGTACACCCGTTGTAGCCGGAAGGCCGAAAGCCGGTTTATGGTTCATGGTATGAGGTACCATAGTATCATTATGGGCTTATGGGACCATAACGGCCCCATATAGGAAAACAGTCATAAATAAGCAAAATTTTTTCTGTTTTTCATTTTATGACGATTTACAGTAGTTTTAGTACTATCTAGTCAATCGCTATGAGTTTATTTCAAATAAACGTGGTAATTTATCAAATGAGAAGAAGAAAAGTTAGACAGCGGACTCGCTTTCTTTTTCAAGTTTGAATTGCATGTCTTGTAAGACACTTCAGTCACTTTACTAGAAGTGTCAAAGAGTTTATTTGCGTAATTCCTATGGATTTACGATCGTTTTGTAGTACTTCTAAATAAACCTAATTGTTCATCAATACATAGCAAGTGAATAGTGAGAACTTGAGGAAGGGATCCATCCGGTGGGCGGTTGGAGGGGGATGGTGATAGTTCTCAAAAAAGATGATGGCATGGTTGGAAGCCTTCTCATCTCAACTGACAGTTGCTGTGATATTTTTTACTTTGTTACGATTTACCTTATGTTGAAAGACCGGAATGGTACGCCTCCGGACTTTATTTAGGAAATCATTAAAAGAATTGAAACTTAGCTGACAAGTTTTATTTCTTCTTTGCGTCGAGTGCACAGCACTCCTCGCCTATATGCAATGAGCTTTTACAAGCCATAGTGTAATTCGCGACCTTTTTGGGCAGTTCAAGAATGGCAGGCTCCCCTGCTCCGGACTCAAGTCCCATTAAAAGTGGAGATAAGCGAATTCAAAGCTTTTGCGAAGTAAAACTATCGTTTTATTTCGTAAAACGAGCTTTTACGAGTAAAAGCGCAATTCGCGTTCTCCACTTTTAACTTTGATTTTAACCCGTCCCATCCATCCCCAACTAGCCTGGGCGTGTTTTACCGCCTTTTGGGGCTAAAAAGGGAATGTCGTTTATACGAGACTAGCAGACGACGTCTCGGGCATTCTGATTGGCCATAGGATGGATGGAAGGGTTAGAGTATCTTGAACAGTACCTCAAAAAGTTCTTTTTTATATTGCGTGGTAAATATTACTGGAAGGGAACCCATTAAAAGTGGAGAACGCGAATTGCGCTTTTACTCGTAAAAGCTCGTTTTACGAAATAAAACGATAGTTTTGTTTTCTGTCAGCTGTGTGCGTGACTCTGGGGATGATTCCACGAGATAAACGCTGTCCAGGTTGGTTATAATTCGTAGTTTTCTGTTGATGTAATAACTGGCCTATGCAGGCTACATTTTACGGATGGTCTTACGTACACAAATATTACTTAGGGTGACATTGATACAAAGTGTATATGTTACAGTCAATCTGTGTATTCAGTCAATACGTGTATTGACTGAAATTTTGGGGCCATACGTGTATTGGCTGTTAGGGTCAGACAATACGTGTACTGACTAAATTTTTCAGGCAATTCACGTATTGACTGAAATTAGAGGCCAGTCAATACACGTATTGCCTGAATTACTTTGTTCGATAATTGAAACAAAATTGTTGTTATTTTATTCATTTGGTTGAGTTGTTTGACAATAATTACATAACATATTAACCCCTCCATCCTTAGTTGCACATCGATAGAAGTACACGATTACAAATACTCATCGGTACATAATGTTAGATTCCAAAAGATTGAAAGGATATGCTAAATTCTTAGAATGCAATTAATCTGAATAATGGGACTAAGGAACGGTGAAATTGCAATTTAAAATAACAAAATATTAATATTTCAAGACATAATTGCACATCAATATAATTACAAAATTGCACATCAATGCATCTTTGTCGATTGCAATTAAGCGAAAAGATAGACTCGCTTCTTAGAATGCAATTAATTACTGAATATGAGAACAATGTCTATAATGATATCACCGATGTGCCAAAAGATAATTACTTATTTTTACGGAGTAGGAAACTGTGGAAACGGCTTATTTTTTCCCGGAGTAAAAATTGCACAAGATGAATGGGTACTCAACTATTCAGAATTTTAGTTACTTTAGACATAAAAATGATTGGGTGTCTTACACACGATTACATTTGCATCAATTGCAATAAGTGTCAATTTACAATACACAGATAGCCTAAATCATCTTCAGGCAATCTGTGTATAAGGCGGCCTTTAGGTTTGTTGAATACACGAATTGCCTAAAAATTTTAGTCAATACACGTATTGCCTGAAACACATCTTCATCTTCAGGCAATCTGTGTACTGGGCGACCTTTAATTTCAGTCAATACGTGAATTACCTGAGAATTTCAGTCAATACATGTATTGCCTGACCCTCGCAGCCAATACACGTATTGCCTAAAAATTGTAAAAAGGCTTCTGTAATAATTATTTTTTAATTACTTAACTATTTATATGATAATTTATTGAAAGAGAGCTCCCTTTAAACAATGTAGAATTGATGATAGCCTTTTCTTAAAAGAATCTATACATTACGTTTATTGTTTAATTGCAATTTTCACAGTTGAATTATATTAATTAATTAACTTTTTATTTTATTTCATGTGTTAGGCTCTATTTCCGATCTCAGGGCAGTGATTGAAGATAAGAATATCTTTGAAGAAAATTTCTTTTCAAAGCCACAGGAAGAGCAAGTCTGGATGGAATTAGCGGAATATCTCTTCGTTCCAGATGGAACTCTAGTTCTTTCAGGCGATTTGGCAGGCCCTGGCCCAACTGTGATACACGGACACGAAGGTATGACATCTCTCTCTCTCTCTCTCTCTCTCTCTCTCTCTCTCTCTCTCTCTCTCTCTCTCTCTCTCTCTCTCTCTCTCTCTCTCTCTCTCTCTCTCTCTCTCTCTCTCTCTCTCTCTCTCTCTCTCTCTCTCTCTTCAAATTACCGGGGTTTCCGAAAAGAAGCCCTGGGCTTCAAATTGCAAACTCGACGTTTGAGACTCTCATACTGAACCGAATAAATAGCCCGGGTGTTTCTTTCTGTTCTAAATGTAAGCCTTGGGATTCCATGTTTTTTCGGCAATTCAAAACCAAGGAATAAACTGGCTACTGGTCGATGACACAGGCCTATTTACAAACGGGCTGGATCGATAATTGATTTGGAAGACCCATGTAAACTATGGGCTTGAGTGGGGAGGGGTAGCTCTTTAAAGTTAATAGCAGAGCCATTTTCTTTTTCTTTCTAGCAATTAAAGGCATCAAGCTGGTAAAACGTTTCGAAATCTTTAAAAATACGTTTTTGTAAAGAAAATCAAACCACACTGATTTATCGATGTTACTTTTAAGCTAATTTTGTCCCTTTTTGAGAAATGGTTTCTTTTTTTTCGCAGCCATCGCGGAAACTCTAACAGCTGTTGGTGCCATTAATCGAGGTTTGGATTTGAACTTAGTGGATGCGTATGGTCCGTTTTGTGACCGTTATGGTAATGTGAGGAGTGTGCACACGGGCTTCGGCTATTTCATTAATAACGGTGTCAACTCTACTACTTTCCAGTAAGACATTTATATATTTTATTTTACGTTTTCTTCTACTAAAAAAGAATTCATAAAAGTAGTTTTAAAAAACATTAACAACAGCAACAAAAAGAGTTATATCTGGAAGGCTTCACATATTTTGTCCAAGTTGAACAATGAAATTAAAGTTTTTTTTTTTTTTTTTTTTTTTTTTTTTTTTGTTCAGTTTGCAGCATAGCACTCTCCTGTACTTGTTTATTAACATTTGCAGTGGCATTTATGACACTCAAAGTGACCCGTCAAAGTGTGCCGACGCCTCGGACATGAACGCGTAAATGTGCCCCAAGACCCCCACCCCCCTCCCCACCATATCAAAAATACGCACTGCCAACATACCCCTCCGCCCCCCGTAAAAACTGAAGACACTTAAACACGCCCCCCCCCCCCCCCTCCCCTAAAAAGCTGAACGCACTGCAAACAAATCCCACCATCCCCTTTAATAACTGAAAACATTATAAGCATTACCTCCTTACTCCTCTCCCTTAAAAAAAACTGAATACACTGTAAAAACATCCCCTGCTCTCAAAAGCTTAACGCACTGCAAACGTACCCCACTGCTCAGCCCCCCTCCCCCGACCCTCCCAAAGGAAAGCACTGGAATACACAAAACATAATTATCGTGTTGCAGATACACTGTGTACGACGAGGTGATAGATGGCGTGCCGTACTGGAAAATACTTCATGTGAGCTCCGATGTCATCCCGACGTGTGAACATGCTTAAGCCTCAATGAAGTTCACAGGGAATCAGAATCACGACTGCAAGAATGCTGACTTTCTATATAAACTATATGGAACTATCACCGATGAATTTTAATTTCCATTTTAAAAATCTTTTTTCTTTTTTCCTTTTTTTTTTTTTCTTTCTAAAATTTTGATTTAGTTTAGGTGCTAATTTCAAATTTAAATGGATTAATGGTTGTGCTAATTTTGGTACTTTTACATACAAAAATAGTTTTATCGTTAAGCTAATGTGAAATGGAATAAACTTGAATGCTGACCAATGTTGTCGCTTTTTTCAGAATGTAATTCTAAGAATTATTTTGATTTTTTTTTTGTTAATTCAAGGCTATAATCTAAATGCTATCACTGAAACGTTTCTGTAATATTTAGAAAATCAATAAATTAATTTTAAAGACTAATCTATTTTGTAGTTTTTTTGCCTGCAGTTTCTTCAATATACAGGGGCCCGCGTTAATTAGTCCTCGGTTAATTCGGCTCCCGGCTAATTCGTACCAATTTCGCTGGTTCCGATTTTGGGACCCATTCACTCCTATGCAAAAGTACGAATTAACGAGGACTCGGATACTTCGTCCCAAAAGTGACACCCATTATTCAGGCCTGTTAACAATGCAGAGTATGACAAATGGCATTTTCACTTAGCTTAAACAAAACGCAGCTCAGTCGTTATGCGTTGCAAAATAAAAATGATTAATAAACACGCACTATGGGGCATAAATACTCGGGTGCAAGTGTTGTGATTGACAATTAACTCCGTGAACTGCCTGTCTTAGTGTACACAGTCTTTTCATGGCATCAACCCTACGAAGCATTGTTTCTTCGCGTATAGTGCCACAGCTTAAGACGCCTTTTGTTTACTACAGACAGATTAGACACGGCGCGCTCCGGAGCGAGCATATAAATTGTGAACACTGGTCAATTCAGCAATTCCACTTGCAAAATGGCAACAAAACGAAAATACCATGACTACACTATGGACTTTAAGTTCAAAATGTTGAAGCGAATAACGAGTGAGTCAAAAACCAGAACGCAGATCATGACGGAGTACGGGATATCCAAAAGTCGCTCTAAACAAGTGGGTTATCAATGCCAGGGCGCACAATTTACCTATAAGTGGACCGTTTGTAGCTGTTTTTGTGCTTTCGAAAATTTGACCCTCGCTTAATTGGTTCCCTCGGTTAATTCGTACTTTTTTCCTTGGTCCCGAAGGGTACGAATTAACGCGGGGCCCCAGTAACAATCTTTAACGATACTTGCATTTCGAAACCAACGTAGAAACTGCATATTGGGTTCAATGGCCGGCGAAGAATTAGTGGGATTTCATGGAATTCCGCATATAAAATGCGTCGTTATACAAAGAGCTGATGCTTTGCTCTTTTAGGCCTTAAGGATTTTCCCTTTAATTTCAAAATAATATTGAGCTTAGCCGACAGCGATTTTACATGGACCACGTAAAACAACAAATCAGTGATAATTGATTTCGGAATCGAGACATTTGGGCCAGCGACATGTTGGCAAGAGACGTTTTCGCCATTTGAAGAACTTAAGCAAACACGATTTCAAAGTTTTGATAATTAATGTATAGCTTTAGTGTATTAAAATACATTACTCTCTATTTACACAAAGTTTATACTCTATTTTTAGCAATCAGGAAAGACCATAACATTACATTCCTTCCCTTTTTAAAGTGATTTACCCATACATGTTGTAGACTATTTTCCTGTACATTTTTGACTAATTTGCCCGTACATTTTTAACGCTACTCTAACACACACGCGTACGGCTTTTCGAAGCAGATCACACGCGTGTTCGATCGAAAAAGCGGGCCAGGGCAAGAGCCAGGTGTTTCGCGCTTTAAGATACTGCTGCGTAGCTGTCGCGTTATGAGGACGTGCGTTGTTCTGCTGTACAATTAGACCCATTTTGACGCACAAAAGGGACCATCGATGGCTCGATGCTGTTCAGCGTTAAGAATGTCGTTGACAAAACGGAGTTGAGCGAACGATATGCATGCCCATACTGTCACACTTTGAATGTTCCACTCTCTTCTTGAACGCATGCGCCGCTATAGCTCTTAGCTCGTAATAGTTCAAGCAAAAACGCAATTCATCGGTGAAAAGGACTTGTTTTTATTGACTCTGTATCCAGTGGAGACGTGCATTGACCCACTGAAGTCGTGTGTGCCTTCGAGCGGGGGTTGACAGCAATCCTCGATCTTGGCGGTGCGCGCGTAAACCATATCGAGAGAGCCGGTTTCTCACAGTGTGCCTATAGACACGGTTATTGCGGATTCCGGGGGTCTGCCTGGCAGTGACTGTTGCCAGAAGAACACGGTCTGAAAACAAGAACACAATGTGACAAACGTATTCTTTGGTCCTGCCTGAAGTCAGTAACTCGCGGCCTTCTCGTCAAGACCGGTCTGTGTTGGATCCATTTTCCTATAAAGGAGCTCTAAGCCGTGTCACTGTGGATTGATTTGTGCACTCCAAAAGCTCAAGTTACCATTGAGGCCGAATTTCTAATTTGAAGCATCCCGATCTCGCGTTCGCGCAGAATTGCTGTCAGTTTTGGCATTGCTTAGTCTTACCAAATGAGGTTTAAACAGCGTGCCGACTATGATTTCCGATTTTGATCGTATAAGTTCGGTTTTTACTTCAGGATACAATAGGGTGCTAAGAGGCAACGATTCAGTGGCCTTTAATTTCCGATAATCGAGTATTAGCCACAAAAGTTTGACAGATTCAATTAACACCTTGATTAAGAGCATATTCATGAACAGAAAGTGATTGGAATCCGACTACGTAGAAAAATAACACAAAATGTGCGCTGCGTTTTTAAATTTGTTGAGTGGTTATTTACACTTTCAGCGCCATGTTTTAACTTCCGATATGGGAATTCCACACCCACTTGGAACTATGCCAAAACGGACTGGTCATTGTTTCGTGTTATCTGTAACATTTTTCGGTATATTCTGTTCTAAGGATTTCGAAATCTGAGGAATGTTTTGTTCACGGACGGGATTAGGTTTCACATGTAGACGAAGTCTAAACCAGAAAGAGTGTGGGGCAACCTGGACAAACATTGTGGAATACGACCGATATGGTGGTGGGTGACATGGTGTGGACATACATGTGTATTTGTTAGAGCCCATCTGGGAACCCAGCACATCTGCTGATGGGCAGCCCGTCTGCGTATCATAAAAAGTCATTTTTCCTGACCAATCTGAGAATATTTTTTATAATTTATATGTGTTTTTATAATGTTTTATCAATTTCTCTTATATTTTAGGTAATCGTGTAAATGCGTAATCTATTGTAAAGCATGATTGCATCTTTGAAAATGCAATTCAATCTGTATGGTATTTAATGTATTGTTTAAGATAAATGTGTGATCTATTGTTGTTGAAAATTGAAATTTTAAAAAATTCAGTTGCATTTCTGTCTCCTTGGATTGATGTATTGTACAAGACAAAAGTGTGATGCATTGTGGGAGTTTAAGTTGCAATTCAGTTTGCACTTGACATGTACGTGATCTATAGAAATAGAACAATTGAAATTTTAATTTTGCAATAGTATTCCGTTCTCCAAGAATGGAACATTTATCCAAGAAAGTATCTTGCTGAGAATCTTATGCGTGGAGTCCTACCCGCCTTTCTCGGGGCAGTCATTCTGCGGACACTTATTTAAGTCACATTCTCATGGAACTCACTCACTATTAAAATAGGCAGTTACTATTTTTAGAACGTTAGTTGTATAATTATTGCGTCTGAATTGCAATTTACGATTTGAGAGCTTTTGTATTTTTAGTTTGGTGAAAGGTGCATAAGACATAGGCAACTTAATTATTCGGTAGTGATGTGAAGTCCAATTGAGTTATTCACTCCAGTGTTTGATGTGTGTATAAAAAATTGTGTTTGATTTCCAGTTAAGGATTTTAGAGCTTTTGTCTTTTTAGGTAGGATGAAATTGCATAGATATATATCAGCAGGTTTAGTATGTGTGTAGTCTGATGTTATATATATAAATAACATATACAGGATTTAAACTGTTGTTTTATTCGCACCAAAACAACGAAAAATAAAAACAGCCAAAGACAAATAAGTTATAAGGAATAGTAGTGTGCGAAAGTAATTAAAAATATCTAAAACATCATGTAAAGACATGTAAATTACAAAGAAAAATATTCTCAGATGGGCCAAGCCCATCTGCAGATGGGCCAGGAAAAATGACTTTTCATGATTCGCAGATATGCAGCCCAACTGCGCAAATTCCCAAACGGACCAAGCCCATCTGCAGATGGGCTAGATTCGCAGATGGGTTCTAACATATTTACAAGTCAGTTACACGTAGTCCCAATAGGGGAACGAACCGGAATTATTTTCTGGAACCGATCTGCTGGTACAAAAGGTGAAAATTTTATTATAATGCATGATAACCGCGACGATATCTCTGGATTACCTGGTTAATGACGGAAACGAAGTTATGGCTTGGACCTAAATTCCATTGAACATTTGTGGGACATGCTGAACAGTTTCTAGATAAAACAATCCACCACAAGATGTTCAAGAGCTGACAAATCGTCTCACACGGGAATAGCAGCAAATCCCACATGATGCGAAACAATGATCCTGAACACTGTTCAGCACTGCACTGTATCCATTCGAGTTCGTGGAGGCCATACCTCTTACGACAGACCTTAAACCATGTGAACTTGTGTTTTGAAGATTTTGGAATTTTTCAGAACTGCATTTCAACTTTTAAATGGAAGATAACTTTTAAGTTTATTTAAATAAAACTTTTAAGTTTATTTAAATAAAATGCTACTGTGCTGAGATGATAAAAAATGTGTATACTCTTGACATGAACTTTTAACTTCTTCTTCTTTTTTTTTTTTTTTTTTTTTTTTTTTTTTGCTTTTTATAATTTTTTATGATATTTGCTATCGTCGCCAGGATATGTTAGCAGTGGACGTGCAAAATAAGTAGGGGAAAACGAGAGTTCTACCCCAGATTCCTCCTAGGTAACGAGAGTTCTACATCAGGACCCCCCCCCCCCCCCCTTCCCCGAGAGCTCTACCACAGGACCCTTCCCCCGAGAGTTCTACCACAGGACCCCCCCCCCCCCCAGCCCCCCAGACAGTCTGCTAACAGCCTTTCTTGATGCTTTCAACTAGCTGACTCCACGATTTTACAAGCGTTTTATGAAAACATATATGTGAGGTAATGTGTCATACCGTATAAAAGGGGCGGGTGAAGACTAAATCAGCATTCAATGTATAGCGATGGAGAAGACAAGTAGTTTTAAAATTAGTGTAAACTAAAAAATTACTGTGGTGCATGGAGAATTTGGACCATTCTTTTGCCGCCATCCTTGTGGAAGACTGTGTGCCAGCAACTGAGAAATTTACGCAACATTGGCTTCAAACTGTACTTAACGCAAGCGAAATGGCTTGAAGTCATTTCATACCAAAGCATGCGCTATGTTAGGTTTGTGCGCACATCACTGTTTGAAGGGACAGTATACAAGTATTACATCAATATGAATGACGGTGAATGGGAGACACCGCTTCAGGAGACGGATAACATCAACTCAGTCTTATTCGCCAAACCTAAGGCAGTCCCATGCACGGAATGCCATGGTGTGAAAACTGTCATCAAACTGCAAAAGGGCAATCGGATGAAGGCGTCAAAACTATACAGGAAAAGACTGGCTAAAGTTCAATTGGAGAATATGAACGTGCAAAATCAACTTGGACTTACCTGTGAATATTGTGGTGCTTGCGGATATGCCAGTGATTATGATTGTCACTGCCGCAAGTACAATTGCAAGATGTGTGAATCACACAACTTTTGCAACAAGTGTGGCTCGCTAACAGTATCTGAAGAGTCAGCTCAGACTTTTTTAACCAATTGCTCGCCAGCCGTCATAGTGTGCAGACGTGTTTTTAACAATATTATTCAACCACCATTTAACTTCGGAGATGTGAAGCAGGACGGATGTAGAAACGTGTTTAAATGAGAAGTACGTGGACTGCATGATAAGTGAACTGGCGCGTTTTAGTTCTGTTGAAGAACAACTGCAGCACTTTAACATCTATTGGAAACTTACTCATTCAACGCTTAGCTTACCAAATTTACGTGGCGATTTCATCAAAGAGTGTGTGATTTCTGACATTTACGGAGCTGAGTAGTTTGATGTGGAAACAGCATTTCACTTTGCTCGGTTTGATCCAAGACTGTTTGATGGAGTGAGACAGTGGTTAACATATATTGCAGCATAATGGCAGAATTTACATTGAGACAATATATTATGCAAAAAGCATATTGCGAAGAAATGTTCTTAGCTGTAAAAAAATTTGCATGTTTAGTATGTCCTGCTTGTCAAAATGAAGAGGGTAAAGAACATACATGTCATTTCACGTGTGTCTATATATATTGGAATGAAGCTAAACATTATATTCATTTAGATAAAGTGTTGGATAATGCAAATAAACGTTGTGAGAAATATGGTTTAAATGCTGTAACATTTGATGAATTAAGTAGTTAGTTAGTGTACATTGAAGAACAATGGACTCCAATTATTCACACCATTGTGTCTATACTTGATTTGTAAAAAACATGTGTTTGTACAAAAGAATAAACTGTAAGATATGTTGATTGAGTCATGAGGTGAATAAAATGTAAGATATGTTGACAAGTGATTTTCATTTAGTGTTAACATGTCGACGTGGAAAGACTACTTAATCAATATTTACCTTAAACGTGGGCAACTCGGGGCATTTGCTGGTCCTTAAAAACTTTATCACATGTTAAAAAACATAAACAACAAGTCACTCATTCCAAAGTGAAGTAATGATTGCAAGATCAAGATGCATTCAGTTTACTACAATCTGTAAAATACAGGCTGAAAAGGCAGCGTGTCATTACACGTAGTATTGATAACATGTTGGATATTGATTTGGCTGACATGGGAAGCATACCCTCCTTTAATGATGACACCCGCTTTTTACTGGTTGTCATTAATGTGTTTTAAAATCTTTGTGGGTGCAGTCAATACCCAACAAATCCCATACCAGCGTCATGCAAGCCTTCCAGAAGATTTTTCATGAAACACGTCGAAGACCACGAACTCTAAGGTCAGATAAAGGAACTGAATTTAAGAACAGATAGGTAAAAGCGTTTTTGAAGAAGGAAGAAATTCATGCCTATAGAGCAAAGAATGAAACCAAGGGCAACTTTGCTGAGAGAGCCATTCGACACTAAAGGAAATGCTATTTCCTACATGACCAAACCTATCGCTATGTGGACATCCTTCCAGAATTGGTGTACAATTACAACCATAGACCTCATGGCTCCCTCCCTTAATGAATCTAAAGTGTTGAAGTATATGTATGTGGACAAATTGAAATTAACATCAAAGAAGAAGAAAAAAACCTACAAATTTAAAATTGGCCAACATGTTCCCATTTCCCACATGAAGTACATGTTTCAACGGGATTATCATATAAAATGGACTCAAGAAGTCTTCATTGTCACACATCGTTGTAAGAAGCACTGAATACACTTGTATCGTGTGAAAGACTTTTTGGACGAAGATATTGATGGACATTTCTATGAGGAAGAACTGCAGAAAGTGACAAAAGATATTGAATCCATCTACAGAATTAAAAGGAACTTGGAAACACGAAAAAGATAAGGTGTTAAAGAATTATTTGTCAAGTGGTTAGATTGGCCAAAGAAGTTAAGCAGTTGGGTGAAAGAAACAGACATTTCAAAATGAAGCATCCATTCACATGTTTGGTCTCTGGACCTACAGGCTGTGAAAAAACTTCTCTGGTCAAGGAAATTCTAGAACAAAAGCTAATTAATCCCTCTCCAAAAACCATTTTATGGCTCTATGCAGCAGATCAGTCTTTGTGCAAGGGGATGAAAGGTGTGGAATTTTACCAAGACATTCCAGACGACACTGAAGAGCGCTTTAGTCCTAAAAAAACTTACTCATCATTGACGACCTAATGACCAAATATCATAGTGATGATCTCATGACTCTTTAGTGTTGGTAGCAGTCATCAAAATCTAAGCACCATTTTTATTGTGCATAATTTATTCCATCATCGCAGAGAAATGCCAAATATTAGCTTGAATACGCATTACATCATTCTGTTTAACAATCCTAGAGGCAGCCACAAATAAGTACATTAGCGCGGCAAATGTATCCTGAAAAATCTCAAATTCTCATAAAAGCCTATCAAGATGCTACCAGGGAAACTCATGGCTATTTATTCATTGACTTGAAGCCAAAGACAAATGATCAACTTCGTATTCGTACAGGCTTTTTACCAAAAGATACACATTATGTATATGTTAATAAAGGAGTGTATGAACAAGAACCAAGTCACTTGACCATTCGCAGCCAAGATGTCTAAACGTATTCAAGCGTAACCAGCCTTTTTTCACTTGCTTGCACGCAGTGGGTCTAAACGACGTAAGTCCTTGCTACAACAAGCTACCAAGGAGGAATTAACTAGCTTGTTTGAAATTTGTTTGAATATATTGCGAGGACATTTACCCTTAAGCTCAAAACGGTTTAAGGGATTCAAGCGTGAGCGTCGTACCCTACGCATACTGGCAGATAAGAAGATACCACTTCGAAGAAAAAAAGAAGTTGGTCGATCAGAAAGGAGGATTCATTGGAGCTTTTGCTAAATTTGCATTACCCTTGTTAGCTCAGTTGCTGTTAAAATGAAACATACTTTGAAAATAGTCCTCATTCCTGAATATGAATATAAAATGTTGTTAGAAAAGAAGGGAAACTACAGTGGAATCAAAGCGAAAGTGAATAAACTTTTAGGTGGGAAACGAACTCGTGAAAGGGCTACTGAAATGACGCAACTGGTTGGACGCTATTTACGAATGCAAACTCAACGTCAACCTGAGAAAGATGAAACAGAAGCAAAGGCTGTTGTGAAAGCTGCTAGAGCAAACATATTATCCCACTTTCAACCTTTGTACCATGCAAAAGTTAACACAGTCATGTCACAACTAAATAAATACGGTTCACGCTTGACAGATAAAAATGAACTTTAAAAAAAAACGGGTGATGTCATCGCGAATTCCAATATTGTAGATTTGCTTAAAGAAGCATTGGTTTCTGTAAGGAGAAAAGAACGTGAAATACTACATGATTGGAAGTACTTTATTAATTGTTACATTACACAGGCTATATTACACAGGCTATATTTAGTAAAAAGTCTACACTTCACGACATACGGGATGAACTAAGCTGGCGTGAAGAGAAACAGCAGCAACAACAATAAGAATGGAAAAATTTTAAATGCCATGAAACAACTGCTTTCTTGTGTAGAAGGAGGAACTCTTAGGGCGAAAATACGATGTGTAAGTGGATGTTGTGATGGTCAGATTGTTCTAATACAGATTATATCCAACGAACCTCTTAGACGTCAACGCTTATATACCACTTAGTTATCAAGTTTCTACATCACCTTACCCAGCAATGCTAGTTTAGATTATTATCCCAAGGCTTCAACCTATCAAATTCGTATGCCTAGAACCATATATCTGAAAGGAAACTACGAAGTAGCCCTTGCTGAAATTCAATACCCACATACATGGTCTACGATGAGGTCCAACTCAGACTATTATGTGAAATACATATCGGATTATACATCTGATGGTGTCTTCAAAATAGTATATATTCCCAATGGCTATTACAAAAACCCTTGTGAATTCATTCAAGCGATAAATGAAGCCTTTAAAGATGCCTTCACCACTGATGAATCCAATGTGTCTCCAGTGAGATTAAACTATGATAAAATTACAAGGAAAGTCTCTCTTGGGTTAAAATATAATTATACCTCATAATTTTCCATGAGATTAGCATAATTGCTAGGATTTAGACCACGTGTAGTTTATTTTAATGAAAGTGAGGCGCCGCACATGTTTGATATTAAACATGGATTTTTACACTCTATGTTTACTGCAGTATTTGTGAACCACAGGTTGTAGGAGATTATTATGTGCCTTTTCTACGATCTGTCGGAGTACAAGGAATTGATGGAAACATTATTATGAAAACTTATATACAACCTCATTATGTCCCTGTAAATACATTCAAATTTGATACCATTTAAAATCAATATTAAGAATGACACGGGTCAAAACATATTATTTTTTAAGACTGGGAACGTGATCTGTAAACTTCATTTTCGACCAAAAGCATTATCAAGCCATATATACACAATCCACACACTTACCGTAACCATTTCCGACGTCAAGTTTTTGGAGATTTAACAGGATTCAAAGGAGTGCGAATGCAACATGAAGATGGTATTGGTTCAATACTGGAATCATTGGCTCGCAAAGCTATTCCACTGCTTAAGGCAGGGGCTAAAATCGTTGCATCACATCTTAAAAAAGGCTGCAAGAGATGTCGCAAAAGATGTTACGTACCGAGTAGCTCAAGAAGTTGGTGCTATTGATAAATGAAGTACACCAACGAAAATTGTTAGAAAGCGAAAGAAAGTGAAACAAGCATCATCAAAAGATATGCTTCGGAAATAGGAAAAATGTCAATCATCCATCATTCTTGTGAATGTAGTCTTTCTCCATTGGAATGGTTTCACACTCCCCCAACGCAAACCGCTATAGAAAAAAGTTCTAATGTATACTATCAACCACTCACTGCCATTAGAGAGGGTGCCCCAATAAAATTTTATGTTCCTGCGAGTACAGAGGAATGGAACAGCGGTGATGGAACAGAGTGTGGTGAGGATTATAGCGTAGCATCCATCAATGATTTGATTAATGGGTTATGGTCCAATATGGAATTATTTCTGAATGATCGGCTGATATCACATAAGCCAACAATACCCATGGTTATACCAGCATCTTATCCGACCTCATTCATGACTCGGAAGAAAGTCTCAATTCTGTCGCTGTATGCGTCTCATCCATAAAGATACTGCTGGACCAATGAATGCACATCAGGTGAAAAGACCCAATCATGAAAAGTATATTACAGATTTTCATGTAAATAATGAAGGCGGTGAAATACCTGAAGCAGGAAATAATGGTCTACGTAATCGTTATTTATATGCGCTCTAAGCCGTGAGTTTATGCTTACAGGTGCCTTAAGAGTAGATTTGTTTGAGTAGGATCGTTATCTTCCCAATGGCATAAGTATAAAATTGCGTTTACATAGACAAAAAGATAAATATGTATTAATGGCTGTAAATAATGCCTTTAAGGCAGAAGTGAGAGGTGCGTTTTTAACCATTCACAAAGTGAGGGATAGTCCAGGTATTCAGTTGGAACATACAGATGCAATGATGAAAACTCCTGCCAAGTTTCCTATAACCAGAAAAGAATGTAAAATTCTAGCCAGTTCCAATGGATTTCAATCTTTTGTGAAAGATCTTTTTGGGTCAATTACCAAAACGTATTGTCATTGGAATAATGAATCCTTTGCTGGAACAGTGGTGAGAAATCCATACAGTTTCGAACATTTTAGTCTTAACTACATGCAACTTTACGCTGATGATGAACCAATCCTATCCAAACCTCTCAAGCTTAATATTAATGAGGGGAAATATCTTGACGCTTTTGAAACTCTTTACAAATCTTTTTGTGCCTTGCAAAATATAGTCAATGTCATAGTCTATGTTGAATATGACAACATCATTGAAATAAGTGCAAATCGCAGCATTCAATTCGACTACCAGTCATGAATACGAAACAGACTGATGCCACACTATCCAATGATAGAATGACAAAAGACTTGTTTCAAGGTGTGTTTTCCATGGACTATTCACCATCTTTACTACGCGATGCCTATGTCATCAATACAGACGATCATGGTGAACCCCGGACAGCACACTGGGTGGCAGTGTATTTTGACAAGGATCCTGTAGAATATTTTGACTCTTATGGCCTTTTACCTAAAGATGGTCGTTTGAATACGTTTTTAAAGTTTAATTTCATGTATAATTCAGTTCCATTACAAACACCGATATCATCTACATGTTGATTTTATTTTGTGTATTATATTATTCACAGAGCTCTAAGACATAGTTCTTTTGAAATCATTGATGTATTGAGAAGAAGTGATGGTGATTTTGTGGTAAAGGATTTGGTATATAGACATTATAAACCATTACTTTATTGATGTTGTTTGTATATATACATTATTTAATTTTTAATGTTGTATTAATTAAATTATTTTGGTAATTGTCAATCTCATTTATCATAAATAAAACAAGACAGTAGAGGGAAAACAATTACTTTACATTAAACCCTTCTCAACACATATTTTACAAACACATAAAATTCAATACCTTGATAACCGAATGCCATTCATTACAATCTAAATTAATATATGTATCATAGACATCATACCCACGTTAGTAAATGCTATAAAAAACTCACATACCAAACTTTATTATTTTAACATGTTCATGTTCAGACAGTTTCAGTTCATATCCATGTTTATTCATGTGTAAGATATTGTCCATCACCATTACCCATATGGGATGTGTCAGCTCAATGGACTTGGTACCCTGCATGAGTTGCATTTTCAAGTTATTTCCAAACCAACGCTTGTAACAGAACGCGCCATTCCACTGTGCTGAGGGTGTTGTAGTCGTAGCTTTCTGTAATCTCGTAATACTGGCGGAATCGTCCAAACACGTCTAGGTAGTTCTCAGTCACACGCACTTCTAAATCATCTGAGAGTATAAGTAGAAAGCCAGGCATCCTCAGCTCCTATAGACTGTCCTTCACCACAGATGGTGCTTCAGGCGATAGTATGATATAATTTTCAAATTGTCTTAGCACAGTGTCATCACACTCGTTTCTTAGATATGAGAAGTGATCTGTAATGAGTTCATAATCCGATAAAAAGTCTTCTGTCTCGTTTAAAAGTCCCACCAACTATGAGCTGTTTTCTTTCTTCGAAGTTTTTTATCCACTTCTTTCACCTGTTTCTTCAACATTTTCCATTTAGACACTGTCAATAAAATACCATTTTTCGTAGGACGGTTTCTTCCAGACCCCTCATCTCTGAGGTAGTTGCGAATGTTCACCACACCTTCAATGCTTTGCTTCACAATTTTAATGTAATTTCCATTTCCCACGACTGTGGTGGTGGCGTCTCTACTTTCAATTTCTTCATGGTGGGATTTCTTACTTTTTATGCCTTGATTGTATCGGCAAGTATCAGTTGCAGATCTCTTACGACTTAAAGTTGGTTTCACTTCCATGTTAACGCTTCAGTGTCTGCACCTCAAATAACTCTTAGGCTGGAGAGTCTCCCCCTTTATAGTGTCATCTTGTACTGTTGGCGTCGTTGAACAACAACTTGACATTGGGATACTTGGTCATGATGTAATTGTAATGAAAGTCAAACATAAGCACTTTGCTGAGGTCGAGAATGGCTAATCCAACTTGAATGGGCTTATCCAGAAGCAAATCGGTTTTGCGTAAATGTACAGCGGTCCATTCTTCGTTGAAAATTCTGTATTTGTGGAATGAAGACTTGGGCACGACTTTCTTGAACCTCTTTTTGTTGTGAACAAATTCAAAATTGAGTCGCTTTCTCACATTTTCTATGGTTTTGCCAAACGAAGAGTTGTTCATGAGTTTGAAGAAGTCTTTCTCAAACGGGTTCTTGAGAAATTTTCTCTTTTCCGCGTTCAAGGTAATGTATTTTGCCATCCATTTGCTCTGTTCAAACAAGATTCAAACGGTGCACTTTGGTGACTTTCAACCCAAGTGAGACGTACTGCTGCAAATTCCTATAATGATTCCCATATTTCTTCTTGTTGCATAGGTTAGGAATGAGCTTTTCGCTTGTTTTGCCTTTCATGTTCATACTTTACGTAGCTTCTGACTGTTCTTAGGCAATGCTCCAAATTTGACACATTTCCGTTCTGGTGCCACTGGGTAGTGATTATGACGATCATGGATTGAATGTGGGTATTCTAAATCCACTTCCAAAATATATCCAATGGCGTCATCTTCAGCCACATCCATGCAGCCGAGGAATTATGACCCAATCATTCACATAAATTCTCTTTGTGGCATGCTTTGCGACAAGGTCCATCCAAACAGGTTGTTTGCGTCGTCGAGGCACATCAGGTAGTTGTATGGCATCTCAGAATTGTAATCTGTCACGTAGAGTTTTTTTGCTTTCACGTGATCACAGATATTCCTCCACGTATGCCTTGTTCAACCATTTGGTACATGTTAATGTCAGTGATTAATCGTCCCGGGCATGACGTTAAACTGCCTGATTTGGGTCCGACCCTTTATTTTTAAAGGAGCCCCTTGACCCAAAGGGAGGCCGGAGTTGATATTCCGACCCCCCTCGGGGTACCAGTCTTACTGGGTATATCTCAGTTCTACTGGTATCTCGCCCCCCTCCCAACCATACCCTCCCACCATTTCATCATCTCACCATCATTTCCATTTTCACAGGTACTATAAAACCTTCCCAAAAGCACACATACCAAATTAACAACAATGCCCTTCCACCTAATAATATCCCTTTTTTGATAAATATGATGTCGTTAATCGCAATAAAGAAATCTTTCCTTACCTAATTGTTTCACATTCAATCCATTTTTTTGTATTATCATCTGGGGTCTACTTAATTGTAGTACTCCAGATACGGTATTAGCTCTGTCACACCCTTGGCAACGACTACTAGCAGCCAACAAAAACCTGCGTTACACCGTTCCCACGCAAACCGCATAAAAGCGTGGCAACCTGTTGTGCGTCCACCAAGATGTCCTACAGTAGCTGGTGATAATACCAGACATAAGAACGCACTTTGCCGTGGGTTGCATCCCGTAGTGGAAGGAGAGCGGTTACCTGGGTATTGAGGCTTCTTGTCTCTTAGGCAGGCCTTTCAAATACACATTCTGCTGAGGGACTTGTTTGCCAATACATGCCTTTGGTCCTTCTCTTCGGCCCAAGAAGGGCGTTCGTGAACTGGCCCGTCACGATCAATAACGGCTGGTCGTTCAGTTTAACCATACTGCGGCTCTAGGGTCAATCGAACGGCGTTGGATGGAGAATACCGCCGCGTCTAGTAGAGTATTCCAGGTGTCCTAGCCCTAGGCGGGTAACCCCCGTTGCCGAAATAGGTGGTCATAGTAAGGCCGGGGCCGGCAGACCTGGAAGAAAATTTTCAAAAAAAGACTTAATGGATAAGACAAAAGAAAAACAAAATACATCACCGACACCCAAAAGACCAAGGATTGAGGTGGGGTCTCCCCCTGCTTCATTTCCACAATACCTGATTATCACACCGATAGAGGGCACGTTTAAACTATCCCCCTTCGCTATCCAGAAGGGGGTGGCATCGATAGTGGGAAATCAATTTAACATCAAAAGGCTCCGCTCGGGGGACATTCTAGTCCAAATAGCCACTTTACAACAATGTAAAAACCTCCTGAAAATAACATCTTTCGTAAACACCCCAGCTAAGTGCTCTGCCCACCGAACCTTAAATTTTTGCAGGGGAGTGATCACCCACCCTGAACTAAGATTTTGCTCAGATGAAGAATTAGTCGATGGACTACAGGACCAGGGTGTGACAGCAGCGCGACCTTTGGGCCAACGAGGAACATTTGTCCTTACCTTCTGCAAGCCTACTTTGCCAGGCAATATAAAAGTTGGATATTTAAGCCTACCAGTGAAAATATATATTCCGAACCCTATTCGTTGTTTCCACTGCCAGAAATACGGGCATAACAAAGACAAATGCAGAAATCAAAAACCCACCTGCGCAAAATGCGGGGAGGAAGGGCATGAATATAGTTCATGTACCTCTCACAACCCCAAATGCATAAACTGCATGGGCAGCCACCCGGCTTCATCCAAGGATTGTCCGCGGTGGCATGCTGAAAAGAAAGTGCAACAGATAAAATTTGAAAAATCGGTGTCTTATCCCGAAGCCCGAAAACTGGCTGCTACCCTCCTCCCATCAAATGCGAAAACATATGCTAGCTCAGTAAGACCCAAGTTTCAGGATTCTGCCTGTCAAACTGACATCACATGGATTACGGAACAAAAGATTTTTTCGCCACCAAAGCAACAGCGGCCTTCTAGAAAAACAAAAGAAACTAAAACTGAAACGGACTCCAGTCTTTGTGAGTCTTTACCAAGCACATCTCCTGAGCTGTCAGGGAAGAGAGACGGGTCTTGTACTCCAAGCCCCCAATCCTCTCAGCTGGGCCACGAAACAAAGGCAAGACTCAAACAAAGAGCTCAATTTGCCAAACAGAGGTTGCGCACAAACCTTACGGAGGAAATGAGTGGGAATAGATACTCCCCTCTTATGGATGCTGGCGATGGGAGACCTGCAGGCAGAACCTCCCCTAAGACACCCCGCTCAAATGAAAAGCCTCCAAAAGTAACGATTAACAGAAATCGAGCTCTTAGCAAGTAACGATGACAATAATTCATTGGAATATCAGAGGTTTTTGGACCAACTACCATGAATTGTTAACACTTATGCACTTAAATGATCCGGCAGTATTTTGTCTTCAGGAAACATTCAGCAAAAACGACAATCCACCAAAACTTAGAGGATATACGTCATACAACAAACCATCATCGGATGACAGAGCGACGGGTGGAATCGCTATGTTTGTTCGAAGTGATCTCTTACAAAGCGAAATTAAACTAAATACGCCTTTCCAGACCCAGGCGATTCGTATCACGCTTGGCAAAACTTTCACAATTTGTAATATTTATTTGCCACCACAATTGAGACCTCAACTAGAAGAGTTGAATGACCTAATAAATCAGTTACCTAAGCCAGTTCTATTCGTGGGCGATTTTAATGCTCACAGTACATTGTGGGGCAATAGTTACGTAGATTTGAAGGGAAAATTGGTAGAAAATCTCCTTAACCATCATAATTTAACCATTTTCAACGACAAGTCATACACATATCTTCACCCCGGTACTGGTTCAAAGACCTCTATTGACCTTTCTATAGCATCTGCTAATTTATATCTTGATTTTAATTGGAAAGTGTTGGGTGATCTCCACGGCAGTGACCACTTTCCTATTTTATTGTCTGAGTCTAAAGCATACCACGAAAAAAGATCCCCAAAATGGAAGTTTCAGAAAGCAGACTGGTCAGAATTCCAAGAATTATGTCATCAGAGTATCAAAAGGAAACATTTTACTGATGATGAAGACGAACATATCTCATTATTTACCTTTCTTCTCCATGGAGTGTGTGAAAAATCTATCCCAAGGACATCAGGATCCCGCAAGAAACCACACAAACCGTGGTTTAATGACGCTTGTAAAGAATCCATAGCGCTTCGTAAACAAGCTCTCAAAAATTTTTCAGACTACCCAGACATTACAAGAAAAATAGAATATCAAAGGGCCAAGGCAGTTGCGCGTAAAACAGTCAGAAAAAGCAAACAAGAGTCCTGGCATGAATATGTTTCTCAACTCAACACAAATAATTCTCTAAAAAAGACCTGGGACATGGTTAGAAAAATATCTGGCAAGAACACTTTTAGCACAGTAAGCCATCTAGAAGCTAACAATAATATGATCACCGACCCAAAGGACATTTTAGATACCTTAGGCGAAACATTTGAACATAACTCATCTTCCGAAAACTATAGCCTCGAGTTTAGACGTTATAAAGAAACAGAAGAAACTAATCCTCTTAACTTCTATTCTGACAACAGCGAAGCGTATAATGAGCACTTTTCTCTTAATGAATTGAGAAAGGCCATAGGTAGTTCCCATGATTCAGCAGCAGGACCAGATGACATACATTATCAGATGCTTAGACATTTGCCAGACCATACCCTAAAGATCCTTTTAGAATTGTTAAATCATACCTGGAATTCCGACACTTTTCCAGAAATATGGAAGGAAGCCACAATAATACCAATACCAAAGCCAAACAAAGATCCACGAAATCCTCAGAATTACAGACCAGTTTCCTTGACAAGTGCCCTGTGCAAAACATTTGAGCGAATGGTAGCTGAAAGATTAAAATGGTACCTGGAAAGAAACAACTTGCTTGCCGACATACAGAGTGGCTTTAGGAAACAAAGGAGCACTCTGGACCATCTTGTAAGACTAGAATCTTTTGTGAAAGAAGCTTTCAATAACAAGGAACATGTTGTTACCGTTTTCTTCGACTTGGAAAAAGCTTATGACACAGCATGGAAACACGGAGTACTAAAGGATCTTTTTGATTTCGGCCTCCGAGGCCGTCTGCCCCAGTTCATAAAAGGATTCCTGGACGACCGTCGATTCAGGGTTCGCCTTGGTACAATATTCTCAGAATACTTTGAACAAGAGGAAGGCTTCCCCCAAGGATGCATCCTTTCAATTCTACTTTTCCTGATAAAAATCAACAATATAAAAGATACACTGAGACAGGGGATAGATAGCTCACTCTTCGTGGATGATTTTGCCATGTCGTGTAGAGGCAAAAGTATGAATTTAATACAGCGTCGTCTTCAGCAGAGTATTTATTCTCTCCAAGTTTGGGCGAATAAGAATGGTTTTAAATTCTCACAAGCCAAAACGGTTTGTATACACTTTTGTAAAAAACGAAAACAGCACGACGATCCAGTTTTACACATCTCTAACGTGCAAATCCCTGTTGTCAAGGAAAACAAATTTTTAGGTTTAATTTTTGATAGCCAACTTAGTTTTATCCCACATATCAAACACCTCCGAAGAAAGTGTCAGAAGGCCTTAAATTTACTGAGAGTCATCTCCTCCCACGATTGGGGAGCAGATCGTGATATTAAACTCATGTTGTATAGAGCTCTAATTAGATCGCGACTGGACTATGGCAGTATAGTTTATGGCTCAACTAGACCATCATATCTCAAGATGCTAGAACCGATACAGAATCAAGGCTTAAGAACATGTTTAAATGCCTTTAGAACATCCCCAGCCGACAGTTTACACGTTGAGGCAAATGAACAACCTCTCAATATACGGCGGTTAAAACTTGCCATGCAGTATTGTTTAAAACTTTACGCCAATAGAAATAACCCTACTCATCAGATTGTTTTCGGATCACATTATGCGGATAGAGGTACCAATGCTATCCCCCCCTTTGGAACTAGGATTATACCACACCTGCAGGAAGCAGGTATAATCATTGAATCTGTTGCAAATTACAAAATACCTAACCAACCCCCTTGGAAGTTAACGAAACCTGTGGTCTTGAAGACTCTTTCTGAGTCCACAAAAGAACGAACTAACCCGTGTGTATTTCAGTCAAAATTTGCAGAATTAAAGGATAATTATAATGACTACCATTTCATATATACCGATGGTTCCAAACTTGAGGACATGGCTGCAGCAGCTATTGTCACAGAAAATAATACATTCAGAACCAGGCTCCCTGATGGGTCTTCTATTTTCTCTGCAGAAGTTAGAGCCCTGCAGCTAGCTATGCAAATTGTCAAGATTAGCCGCTACAAAAAATTCATATTGTGCGTGGACTCCATGTCAGTGCTTGAGTCACTAGAAAACTTACAGGTATCCAACCCAATAATTTTGGACTTGATAGAAAAACACGACGAAGTGGTAAAAGCTGGCAAAGAGATAATATTTTGTTGGGTACCGAGCCACGTTGGAATCCCGGGCAACGAGGCAGCCGACAAAGGCGCCAAAGAAGCGTTAAACCAAGACTGCTCAGATTTCCTTATACCGTCATCAGATTTTAAGTGCCATATTTCTAGATATGTCAAAAATCTATGGCAACAATATTGGGATGAACAAACAGACAATAAGCTATACCAAATTAACCCTGTGGTAGGGCGCAAATTGCCCTCCCTAAATAGCCTTCGCGACGATATGGTAATTCACAGATTAAGAATAGGACATTCTTACACTACTCACAAACACCTCTTAAGAGGTGAACCACAACCCGAATGTATAAGTTGTCAGGAACGGTATACAGTAAAACACATCTTGATAGATTGTATAGACTTCAATCACATTCGCCCCCGTTATTATAGAGTTGATTCCATGAGAGAGCTGTTTGAGAAGGTAAATTCCAACAAGGTCCTAGAATTTTTAAAAGAGATTAATATGTATTCCTATGTGTAGACTACCATTAAGTCTAATTTTAGTATATTTTTTAGTATATTTAAGATTTTATTTTATAATCATTTTTAATCAATAAAGTATAAATTCGACAAAGTTACCAGGAATGACACAATATGACCTACAACAGGTTGGCGGTGTCGTTAAACCAATCAAATAACTAACTAACTAACTCAGTGATTAATTCCAACTTCACCTTCGTCGCTTTTAACATGACATCTCACGACAGTCCTGGCGCTGTATAGTAATAGATAGGATCCAATTCATACGTGCTGAGGCAAACTTGAAAATTTTCAAACACATCGCCCAGCAGCAATGCATCCGATTTCAGATACAGGTTGTGGTATTCACCGAATGTAGTACAGTTGTTTTCCACACCTTCTGCGCGTGAGCATAATCCTCGTCGCTAATGCCCTCTTCGCTGAGCTGACTGTAAAAGTTGTCCTTTGAACGGTAGCTGCTTTTTACCAAGCTTGGATGGTTGGTCCACGTAGTCATACGGGTACACTCCCTTTCTCAGCAGCAAATGTTGCTGGTCACTATCGTGGATGTGACTAGTCATATTGTAGAATTTATCTTTCCCTTCTGCCGTGTGGTTGGATACCAACTTCTGTAGAGAGGTACTCATAACCTGAAAGCTATCTGTAAATTTCAGATTGCTCATGGTGAAAGCAATATATTTCTCGGTGGTGTTGGGAATGACCATAAGTGTCTCATCTTTGAATTTTCCAATTTTCTCCATGATCAGATGACTGTCATAGCCTCGCAAATTGTGGAATACACAGGAACGCTAAAAGAATCTTTATTCTCCTACCGATCCTTTCTAAGTCAAAATTGCAAGTTGCATTCATTATGCGCTGCTCCGCGGTATTTACCATTGATGTGGTCATGATCTCTCACACGATCCGCTCCCAGAGGCTCATGGTAAATGCATCAATCGACGGCGTTATTGAAATTGTCTTGTTCACCATGTCCTTTGGTTACTCTCTAAACAACGCACAATACGATCATGCTCGTTAAACATATGGTCTAGAAACACCTTCACGGCATTGTTTCCTCGATACATGACTGGAGCACGTGTGTCGTACTGCCTGTCAACCACATAGGCAAACTGTTTGGATGATGATGCTGATATCTGTCCCCTTCATGCTTTTGCGTGAAACATTCAAAGTCAGCATAAATCACAAAAGGTGCTCGCTGGTGTTTGGCCACATTCTTGAACTTGATGACAAGTTCTTTGGGGAATGATAAACGCTGCCCTAGATGCTTTCCACACATCTTAAAGATTTTGTTGCATAAACCCGTGAAGACAGTTGAAGCAATGAAAAGTTGTACCATTATGCTTGGTGCGATAAAACATAAGTCTGCTGAAATTCTTGATCAAGCAGTAATGCCTTTTGTTGTCAGTACTAATGAGAAGTAAGTTGATTTCTCTGGCACCGACGTTTCGGCTGAATTGTATCGGAACGACCCATCTTGCTCATATCCAAACACGTTGATGGACACATCGTTCTCCTTTTCAAACTTTGGAATGTCGGTAATCGACATGGGAAATGTCATGCCCTCTACCTCCCTTCAGAAGCGCCAACGTAGCTGTATGTACTTCAATTTAGAGTATTTCATCCAGCACCCAGCCAGAGCCTTGTCGCTCATGTTCGTCAAACTTGGTAAGCAATTCTTTCTAGGTTGCCGGCAAGTCCTTTTCAATATGAGTTGGATTGTATGCTGTATACGTTGGACTACTTGTATATGTATTCTCCACTTGTTCTGTCATGACACTTTGTGCATTCACCACTATTTTCTTGAAACGTGCACACACCACAATGTACCATTTTATTCCACGGTCTAAGGTCTGCAGCAAATGTGTCTTGATGCAGTTCTCTTGCTGTCGCATTTCAAGCAGCGAAATGCGTTCCATTTTCGGGCTCAAACGGTTTTTCCTGTGCGTTTTCGCCAAGACTATGCCTTCTGCCTCTCCTCACTTGTGCCGTCTTTCGTCTCTGTGCAGCTTTCTCCTCAACAAGCACTTCATGAGCACGTTTCACTGCAGATATAAGTACGTGCGCTAGCAAACTCTTCACGAGCATGTTTCACGGCAGTTTTCATGTCAGCTTGTGTGCATGTATGTGCTTCAAACAATTCCATAGATGGAAATTCCACATTGCAATCAAGGCAGAGGACTGGTGTATGTGATATTGAACTGGCTGCAATCGTTGATGTTATCGCATCAATTGCTTCAACTGATATGCTAAAATGTGTTCTCAGCGTCCTTTTATACACCCAGGTTTCGCGCCAAATTGATTTCCTTTCCAAATGCCAAGTAAATAGAACTCTCGGGGTGGGGACTTTGACTTCGGGGGTGGGGTTACCATGTAATACCATGACCGAGGGTATAAAAGCCTTCTCTTCACACTTTTTCCTCACTTGTCGAAATGGAGTTTTACATTGACATTGACACACTATGCCCTAATAAGTCTTTCTTTCATGGAATTTTCTACATATTCAGAGCATCGAATGAATGGGCTGCTCATTAGAACACGTCTTGGAATGGATTGGCCATTCGGACACATCTTTAAATGGTATACTCTTCCCAAATACCCAACCCAAAAAATAAACAACTGAACAAACATGACGGACAAATAAACAAACATACATAACAAGCAACTTCACTTACCCAAATCACCCTCTTCCAACAACAAACACCGCCATTGTCAAAGGGCAGTGAAAGCAGTTGTGGCTCAGGAAAGAAGCCACAATATGGTAGTAAGCATTCCCCTACAAGCGATCGAAGACCCCCTCAGTGGTGGGTGTCCCCATTTCGACTGTCCGTGGTTTACCCATTCAAACCCCCTCCCCTCTGTAAACCAGCTATGGTAGACCTGGCTTCAAGAGTAGGCAGAGTAGTCGAGACTGAGTGGTGTCTGAACAGAGACTCCTTCTATTGGGAAGGGGCTCGATCCCTATTGGGGTTTCCTTACTTTGATCTGTTTACCGATTCTCAGACCCATTAGCTGCTACATATGTTCTTACCCAAACCGAAAAACCCTTTGATATACGCTGTCAAGTGCGAGTGGCCGGAAGAGGTTTTGTGTGCTTTCCCATTTTGTATGCAATCCTAAGGCAACTTTTACTCAGAGCCAAAGCATTTTGGGACAGCAAACGCATTCTGATACTACCGTGGCAACCAGAGGCACTGTGTTGCACCGTCTTGTCACGATTCAGAGTGGAGAAGTGGATCTAAATCTCTTGCCACTCAAGGCTCTTGCACCATCCTTACTGAGAATATTTGCATGAAGAGTTGCATCTCATGCCATCTTCCATGATGGGGAAAAGGTCAGCCATCGCGGCAGTGCTAAAGCCAATCTCGGCTATGACTTGAGGGAAGGTCTGCCCCAGCTCTCAACAGATAAGACATTTCAAGTAAGAAACCTCCCTTGCCCACTCAAAACCGATTGCAGCGTGATTTGGGGGTTGGTTCTTCCGTTTCCATCAAAGAGAGATATATTTGGTTTATTTCTCCCAGATGAGAGTTTTCATTTCTTTAGGTTCTGCCTTGAGGTAAAAGGAGAGGGAAGCTCTATACAATGCAGAACCATGTGTCTAAATTAAGTGGTTCTTAAGCCAGAGCCATCGTTCATGGGTAAGTCCAACATAGCCACTAGAGGTTGTGGGACCTTCGAGGAAACAAGGCTTACATCCCTACTCATCCCGAGTAACAGGAGAAGCCACTATCCAAGCTCTCAGAAAATACATGAAGTTATCCCAATACAGTATAGTGTGACAAGATCTAATCGTTTCTTTCAGACCTGAGCTTTATTCTGTTGGTCGATTTACTGAGGCAGAAGAAGCTTTATTCTGTTGGCCGATTTATTGAGGCAGAAAAACAATGGCTCCCCAACTATTACAACATGAACTATGATCAGATCCAGGCAATCGCCAAAGTCCAAGAACAATATTGGAAAGCAGACCCAGGGCAACCAGTCCTCAAGAACGCTTTGACTGTGGCATTCTCTTTGTAACGCTGTTTGTTTAGTGCCTGGCTCTGTGCTGTCAATCCGCCGATCGGCTTGGAGAAGCGTGAGGAGGCATTTTTCGTATTTGTCAGACACTGTCGTAGTGGTTTTGTTCATGCATGTCAACTTATTATTTTTTAATGCGAGTTGCGTTGATTTGAATGAGAAAGCATTAACTTTGCATTTGGTTGCGATGAAATCTGTGTATTTTACACTTACTGGTCATATTAAATTTTTAGCTGATTTGTAGTACTTGGGTGTCCTCTGTTCGTTTACAAACAACCTTTTGATTCTTAATATTCTGAATTAAAAGTAATTCATTAATTAATTTTGATATTTATTATATTTCATACATCTTTCTGTTCGTATGTATGTCAGCCGGCGTCGGCTGGCAGTAGGAGATAGGAAGAGGATGGTACTGAGTGCTTATATTCAAGGTGTTACTTTTGACACTGTCTCTTAAGTCGGGTTAATTCAGATTTGTCTGTACGTGCGTCTGTGGGTACGTAGATTTTAATGAGGCTCTGACCCATCCTTCTTTTTGGAAAAGTAGGGGGTTGGGAAGAGCTAAGTAGGCAAATGGGTGGAGCCGTGCCAGGCTCTTCCTCCATGGCTATACCTATTAGCTATTAGGGTTGTCATGATTAGAGCCACTCCAAGTGGATGGTTGGAGCCATGAAAGTAGGCTGTTGCAAGAGTGGAGCCTTATTGGTTTGACTGTACCCTAGAAGGTTACAAATTTATTCTTTTTATTTCTTCATATGGTCTTTCACTTTACGCATATATGGTATTTGAATCCACGACAAAACGCCTCGCGTCATAACGCCTCGCGATATAAAGCATCGTGATAAAGTGCCTCAGAATGTAAAGTGCGACAAAACGCCTCACTCGGAATCCCCAGCAGTAATAAAGACATTCTTCCTTTGTTGGTCCCGCATTCAAAGAATAGTCTGATCTGGCGTAAAATACAGTATCTCGGTTTAGTAGAGCTGCGTCACGACGATGACAAATTCAAGCATTTCTGTAGAATGCTCGACGGGCTAGCGTTCCCCCCAGAAGATGTTCAGGCTGGATTGGAATACCTACAAACAAATGACCGGGAGGGATCCACGCCATTTGTGGAATATTTTGCCTTAACATACGTGACCGGGACGTTCCGCCGTGTTAATTTCAATAGAAATGGCTGCAGTACGCCTGCGTCGAGCCCCACCACGGTTTTCTGTTAATCTTTGGAACGTTCACCTCGCTACCTTGCACAACGAACCAGATGGAATAATCGGTTCTCGTTCATAATTGGATATACCATCCTTTCATCTGGACTCTGATCGGCGCACTAAAGAAAGAGAATTGTGCTGCACGTACAATGATAGCACAGAACGCCATGGAAAATACGTCCAGGAAGAGGGTTCGACGAGAAAACAAAGACCTTCAGCAGCATCTATGTACTCTAAACCTAAAGACTATTGCTCAGTTTTTGCTCGCTGTTGGTCACAACATACGTTGAAAAGCGATCAAAAAGATGCGCAATAGACTGGAGAGTTTGGATATCGCCTTGGATAAAACCTGTGAGAGGTCTGTTCAGCAACACGAAAAATTTAACTCTTGAACGGTAAAAATAGTGCACGTGTGTAAACCTTTACAGAGTTGTAAATTTGTGTGGCACCTTGTCAGATGGCTAAATGAAATCACATTTAGAAAGTCTGCATGTATGTTTGAATCGTTGTTTCAAAAAGTGAGGCGTTTTGTTGCACTTTACATTTTGAGGCGTTTTGGCGCGAGGTGTTGGGATGTAGGGATACCGTATAGTACTGTACATTGAGATTGTTATTGTTGAAGACTCATTTAAACCTCAAAGGTACTTTGGTGTCTTTTTATTTACTCGTCAGTACATATTTCAGTTAACGCGTAGTTCGTATGGAAAGAACTTTTCTGTACGAGGCGTGCCTAGCATGTTATAATCGGGTTTCTTATCCCGTCTAAAGGTTGAGATAAGCGAAGGCTACCTTTTACGAAGTAAATCTGTCGTGTTTACGAGTAAAAGCGTAGTTCTCGTTTTCTACCTTTAGACCTTTATTACACCCGTTCTTTCCCATCCCCACTGCTGGAGAGGTAAAACAAGGAATGTGGATAATGTGTTGTTACTCAGTTTTTTACGAATCGAGCGTTTCCGGTTCCATCTAATAAGACAGTTTTGGCAAGGTTACTTACACGAAAAGTTGAATTCTTAATTTATATGTAGAGTACTCTAATTAAGGGAAATCCTGTCTAAAGATGAAGAATGCAAACTAAGCTTTCCGAAAAAAGCCCAGGACTTCTATTTTTTTATTTATTAATTCTTTTTTAGAAATAAAACAGGTAAACGCACACACATATCTCTGGACAACAGAAAACGCCACATAATGAGCACCACAGAACGTACTCTTACCCGAATATGCTACAACCTCATTTATGCCATCATTTACAGACAATCACAAACCACATAAAACATTTAAAACGTCAATCACAACATTTAATCAAGTTTGATTTGACACACTTTTACTTTTAGGATTCAACGTCGTTTTGTTCTAAATTGTCGCTTTGCTCAACTAGTTGCGGAAATTGGCCTTATTTGTTACTGAAATTTGCAGCAGGCAAAAGCCTGCGGTCTACAACTATTCTTTTATGCATATCAAAAAGCGTAACATCAACTGATAAATACTTATGTTCTGACATAAAAACATATTTTTAATAAGTAATAACATCATGTTTATGGCGGAATCTGTAGCTCCAAACAAAAATTCTGTTTTAGTAATATTTTCAAAAAGCAGATTTCTGAAATCTATACATTAAATAACTTTTTGAGCCACGTTTTCGTTACTTGGCATTCTATAAGTGCATGCACTATGGTATCAGGAGTATTCGAATTACAAAATTCACATGGTTCACTGTCTCTGATTTTCCATTTTTTTAGATTACTTCCAGTGTTAACAATATTATGGACAATTTTAAACTGAATTTCTAATATCTTAGGCTCTTTTATGGCTTTTCTACACAATGGTAGACTGCCATAAATTGCGCTCTCATCTAAGCCTTCTTCTAATGATCATATTCTTAAAGAAGCAGGTGCTTGAGTGATATTCTTTAAAAATTCATCGTAGAATATCCCACTTTTGGCTTTAGAAATATCAATCAATTTTCTGCTTAGTAATTTAAAGATTTTGCTTTCACAATCAACGACTGGCCTGGGAGAACCTATTACCTCAGATTTTAATCCGCTATTTTTAATGTCACTTATTACCCATAAGTACCTCAAAAAGTTTGTCTTGAAATGGTAGCGTTCTACAAATTCGACATATGAAAGAAAACTATCATTTCTTTCACATAGGTCATGAATAAAACCTATTCCCTTCTCAAACAATTCTTTAAAAAATAGGCTTTTCCCGCCCACTAATATTTTACAATTGTTCCATACTATCTAATCAGAATCATTGAATATAAAAATCTCTTTTGCAAAATCTAACATTCGCTTGTAAAACATAGGAATATATGGCAATTTCGAAGTATCATAGTCACATCTTAATAAAAAATTTAATCCACCAATAGGAGTAAAACATTCTTGCGCATACTGGTTCCAGCTATTACCTTCTACTATGCGCCATAGCCACTGAATTCGTAAAGCCTTTAGTTAGCACCCAGCATCAATGCTTCTTAGACATCCTTTGTCATAATTGCCTATTGCTGCAGCATGCTTAACTTTTGGGGATTTCTAATTCCAAACAAAGCAGTTTATCTCCTGTTGTATTTTTTATGTTATGTTCGATTTCAGTTATTGACATAGAATAGATAAGGTTAGATATGCCGAAAGTTTTAGAGATATACATTTTCCCCAAAAATACTGATGTCCCTTTGACACCAAATTTTAAAAATTTGGACCATTTTATCAAGTTTCTGTCTAAAATTAATATATTATCTTTATTGCCTCTGCCAATATGAATGACAAGCATATTAAAAGAATCTCTGTTAACTGGAATATTAAGGACATTAAAATTTTTGTATCTCCATGGACCCAAAAAGACCAGAATAGACTTGTCCGTATTCAATTCTGAGAAACCTCGCAGTGGTTCAATTAAAGTATATACAGACGGAATAGTTTTGAGCAAGCACGTACAATCGTCTGCAAATTGTTTTAACTGATTTACATTTTTACCAATTTTAATACCTTCAATTTCTGTGTTGTTTCTGATTTTATCCCCATTGCATGTTAAACCTTCCAAACACTCATTTACAGTAAGTTCGCCTTCAGCTAGTTTTTGATCTTCTGTTAAATGTCTGTCTGTCGCTACGTTTTGATTAATGAACTCAAAGTTATTTTCTTCTTTAGGACTTGAAGAGTGAAGCTGAAGTACTTTTTTGGGTCAGTCGCTTCTTGATTACTGCTTATGCAAAGTTTAGAGATAGTCTTTTTTCGTGTGAAGTCTTGGACATATTTGAAAAATAGGAATTGCTTTTTTCATTTTCTTCTACAAATTTAGTCTTGATCTCAGCCAAGATCCCCTTGACTTTTCTTCTTCAAAAAGTTCTAACTCTTTGTTTTACCCATTCGTATTCACCGATTTCGGCATCCGTAGCACTGCCATTACATATTTTTATGTCTAGTAGCTCCAATTTATCACTAAGCATTTGCTGTTTCTTTCGTTTGTTTTAGGACTCTTTTTACAATATTCTATAGAATAAAGTCTAATGTGATATTTAAGCCAATTGAATTTGACTAGGACGCTACTGAAATCATTTGGCTCATTCCAAACGCGCTCTATCAAATTTTTGATATCGCTACTGTTTTTCTCTTCTTTAATAATGCTCGTATTTAATTTCTAAAATCCGGGTCCCCTTTGTGTTTATTTATCGACATTTTCAGCTGAACAATGGAATGATCACTCTTAATACTATTTATTATCTGGACGTTTCCTACTAAAGTTATGCTTGTTTGTTTAATTAAAAAATAATCAAGTCTGCACATAATATGTGGTTGTTTCAGGGACAAGGTATATCTACGTATTCTTTTATTTTGTTGTCTCCAGATATCTATAAAATCATATTTTTTCAATTAACGCTTAAAGATATAGTTAGCTTTGTGACGTTCCCTGGAGATCCCCCCTTTTTATCGATATGACTGTCCAAAACGACATTAAAGTCACCCCTAAGATAATATCGCCACCATAATCTAAATTACTCAGCAAAATATCTAGGTTTGTAAAGAAAGTCATTCTATCTACTTCATGATTTGGTCCGTAATTACTTATAATTGTTATAATTTATAACAATTTTTTTAGTTTAAGAAGCTGCATTCTACCACGCATTAATATTTTGTGCTCTAAAATATCTAGTTTCTCAGTGGACAGAACTGCTTGACCCGCACTTCTTTTGGTACCACAGTTTAGGAAAACATCACCCAATCTCCATTATTTTTCCAATGTACTAGGTCGGTGTCATCAGTGTGCGTTTCTTGAAGTAAATATATTGAAGCCTTCTTATGTTTTAAGAATTCAAATATTGTCCAGGGTTTCGCTGGGTTGCGACCGCCTCTAATATTAAAACATTGGATAATTATATTGACATTTGCGAAGTTCACAAGTTATATAAGTTCCTTGTAAAGGTAAACCCACTGTAAGCGCTAGCCAAATAATTAGAGGTGGTATTATGACTGACACCAACAAACACATCACACAAATACATATACCAGCACAAGTGACGAAGCACGCAACACAAATACATATATAAACACAAGCGACTAAACATATAAGGTGCCATTGCAAACGGCATGATTGGTTTTTAAAGACAAATTTGTCGTGGCGCGACACACGTCCGAGACAAAAAGCATGCCGCCATCGAAGCCACAACACACCACTACTCACTCAGAAAACGATACATAAATATTCACTCTGTTGGTTTCCTGGGGGATTCTTTCTCGGGGGTGGGGGCAGGATTTTCCTGAACCAGTCACGGTATTCACTCTTTCTCAGCTAGGAGCTTCAGAAATGGATCGGGGAGGATCTTAAGCTTAGAATTGTGTACATTATCTTTATATCCTATGCTCTCAGCGCACTCGACAACTTCGCACATTGCACAAAACAAAGATTTTGCTTTATTGGCCTTCTACGCCCACTACAACAAAACAAACCTTTTAACGTGATTACCACCCACGTGTTTTTGTGCTGGGAGCGTTTCTTAAACAAAATGAGATACTACTGTATTCAGGCATTAAGAACAAGTAAAAAAAATAAACAAAAAAGCTGGAGACTAGGGGCAATAAAAGCAGAGATTTTTTTGATACCCCTATCTCAGAGGTCAATACTGAACACGTAGCTTGTTAGAAGAAATTCAGTTCAGTAAAGTCCACTTTTTTCACCAACTATCCTTTAATGAACGATTTGTTTGTTTAATACGCCACTATTGAAAATAGACTTAAGATTGTTTCATCACTGAGAGAGAAAGCACATGTCCTCTCCGATTTATTTTTGACGTATTTTCATTCCAACGTGTGTAAATTGTAACACTGTTCCGGTTGGTATCAGCACGTGGTTATATAAACAAACACAATGTCAAATTTAGAATTCACAACAAATCAGGTAAGGATTAATTTCTGACACTTCATCATGGAAGCACGCAACTACATACAGTTTTACCTCTTTTTAGCGTGTATTTCTCAGGAATAAAAAGATCCGCTATCATATTGCTATTCTAGGTGGTTAGCAACGTTTTAGTATAAAAATCAACTCACACTTTTTCGGATTTCTTATAAAATCTAAGGTTTATTCTTCAGTGCAAAACCACGTCTATCCTTTAAAACGACACAACTCACCCTAGGGCTTCCCCCAGGGCTTCTATTTGGAAACTGGCCAATTTCAGGCGCTCATCTAAAAACCAAATAGAAGCCCCGGGCTTCTATTAGAAAACAGTTTCCTAATTAGAGCGCCTGGGGCTTCTATTTTTAGATGGGGTGGGGGGTTGTCGATAAGCCTTTATTTTAAAAAAGAAAATTTACCATCAGTCTTTCATTAAAGCGCTACATACGAAAAATTCACCGATTATTAAGGCATATGATGACAAGTACTCAGCCCGTTATTTATCCACTATCGGTAATACTCCGGAGTTAAGGTGGGAGTAGGGGGTTGCCTTGTGTGAAGCACAGGATTAAACAACGACGCAAAACGTATCTAAGGGTTTGCCTCATATCAAAGGATTAAGTGCACCGTGTCTGCATTGCGAGTTCTAAAACGACTTGCAGGGAAGGAGGGGGCTTTTATTAGGAAACGATGATTAGAGCAAGCTCTGTCATTATCGGCCAAGTCTCTACGCCTATCTACATAGACGCAGGCTCAGAATCAGACGCTACTTTGACATCCAAAAAACAAAGGAAGCCAAAAGCCAAATCGAGGGCCTTCTCAGAGACAATAGCGGAACTGGATATTCCCTTCTCCGAGAAGCATGGGCGACCTCTTGAGAAGTTAATCCTATTAGCAGTTCGGACTCTGCATTCAAGTCTCCCCACCCGGACAAGTCACGGTTACACACAAGGATTCGGATACCAGCTTCCTGGCGGTAACGGGCCTACTAAGCATTCCTGCACAGGAGGAACTGTCTTCCCCTTTCCCCACTGCCATGTCTCTCAAGCGAGTTTTCAGCTTTTCTTTCACTCCAATCCCAATTACAAAAAACAGCTGTTTTTAACGTAAAGTAGAAAGTGAAGGGACACTAATTCACGATCAGTGAGGAGGAATCGGTGGGCATGCCACCTTCGGGCCACGTGTCAGCGCTACTGGACGATGAAGAGGAACTGTTACAGATGGATACCTCTCCCCTCTCAGCAATCCCTCACAACAGGACAAAGAGATTTACACCCCAACAAAGGAACTCCAGCCACAAACGTCACAGGGCCAATCACAGCTACCGGAAACAGGCTCTGACGATCAAAACTCGGAGGATGGGGGAAATGGAGGAAAACTCCGAAATCTTATCACCCCCATGCCGTTTCCATCTACCATTACTGGAAGTATGTTCGGTCACCAGGTCGATGTCACAGACTTTAGAAGGACCCAGGCAGACGACCAATTATAACTCCATCTCCCCCTGACCTCTCACCGCCGAAAGACGATACCATCCCCTCGATCTCCGCCTCTACCATGGCTCCACAGGATGTCTAGTTCAGAGATGCTGTTCAGGAAATAGTACGGTTAGCGAAAGTCACCTGTGACTTGAGAGCACGGTGGGAGGACCTACGCCTCAGTGATCCGGTATCTGCTAAAGTTCTAAAAGACCTGGCCCTAGCAACGCGGGGTGTAGCTAAGATTTCAACTTTCCTGATGACGCAAATGACCTATTTACGGAGAGATGCCTTCCTTCAGCACTGTTGGTCCAGTGTCAAAGGCCTGCGGAACCTGTGCCATGCACCCATTCTAGGGAAAAAGAAGCTATCCCCCCCCCCACCGAGATGGAGAGAGTGAACCAGGAAAAGCGCTCATGTTCTCAGGACTACTTTATTATGGTGAGGATATCGCGATCCTCGTTTAAGAGACCCATGAAACGAAAGCGACCGTACCACTTCATGCCGGCACAGAGCAAGCCAAACACACAGCCCCAGCTGCCACTACCAATAAGGCGAAGCCGAGCCACGGCAGGAAGACAGAGGGGCAGACGCCGCAGTCGTGCAGGTAGCAACCAACCAAAGTACCACCTTCTTAGTAGACTTAAAAAGTTTACCCTCCTACAAAGCCTCCTTATCCCACAGGAGGAAGTCTAGGAAAGTTTTGGCGTCTTTGGGAGGAAATGAGGTGGGTGATCCGATGGCTAAAGAGCGGGTATCGCCTTCCCTTCATTCGAAATACCAAGAGGCACAAACTTCCATTCCCCTACCTTCCCAAGTGCCAAAACAACTAGTAACCTCAACGAAATGCTACTAAATCTGACAGAAAAGGAGCAATCGAGAACATGCCAGAAAATCAGACAGGCTTCTTCAGCAGGGTTTCTCTGATCTCCAAAAAGTCGGGAGGGTAGAAACTAGTAATCGATCTCTCCCCTATCAGCCGGTTTCTACGGGTAACCTCCTTCCAAATTTTCACGGCCAAAGTAATTCAAGGTCACTACCGCCCTGGATGTGGGGTACCTCAACAGATCTATCCGACACTTACCTTCCCATCTATCCGCTCAGCGAAAAAGTTCCTGGGTTTCCAAGAGGGAAAGAAACGTTTCTGATTTCTGGCACTCCACTTTGGCCGCCTCTCCACAGCCCCGTACGCATTTTCCAAAGTCATGAAGGTACTAAAATGGTGGTCCCGTCTAGAACGGATGTTAGTCTTCCAGTAGCTAGACGATTGGTTGTTCGCATATCGAGACAGGGAAGTAATCAAAGCCTAGACCATGGCCTTACAAGTAGGCCTACTGGCTGGTAAACTTACGAAAACAGAGTTGATCCCCTAACAAGAGATTACCTTTCTCGGAGAAAGATGGGTCCTGGCGCAAGCAAAGCCATCCTTACGGCAAAATGTCGCCTAAAAATTTCAAATCCTAACAAACAAAAGGGCAAAACTACAAGCCGTGTCGTCCCTTTTAGGGCTTCTCGTAGGGACAGAAAAAACAGTCCCAATAATCCGCCTCCATTACAGACCGTTTCAGAGTCAGGTACGATAGTACTGCGGCAGGGAAGGTCGCCGTCAGGAAAAATTCAGTTGTCACAGGCCTCCAGTGGTGGTGCGGCCTTCAGGTCATGTCAGAAGGGGTACCTTTTCAGCTCCCCTCCAGATATAGATTTCCAAACGGTCGCGTCACATCCGGGATGGGGAATGCACTGCCGAGTTATGGAAGGGCAAATGGCCCCTTAACCTAGGAAATTATCATATCAACTGGTTAGAACTCCGAGTTGTCTGACTCGCTCTAAAAAACTGACCGAGCACCTCAGAAACCAGACGTCCTTATGGACAATTCAGTAGCCATAGCATACCTGAACAAGCAAGGGGCCCCAAATCATGCCCCTTATCGAAACTACCATTTCAAATCCTCAAATGGGCCCGTCAGGAAAATATATCTCTCTCAACCTAGAGGAAACAAAATGTTCTGGAGTATTTAGCCTCCAGGGCAGGCCAAGAATCAACACCGAATGATGCCTAGCTCCCTAGTCCTTTCGGTGGGCAGTACGTGGGCAGACCTCAACTGCCACTGGCCACGGGAGGAAGTACTATATGCCTTCCCCCAAAAGCAATACTGTATCAGGCCCTACAGAAAATGATCGAGTGGGGCCCTATGGCCCCAGAAGCCCCATGGTTCTCCCTACTACACCGCTGCAAGGTGATAAAGTCAATCCCAGTCCCGTGTCACAAGGACCTACTATCACAGCCTCATTGCCGACACTTCCAGCCCTCCCCACACTTACTGAACCTACACCTGTGGTGTCTGACCAATCCTTCTTGAAAAGAAAGCTGTTTTCCAGAGAAGTGAAGGAGCAAAATGGTAAACAGCCGCATTAAAGGCTCCACGGGCAAAGTCTATAGATCACAGTGGAACAAATTTGCCACCTGGTGGAACATGTCCAAACTTGACCCGTTTCAGGCCTCTTCAGCAATGGTGGGGTATGGAAAAAATGGCAACGGAAAAAATGGCAACGGAAATAATGGCAACGGAAAATATGGCAAGTGGAAATAATGGCAACGGAAAAAATGGCAAAGTGAAAAAAAGGAAAAAATGGCAAATTTTGCAGGTTTCACTGAAGTTCAGTCGAAACAAAGAAATCGCCTACCTTGACTACTCAGGATCAAAGAAAGTCCAATCAAAACCACTTAATGCCACTTGATGTCAGGTATCTGGGGTGCAAGCAAAAATGGCAAAACGTATTGCCTGTGTGCGGCACCGTTCATTTTTTTGGATGCTCGGGTGCCAACGTAACAATACATCTATTTGAGGTGCATCAAGCAAAACTTATTCGCTGTGTGTACAATGCAGTTAATCTTTCGGATGCTCTGGTGTCAACGTAACAAAACATTTATTTGGGCTGCATCAGGCAAAGCTTTAACCCTGTGTATACAGTGTTGCTAATCCTATGGATGTTCGAGTGCCATCACAACAATACATTTATTAGGGGTGTTGTCCAGAATGAGCAACATGCTCGTGACATTACGCTTAAGAATAAATTTGACAAATGTGATAAAAATTTTATTTTGTTATTATGCCATTTTTTCCGATTTTTCATTTTGCTATTTTTTCCGTTGCCATTATTTCCACTTGCCATATTTTCCGTTACCATTATTTCCGTTGCCATTTTTTCCGTTGCCATTTTTTCCTACACCCGCAATGGTGGCAGACTTTCTAGATCACCTTTTTACAAATGAGCAGTTAAAAGTCAGTTCCATTGTGGGTTAGAGTCGCCATAGGTTCCAGATTCAAGGCTTCAACAGGCTATGACCCAGAAGAAGACACAGCCCTTGCCCAGCTGATCGGGCCCTTTAAGGTTAACACACCCTGTGCAATTCCAACATAGCACAATGAGATCTATCCTTAGTCCTCCAACGCCCAGATTCTTCGGAGAGAAAGTCATATCAGCAAAAAAAATGCAACGGCTAGGTTCACATTCGTACTGGCCCTAGCTTCTGGCAAAAGAAGTGGCGAAATTCGTGCCTTAGATAGACGGGTGAACAAAGAAAATGGCAAACTGGCTGGTAAAACCCACATCATCACCCAGTGCATGGGCACCTTCAGCCATTTAAACCTCCCAGCCCTACCAGAGGAACCCGAACCCGACGACCGGGTCTCTGTGCCCCGTCAGAGCTTTATGCCAATATCTAGAAATTTCAGAAACATACAGATCAGAAAATCAAAAATGTCTCATAAATTCCTTTATGTCAAAATTTAACAAAGACCTGTCCGTTCTCTATTTCTTGGGAACGTTCGTAGCATCGGTAACGACCATTATCAGTTAAATTTTCTGTTACAGGTCTCTTTCCCCCAAATTCAAGGGAAAGGGCAAGCTGAAAGGCAGTTTTCCAAAGAGCCGTAACGGGAACAACAACTTCAAGCCAAGAAAATAAAACAACATAGCAAGAAGGTGCACTACTTCTTGCAGACATTTGTACTTGCCTCTTTCGTCCCTCTGGGACCATCTTTTCCGTGTTTATATTAAGCATCAGGAAAAAGGACAGCTGTAGTTAAGTATGTTTCCAAAACTGAGTTGTTCAAAAATACAGCTACCATATGGTCCACTCTTCTGCCTCGCGGCTACTCATCCGAACGAAATTCTATCTCCCTTCTAATTTCTAGAAAAAGGGGGTGCCATTACGGTCCCGACCGTAACTCAGAGACTGCATATCTGCATAGCCCTGAGACAGAAGGACCGAGCACAGTACCATGGGACCATAGTGCCATAACGGTCCAATATAGGGAAACAATCACTCATTTAGTGAATTTTATCATTATTTTGAATTAAACAATCTGCTTGAATGATTTGGGGGTATTCTAGTCAACCTTTACAAGGTTTTAGGTAATAAATTCTCAGAATTTACGAGAAATTATTGATTGAAGTTAGAATACCGGGGTCATTCTTTTATCCAAGTTTTAATGACATAGCATACCTTTGTTAGCAATGGCAGATATAATTTAAGTTTTATTTTACTTAAATGTATGTTGATTTACCATCCAATTGTCTCCTTCATAATAAAAGATTGATTATGCAAGAATACATGGCACTCGAGTAAAAAACGGAGGTAGGGATCCACCCAGTGGGCGGTAGGAGGGGGGTGGTAGAAGATACTCCTGTCGGGCGGTCAAGTCTAGGATTACCTAAGACGACTAGACCCTTTGCTGTGATATTCTTTGCGATTGTTTTAGTACTTCATTTTTGTTACGACTCGGGGCAGTCCCCCAGGCCTTTTCCGTGAAAAAATGGAACTTATTGGTCAATTTTATTTCAATTGTTACTACAAGTTCCTGTCATTCCCGTCCAACCAAAACAAACCGTCTTTTACTAGTCATATGGCAGTTCGCGACCTTTTGTACAGTTCTGAATGGCAGGCTCCACTGCTCCGGACTCAGTTCCCGTTAAAAGGTGTGATAAGCGAATTCAAAGCTTTTGCGTAAAACGCGCTTTTACGAGTAAAAGCGCAATTCGCATTCTCCACTTTTAACCTACTCTCCCTCCCATCCACCCCAAGGTGCTTTCGAACTGCAACAAAATAGTTTTTTTTCTAATTGCGTGGTAATAAGAACCGGAAGGGAAGCCATTAAAAGTGGAAAACGCGAATTGCGCTTTTACTCGTAAAAGCTCGTTTTATGAAATAAAACGTTAGTTTACGAAATAAAACGACAGCTTTGTGAGGTCGTTTTTTATGGAACTAGGTTTTCGGTTCTGTTGAAAAGCAGTCCTTTTTGCGACGTGGTCCCATGTGGGATGTGTTCTGTTATCAGGCCAATACAATGGGTGCTCAAAATCTTCAAATGAGAGCCAGTGGACTATCAGTCATGATTTTTCGCACTCGAACACTTAACAGTCATCATGTGTCTTTAAATAAAGCAACTTACACGCACTTGAGATAGAACGATCTTGTGTGGAAAATCAGCTGATTGCCACATCAATAAAGCATGCATTAAACTTAACTCCCCGCAGGTCAATTGACATATAGATAAACAGCCCAGCCATGACGTATCCGGAATTAAGATTAGTCCCTCCCGTTGGGTCCCAAGAATATTTTACACTTTTTTGCAGAATATTTGAACATCTTTTGGGTATACTTGGGCATGCGTTAAAAAGAAAAAGAAAAAGAAAAAGAAAAAATCAAAGCATGGTAAATTACATAACAGCATCAAAGAACACAAACTTCTTTCAGTAATATATTTCATCACTTAAACGTCTAATGTTTAAGCCTGCACTTTTATCTCACGCTGAAAGACGATTACCCGGGCAAAATAGCACTCTTATCCATTGTTTCTACTGTAGCCATTGTTCGACTTATAATGAGAGATTAGTTTTAGCTTGGTTATCTTTCTCTTGAAAACATCAAAACAAAGGCTTCTTCTCATTTTATTCTTATCGTTCTACAAAAACGTCAAGCTCAGTACGAGATGAGTTACAAAGATAGTAATATTTCATTCTACATGTGCAGAATGTCATTTGTTTTGCCCGTTAGCCGAAGGCAAAAAAATAACATTCTGCACATATAGCATAACTTATTACGGGGTACGGAAAAAATGGCAACGGAAAAAATGGCAACGGAAATAATGGCAACGGAAAATATGGCAAGTGGAAATAATGGCAACGGAAAAAATGGCAAAGTGAAAAACAGAAAAAATGGCAAATTTTGCAGGTTTCACTGAGGTTAAGTCGAAACAAAGAAATCGCCTACCTTGACTACTCAGGATCAAAGAAAGTCCAATCAAAACCACTTAATGCCACTTGATGTCAGGTATTTGGGGTGCAAGCAAAAATGGCAAAACGTAATCCCTGTGTGCGGCACCGTTAATCCTTTGGATGTTCGGGTGCCATCACAACAATACATTTATTAGGGGCGTTGTCCAGAATGAGCAACATGCTCGTGATATTACGCTTAAGAATAAATTTGACAAATGTGATAAATTTTTTATATTGTTATTATGCCATTTTTTCCGTTTTTTCACTTTGCCATTTTTTCCGTTGCCATTATTTCCACTTGCCATATTTTCCGTTGCCATTTTTTCCGTTGCCATTTTTTCCTACACCCCTTATTACAGTTATTATATCCCTCATGTCAAAGATATTTTGTCTTATTTCGTTAGGTTAACTGTTTTACTCCCACAGTATGCTTAGTCGGGGTGACGCAGTGTTCACTGATGGTGGGTTTTCATTGCCCCTTTTACTGCTGGTAAGTGCCAGAATTAAATGTATTTATGAACAAGTTCATAAATGTGAACGCTTTTAACTTATTTTGTCAATGACTGATCCAGTTTTGGTTTCCTTCCCAAATGCGAAAACTGGGCGAAAAAAGATCAACAACGGAAGTTAGGAAATATGCTTACAAAGAGGGGGCTAGAGATCCCCTTGGCTAACCACATTCAAATGAAGAGTTTAATAATGTGACGCCTTTCTGTTTTACAATATTTATCCAGAGTTTTGCATTGTTACTTCATACTTATTGAATTGCCGACAAAATGTTCAAAGTATGTATTGACATTTCAAGGTGGGAACGAGTTGTAAAAACTACAACAAGCTATAAACTCAAGTTCTGGTGGTTATAAAACATGACAGTTCCCTAAAAATAAAAACAGTTTTGCCATATGTATTAAAAGCGGGAACCGGAAAAAATACCACCGGATATATTACCACCGGACATAGTACCACCGGACAAAAATACCACCGGACATAATACAACCAAAGAAATAAAAACTAGGACAGAATACCACCAAATATATCTTTTATTATACAGCGTACCAACGCAGACTCTGTGGCGTCCAGTCATGCAAGACGCTCAAATAAGACGCGAAAAGGAGACGTCTTAGGGATTATAAGAGATACATACTCAGGTGGCTCAACATGCAGCGTAACAACCCAGACAGGGTGACGTCCAGTCATCGCGGAAAAGACTTTAAAAAAGACGCACGAAGGAGACGGCTTAGGTATTAAAAAAAATCAGATGCAGTAGATCGCAGAGAATAAGAAGATATACTCCGTTATGTCATTATTGATAAGGGATTACCATAGCGCGAGATTTTTCGCATATAAATAGGGCACTAAAATAAGCACAATTTAAACCAATATCAACAGCAATAAACCACGACAATAAACTAACTAGGATCTACAGAAAATGAAAATAATTACCTCCAAAAAGGGCGGACAAAAGCTTTGCCATAATGAGCATATGAATTGTAGAGACTTTAACAACAGTTAACAAGCAAGTAGAATGTCCTCAGTGAATGTAATTTTTCGTTTGTTTTAGTTACATTCAGTTATAAATAGCTCCGGTGATCAGAGAAAGTAATAAAAGATTGTGGTGGTATTTTGTCCTAGTTTTCATTTCCTTGGTGGTATTATGTCCGGTGGTATTTTGTCCTACACCCATTAAAGGCTTATAGAACAATATGCAAAAGAAGACTTACGGCACTGGTTTATGTAATGTGATCAAAGACTGTTTACTACTAAGATATGACACTCAGCCATTTTCGCGTATCCAGACCGCAGTGGCGCCGCCTGGTATAAGAGTTGCAAATTAAGCTGTCAGTACATTGGGGCTACCTGGAAAATGGACGTGTTTTTTAACTTTTCATTACTTTTTCGGTCTTAATGTTTATAAAAACATTTTGTCGCCTGGATAATGATTAGTAAAGAATAAGAGTATGGCTACTACAAGAAGAGGACGACCTTGTGCAGCAATAGGATGCGGTAATGACTACTACAACTGCAATCTTTCCTTCTTTAGATTTCCAACGGACAAACATATAAAACACTGTTTATGTTCGAAACCCCTCTCTCAAAAATTACAATATCGCGCCACGCGCCAAAAATTCGAAGTACAAAGAAGGAATTAAAAAACTCCAAAAGCATCTTTTTTCTGTGGGTCCATCCTCACCTAAAGAAAAATGTGATGAAAAAAGGATAGTTTGTTTCAACGCCTTCATCATCAACTACACCTGATATGCCCAAAAACAATTTAAAAAAAGAGGTGCAACGACTTCGTCAAAGGTTTGGAGGGCGAAAAAAAAAACAAACAAAACGGACCAATTCTGCAGCGGCCAAAATTAATTCTTGCATGAATGAACTTAGCCAATATTTATTTATACCATCCGAAAAATTGGGTTATTTTTGTGAAAGATCTGGAATCCGTTTTCGTCACCGTTTTTCCAATGGTGCAGCACATGAGAAAACTTGACACGAGACTCGTTTGCCAGATATATGGAAAAATGTAATTGAATGTGCAAATACCGCGTATGTTAAAAAGATAAAAGGCGCTCTAAGATTGTTCATGAAGATGCGAATTCCAGAAAAAGGCAAATTTTTTCTTCAGTTAGATCCTAGAGTGATAAAAGAAACAGAAAAGTCTTACAGTTTATTCATGTGTAAATGTGAGAGCAGTATTTACCTTTTTCTGTTGTGATCTTTGATGGGAGGGTGGGGAGGGGATGATCGTTATCTGATCAGATTTGTTAAATAAAAACTGGCTGTGCTAATAAAATGGCATTTTTTTATCCTTCTTTCTTCTATTGTTAATCTCCTGTTGAAATAAATTACTTTAAATCCCCTAAAATCTATTGAAATATTGCGCTTAACACCAATACTGTAAAGTGTTTTGACAGCTGTTTTTCTGAGTTTGCAACTCTGCCACCAGGGGCGCTGCAATCAGCTGGATACTAAAGGCTGTATAGGGAGTGTCATATCTTAGTAGTTTATAGTCTTTGATGTGATGACTTAACATTATTTTGTGCTCCCCGATTCTGCGCACGGACATGGCGTTACGTGATAAAAAGAGCATGAAGAATGTTCTCAGTTGTATAAATAATCTATACAGCTGAAATTTTTTTTTACAATAGAAGAAAGTGAAAATAATGGTAAACGCAGTCACATCATTTGTATGTGAAATAATCTTGCTTAATTAAAATATAATGAACTGGTTTAACCAGATATAACATATTCTAGTGATTTCATCAAAACCGGTTCATACTGCTTGGTTCAGGTTCACTTTGTGCAAGTGCAATGATTCATTAAGCTAATTAGTCATCAAGTAAAATTAGTCATGTATCCGGTATTTGTACGGTTTTGCATTGAGGCCAGACAAATAGACAAATTAGAAATTTACCCCCAAACTGTGTGTTTGAGCCTAGGGCTCGCATTTTCACAGATGAAACACGTCATGTGCTTCAAAGTAGCAACTTATAAGCTGATAATATAAGTGTTATTTCATATAAACATTTCTAAAACCACTGAATTATCATTAAGTTAAATTTTAAAAATATGAAGCAATAATTTTATCCATAGACAGCTCAGCGAAATCTTTGAAAATAAAAAAGTTGGACCCCGTTCGGGTCTACTCTTTTACAGAATAAATAAAAACTATCGCCGACAGGGTCCTTTTTTACACTGGGATGAGATACAAGGCTATTTTTCTCCCTAGCCTATTCTTTCTGACTCCATAATTGCATAAGGTTTTGAATAATCAAGACTCTCGGTAGTGTCCTCAAAGCCTCAGTAGTGTTCTCAATGCACGAGTGAAACACTTGCTTAACACTTAAGTACAACCAAAGCCGATAGCTCGACCACATAAATACGTGGGTATGCAGCGATGCTCTCTGTCTTCAGCTGGACTTCGTGAACAACGTTTGAAATCAGATTGTTGTTCTATCCAGTGCGCCTAAGTGCTTGAAGATATGGAGCGAAACGACGAATTACTGAGCAGTTCATCCTCCGAAATGCTCCCAATGTGTGAAAAAACACTGGATGATCACACTCAAAATACAAATAATAATAATATGAGAATAGCACAGAAATATACAAGGACAACAACAGGCAAACGCCAGGATACGGCAAAGTCAAATTCGAATTTGCAAAAAGTAATAACAACTGCGTGCATTATCATTGGCTCGATGGTTACCGGAAGTTGCGCTGGAATTCTAGGACCGACGCTCGTTCACGTGACTATACTTTACCAGACGGATACTGCATCTATGTCAAGCGTTTTCATTTTTCTAAATGCTGCTTATTTTCTTGGATCCATGCTTTCTGGAATTTTCTTCGATCGCTTCAATGCTCACCTCCAAAGCAGCATGACTTGCCTCTGTATGGGACTTTCGCTGATGGCAGCACCATGGATGGCCAATGTTTACTCCTATCAAGCATTAGTTGCAATTCAGGGCTTTTGCCAAGGCTATTTTTACTCATCTGTACCTGGGCAAATATTTTATATATGGCGCGATAGCAAATTTAAAGCGCCTTTGCTGCAAAGTGCCAACGCTCTTTGGACGGTAGGAACTTTTCTCACGCCATTTTTTACCATACCATTTTTGGTTGAGCTTTCGCAGGAATGCCGAAAAATGACCATATCGCCTTCAACAGAAAGATCTCAAAATGACATCAATTTAAACAATTCTGCAACCATGCCAATGAATCGTACCTTTAGCAATGACAGCTACGATAATTCGCCGAAAGCTATGATATCGAGTTATTCAGCTTGTGACATGGACGTATCTGATGTTCGTCTCGTCTTCTCCGTTATTGGCTCAGGCGCCATATTGTCGGCGACATTCAGTATGCTTCTCTTTATAAGCACAGGACCTTCCTTACGCAGTAAAGGTCATATATCTTCTGACACAAATACACCAGAAGAACGATCAACTACAAAGAAGAAAATATTCAAAACTGTCCTTTTGATTTTAATAAGTATATTTTTTACATTTTATATGTATTACGTGTATCTTCCAGCTACATTTTTGTCGTCCTTCGTTATTCAAGGGCTTGGTTGGGAGGTAAAAGAGGGCCCTATGTTAACATCTGTGTTCATGGGCTTTTGCGGTATAGGTCGCATTTTATGTATACCGCTGGCCTACTACGCACCACCAAGCCTGATGCTGCCAGCTATGTTGGCGATGTCAACAGCTTGCTATCTCACAATGGCTTTTTCTCAGTACTACAGTGATATTATCATGTGGTTTTGCGTGGCCTTGGCTGGATTGGGAGGATGTGCCATGCAATCTTTCTCGGTTTTATGGATTGGACAATATCTGACTGTCAACAGCGCCATTGGGGCAATATTCCTCATGTCCGCGTCTGTCGGCGGGTTCACAGGATCAACACTTGTTGGGCATTTATTCCCCATTTCCCACATGTGGCTAATTTATGTATGTTTGATAGCATGCCTCATAGATATCATTATATACATTTTGTTAAATTTAACTGTGAAATTGTTTCATACGGATGAGGAGGATGACGTAAGAGACCATGAATCCTTTAGCAGTTCCTTCTTGAAGTCCCATAAAAGAGTGACATGTGTAAAAAATCAGGACCTTGAACTGTACGCGTCAAAATCCTCTTTGTTTTAATTAAAACACTGTAAAGATTGTTTGTTGAAATGTTTGACTCCGATGAGGTGCATTCACATGGTGCTGTGCATACCAATAATTCATATTATCGGAAAAATCATCATAATTGTAAATCTTTAACACTTGTATCGTGTGTTACCATGTGTGTCAGACACGATCCGTGCTGAGTACAATTTTCGTTGAAAAGGGGGTAATTTTAGTCCAGTATTCCACGTTTCAAAAAAGGGGGGTTCTTTGGGAAATGCAGTGTCCAGTTTATTGTTTCAAAGTTAGCACTCCGCGCTAAGAAGCCATTTTAAGAAGTCACAAATTCGCATGATAACCAGTTGGTTCGCCAATACCCCCTCCCCCCCCCCCCACCATCCCCCCCCCCCCATGATCTGTGCAGTCATGTTTGCACCGTTGACATCAAATTTTACAATTTTCAGACAATACCTGTATCGTTGTGATGACTAGAATTCACAATGAAGCATAGACCGCTGTGAATGCATCTCTGGATCTTACTGTAGCATTTCGATATAGCCCGAGATTAGGCTCGAATTCCGTGTTTTAATCTCAGTGGCCTTGTGTTGACATGTAACTCTTTATCTAACGGAGTTGTGAAGTAAGAGGAATCCTGAAGCCCCCTAAATTTGTGACGTCAACTATTAACTGTAAGATATCCATGCCCATGCACAACAGGGCATAATTTTAAATACGCACGCAAATATTTTGGACTTCTTAATCCACACTCTGCCCATAATGAGTGACTATAGTACAGCCTCTCCCCCAACCCCCCCCCCCCCCCCCACACACACACTCTCTAAGAATAGCTTGGTTCAGTATGGTTTGTGAGAGCCTTTTAGTAGCCTTTTATGTGAAGCGTAGAAGTAATCTGTGTATAGCTGAAATACGATGTGTCAATGTTTAAAATAAAAATGGACAAAAAAAAACAATTTTGTATTCTGCTGTTATTTATTCCTTGCATACACTTTGGTTTTCTTATCAAACGCTTTGACACCTTGAGATATAAAAAAAACAATATCATTCGTCCACTCTGTGCTGTAATATCGCTTACTGGTTTTGACACTTAATAAAGATCGATATTTTTTATTTAGTTGTCAAATAAATATATATAGATTAATATTCATGAGCAAGTCCACCTATTTTAAACTGAATGAAGAAGTGGGGAAGGCGCTTGATCATGAAGGTTGTGCTGTTTTGCTGAAGACCGTGCTGGGCAGAAAAAAATCCCTCGTGAAAAACTGCTTCGTTAAAAACAGCTGCTCCAAATGAGGCGGTTTATTTGAAATTATGCTCGGATAAAATAACTCAAAAGATCACTAAAGCTTTGGTATTCGAAACGGCCGCTGATTTGTTGCCGCTCAAACATTCGCACACTCCGCCCAAACCAAACAGAGATGTGATGAAGGTTGTGATGAAGGCTGTTAGACAATACATTTTAATGCAATAGACAGGATTTTAAAACAAAAAACGTCTTAATAAACTGAACAATCAATTATTTTCAATAATTTTGTCTTCAAAAAATAAGTTAGATCATAGATATATAATTGCCACAAACAAAACCTGTTCTTTTTTTGTCCATTTCTACCTCTTTTCCTTCGTCATAAAATCATGCGTCAAATCAAACACAAAATACTGGCTGTTTACATAGCGGGGACTGCCTATTACTTCGAAGGATCTGATGTCCGAAGAATTAGTACTCCGAAATCCAAGTACTCCGAAGTCCCAGAAATCCGACAGCTCAGAAAATCTTAAACACCTTTTTCCACGCGAATTTATCCAAGACTAAAAAATCGCGGTCTTGAAAATTCAGTATCCCGAAAACTCAATAGTCCGTGGACCCACTAGTCAGAAAAACCCTGTTAATCTGAAGTTCCAGAAGTCCGAAGGTTTAATATGTCGGAACTCTGTTTCCAAAAGAAGCAGCAATTCGAAATCCCAGGATTCTGAATGCCAGTATTGCTGAAGGTTTAGTGTTTTGATGTACCAATTTTCTCAAAAGTAAACATACTGCAATGATGATATAATTTTGTGGCCACCTGTCTATTTGCATGGCCTCTTTCAAGAAATTTAAGCGAAATGTGTATCAGCGGAATACAATAAAATGCGAAAGATAATTTTTAGAAGGAAAATATGTTAAGGATATTGTGACCGTTTTAAGCCAATCACATTGCTACTACATTGAAACGGTCATCCTAATTTGTTTGTTTTTTTTCACGTAGCCCTCAGCATGCAGTAGAACTTAAAAGTGATCAAAATAAAAAGCGAAATTTTATGAACCCCCAAAAATGGCGAAACTCGCCAAAGGCTCGCATTGCGTACAAATGTTAACAATTATTGTATGCATTAAAAGTTATTGGTGCGAAAAACGTTTCTGGCTGAAAAATTTGTTTAAGAACTTTAAGTATCGCCAAATTGGCAACATTTTGAACATAAAAACGATTACAATTGCAATTTTTGCTGATCTTAAGTATGTTAACATGAATTTAAGAAAATTTAGCAATATTGAAAGAGCTTTAAAGGTTTTTTTCATGAACAACTCTTGAGCCCCACTAATACATCAAAAACTGGCGAACCGCTAAAAAGAGTTAAGAAAAGATATTCGTTGTATGTTAAAGAAAAGTTTGGTCTAGGTTCTTTAAACGAACAAGGTAGGTATAGATTGTTTCGAATAACTTAGCAAAATCGGATCGGCACGAACATACGGAGGGGCAGACAGAAGAACGGGGGACGACAGTCCTTAATCTATAATCTTTTTACATAAAAACTCTTGAGCCCCACTAAGACATCAAAAACTGGCGAGCCGCTAAAATAGTTTTGAAAAGATGATTATGTCCCAAACCTTTCTGACCTAATCGTTTTGGTTCGAGTCCTTCTGTCTCAATTTTCTCGATTTTTCTCCTCGATTATTTGTTTTTAGTTGATGTTTGGCTGAGATTTTGCTCTAAGAATCACAATGGACTTGAATATCTATAAATTCTTCCATGTTCACAGACCGAGGTTATTGGAATTTAATTTCGATATTATTGTCTTCACATATAATATCAACCTACCGCTATAAAGCAATTTTACACTGAAGATGCTGAAAAGTCTTCGCATGTAACCGGATTTAGGGAGGGGATAAAATGGAACGCAAGTCCTCTAAACTTGATCAGCAACCCATCTGGATAATTTATCATAAGAGCTCTCTCAGTCATTATTAACTACCCCCACCTTAATTCTTCTCCATACAGTGATAAAAAAATTGACGACCCCATCTGAATAATTCCTGTAAAAGCACCATCCACAGATATAGGTTATTTCTTTTCGTTGTATATAATGTGGAAATTGACATGACATCTGAGATGCCACTGCTTCCCTCTGTTCAAAGTGACCCCAACCCCCCCTCCCCCTCCCTACGCCAACGCCGCCCTTGTCTATTTTCCAAAATTAAACGATAAAAATTTGGGTGCCATTCAGAATTTCCAGTTTAATCATCATTTTTACTTATTTTAAAAGACCCATCAAGTGTGCGCGTGTTAATTTGTGATAACAATTCGCAATAAGATTATTTTATATGCTTTCTTCCAAACCCTAAGCTTTAAGGGCAAGATTCTGAGTACTTTTCAAACAATCTGACAAAGGGTCCTTGCCCTTTTGAAAGGTACACAGTTTTGTACAACTATCAAAATTTCATTTCTTGTTCATTCTGATTTTTTGTACACTATGTTTATTCATGCCTGCTCACATACTCATTCACTTACTAGTAGTAGGGAAATGAGAGTTCTGGACCCCCCTACCCCCCCCTCCCCCTCCCCCCCTACCCCCCTCCTAGGGGTCGACTGTCACCGGTAAGGAAATTTTGCGATTTCAGCATAGTTATCCGTTTCAGACGATTCTGAACAACTTTGGTTTTCATGACCCCCCCCCCTCCAGGGCTAAGAAAAATTTTGCGATTTCAGCATGGTTATCCGTTTCGGACGATTCTGAACAACTTTGGTTTTCATGACCCTCCCCCCCCCCCCCCTCTTACTTAAAAATGTGATAACTTTCGTTATAGTTGACCAATTTGTATGAAAATTTCACCATTTGATTCAGTGTTATTTAAAGTTTTGTTATAAAATAGTCATGGGCTAGTTGCGCAGCTGGCTGTATACATATTTATAGCATGTAGCCATTTTAACTTAAAACTGGATAACTTTTGTTATACTTGATCGATTTACATGAAAATTTCACCATTTTGTTCAGTTATTTCTTGTGTTATTTCGCGGATGAATACCATTTTGGCTTGACCGCTAGATGTCTCTGCTGTGCAGCTGTACAACTGTATGTGAGACATTCTGCTGAGTCAGCAATTTTAATGAGTTTGAACAAGTTACACACCATATTTTGATTACATCGAAGTAGTATAAAAGCAGACCTTTTTGTTCTGCTTGGAAAAACTTGGACAAACTTTTAGTTTTTGGTTTTTATGACTCTATGACATTATGTGACAACATGCGACTGTGACATTATGTAATCTATGACATTATGTGACTCTCTGTGACCTTTTTTTAACATAATAGCCATATCTCTATGTCTATTTTCACTATTATTATTATGCTAATATTTAATTAGTCATATTTCAATGGTTTTATTACAATAACCACACGCACACACAGCATAGGAATAAGTACATGAAAGGTCTCAGAGTGTGGGGAAACCAATCAATAAATTTCAGAGTGCACTCGTTCAGAGCGTGGGAACGATCATAATTTGAGAAGGAATGGGATTTTCCCTACGTTAAGTCCAATGTTATGTTTTATGTTATAGTAGTTGGAAAATGGTGCAAACTTTAGCAAATGTAGTTTTTGACAACAAATGATATTTAAAATAAGTTTTAGCATTTTACCATGGTACTTATTCAAATATTCTAAAGTTATAGAGGTGCAGAAATGGTGGTTCTAGACCAGCTTTAACAAACTTAGTTTTTCACGTTTCAAACAATTCTACCACTTGGTTGGTGGGTTGATTGTTGGAAAATGGGAAGTGAAAATGTGGATAGTTATGTGGGAAAACTGCGCCCATTCAAACATGTGTTCGAATGGCAAGCCCATTTAAAAGACGTGTTCGAATGGCAAGCCCATTCAAAACACGTGTTCGAATAATTTTTGGAAGATATTAGGTCGTGGTATTGTTCAACAAATTGTTCAACATGTTCAACATGTTGTTGTTCAACATGTTCAACATGTTGTTGTTCAACATGTTCAACATGTTGTTGTTCAACATGTTCAACATGTTGTTGTTCAACAAGTTGTTCAACATGTTCAACAATGTTGTTGTTCAACAAGTTGTTGTATATCAAGCTATGTTTAAAGACTTTCTCATCATTTGAATAGTGTAGGTTGAACCGAAAGGATGTATCAATGCAACATTTGTTCAAAATCTTACAACTGGCCACAAAGTCTTAAAAGACACTTAAAGGTTGCTCACACGTCAGAACTGGATGAAGAATCGGATATGGAGAACCCTGTAAAACTACCTTTCACGGAACTTTCGATGAGTCTTCTATGGAAAGTGAAAGCGTTAACATTGGCTGAAAAGAATGCACATGCTTGTGCAGAATGTGGCGCATTATACAACAGCGAAGAAGCTTTGCTCAAACATATGGAGCAGTGTGGTGAGGATGCCGATGACAGGAGTTCTGAAAGTGAGTCAGAAACAGACTCTGAAAGTGAGTCAGAAATAGACTCTGTCTGGTATGATATGGTTCAAGAAGTCTACGATGCCTATGATGACAAATTTCAAGAAAAGGTTTCAGAATATGAAGAATATGAAGGACTTGAAGATCCGCGTGAAATAGCAAGCTATGACCTTCGACCCATTTATAAACATGGACTTAAACAACTGTTTATGAGACTATTCAAATATACCCAGCGTCTAGAAGAAAGCCAACATTATCAAAAGATTTTAAAGGACTTTAATTACTTTGTGGATGAAAAACATTACAAGTATTCAAAGGCACTAAAGGCGGCTATAAGGAAAAACAATGCAGTCTTTGAAGAGCTACTAGATAATGAAGAGGAGTATGACAGCAGTGATGAAGAAAGTGACATGGAGAGTGAGCAGAGTGAAACAGATGAAGAAAAATAGACTTATTTGACTAAACTTTATGATAAAGACTTTATAAATGTTGTAATATTTTATTCGCTTAAGCGTTGTGTATTAATATATGTCTTGCTTTGCAACATATAAAGTCGCAAGGTTCCTGACGTGGTTTTAATTGACTCGTAAACCATATATCATATATTAGGTATTATAGTTAATTTTGTATTATTATGTATTATATTCAAGTATTGTATGAGAAAAATAAAAAGTTGAAAAGCATCATATGTGTTTTTATTGAATATCGCAAATATGTACAATTATGATACAAACAAAACTATTTCAAATACATATTATGTTAATACATGTGCAGATTCACAAAAACTTCACATTAACATACATCATGTTAATTTCATAGCCTACATATGAAGACAATTTTATTTGAACTACATATCAAATGTATATATCCATATGAGTCAAAGCTAAGTTTCAAGTTCTTGTCCAATCTTCTACACTGAGGGTGATGAAATCATAGCATTCACTAAGCTCGTCATGCAGTTAAAATGTATACAGTCATCTCGCTGTCTACTCAACAATCTTCTGACAGTCACTGCATTTATACAAATCCATTTGCTGAAGCATGAGATCCACTGACGTCATTTCCTTCTTCAGCATGTGCCAATCGTTCAATGACAACAAAATTCCCTTCTTGGTAGGATGTAACCTCCCAGATGTATGATCCGTAATATATTCACGAATGTTAACCATCACTTTCTGTTGATATTTCCCCAATTTAATATATATTTCTCCATTAATAGGTATCATAACCGGTAAATCGTCTACACCCATCTTCTTCATGGTGGTAGCAGCTTTACACTCTGGTTCTCGCTTCATTTTAGGCTCTGTCTTAATTTTTCGCTTTTTACATGGCGGCGTCATAGCTGGTAACTCATCTCTTTTTCTCTTTCTAAGATGTGGTCGCTTTTGACGCTGCTGACATGACTTCGCCTTAGACTTTACCATGGGCATTGCCTTAGACTTTGCTGTAGGTATTGTCTCAGGCTTTACCATAAAATTTTCTGCAGGCATTGTCTCAGACTTTTCTACAGGCATTGTCATAGATGGTAGTTGTTGCTCGCTCACTCCAGACATGTTCACACTTCAGTATCTTGATACAGAATGTGTGTTAGGTCTGAGGGCGGCTGCCTTTTATACTTTATAGTGAGTTGACTTAATATGTTTAGAAATAACTTTACCACGTTTGCCTTTGTGGCCAGTTGTAAGATTTTGAACAAATGTTGCATTGATACATCCTTTCGGTTCAACCTACACTATTCAAATGATGAAAAAGTCTTTAAACATAGCTTTATATACAACAACTTGTTGAACAACAACATGTTGAACATGTTGAACAACTTGTTGAACAACAACATGTTGAACATGTTGAACAACAACATGTTGAACATGTTGAACAACTTGTTGAACAACAACATGTTGAACATGTTGAACAACAACATGTTGAACATGTTGAACAACTTGTTGAACAACAACATGTTGAACATGTTGAACAACAACATGTTGAACATGTTGAACATGTTGAACAACAACATGTTGAACATGTTGAACAACAACATAATGAACATGTTGAACAACAACATGTTGAACAACAACATGTTGAACATGTTGAACAATTTGTTGAACAATACCACGACCTAATATCTTCCAAAAATTATTCGAACACGTGTTTTGAATGGGCTTGCCATTCGAACACGTCTTTTAAATGGGCTTGCCATTCGAACACATGTTTGAATGGGCGCAGTTTTCCCACATAACTATCCACATTTTCACTTCCCATTTTCCAACAATCAACCCACCAACCAAGTGGTAGAATTGTTTGAAACTAGAAAAACTAAGTTTGTTAAAGCTGGTCTTGAACCACCATTTCTGCACCACTATAACTTTAGAATATTTGAATAAGTACCATGGTAAAATGCTTAAACTTATTTTATATATCATATGTTGTCAAAAACTACATTTGCTAAAGTTTGCACCATTTTCCAACTACTATAACATAAAACATAACATTGGACTTAACGTAGGGAAAATCCCATTCCTTCTCAAATTATTGATCGTTCCCACGCTCTGAACGAGTGCACTCTGAAATTTATTGATTGGTTTCCCCACACTCTGAGACCTTCCATGTACTTATTCCTATGCTGTGTGTGCGTGTGGTTATTGTAATAAAACCATTGAAATATGACTAATTAAATATTAGCATAATAATAATAGTGAAAATAGACATAGAGATATGGCTATTATGTTTAAAAAAAGGTCACAGAGAGTCACATAATGTCATAGATTACATAATGTCACAGTCGCATGTTGTCACATAATGTCATAGAGTCATAAAAACCAAAAACTAAAAGTTTGTCCAAGTTTTTCCAAGCAGAACAAAAAGGTCTGCTTTTATACTACTTCGATGTAATCAAAATATGGTGTGTAACTTGTTCAAACTCATTAAAATTGCTGACTCAGCAGAATGTCTCACATACAGTTGTACAGCTGCACAGCAGAGACATCTAGCGGTCAAGCCAAAATGGTATTCATCCGCGAAATAACACAAGAAATAACTGAACAAAATGGTGAAATTTTCATGTAAATCGATCAAGTATAACAAAAGTTATCCCAGTTTTAAGTTAAAATGGCTACATGCTATAAATATGTATACAGCCAGCTGCGCAACTAGCCCATGACTATTTTATAACAAAACTTTAAATAACACTGAATCAAATGGTGAAATTTTCATACAAATTGGTCAACTATAACGAAAGTTATCACATTTTTAAGTAAGAGGGGGGTCATGAAAACCAAAGTTGTTCAGAATCGTCCGAAACGGATAACTATGCTGAAATCGCAAAATTTTTCTTAGCCCTGGGGGGCGGGGGGGGTCATGAAAACCAAAGTTGTTCAGAATCGTCTGAAACGGATAACTATGCTGAAATCGCAAAATTTCCTTACCGGTGACATTCGACCCCTAGGAGGGGGGGGGGGTAGGGGGGTAGGGGGTAGGGGGGTAGGGGGGTAGGGGGTAGGGGGTAGGGGGTAGGGGGGTGGTCCAGAACTCTCATTTCGCTACTACTCTTACTACAATATTTATTACAATAACAGTAAAACATTTTAACACTTCAATGTGTGGAACTACAAATTCGGATAGGTACTATCGTATCGTCATTAATGCAACAAAGAAGGCACTTCACAATCATACCTAACCGACGCACATTTGACAGAAAGTTTACTAATTTGTCTCAGCCAGTGTCTGTTTTGAACTGAGAAAGCTTGCTTCCTGCGGCCTTCCAAAGCCTTAGTATTTGATAAGTTAAATGGAGGGTAAACTACCAACAGACCGCTTGTGTCTGGTGTGGAACAGCCGACCCCTACGGCGGTTTGATCTGTAGTGTGTGACACCTTTTTGCGCCGCAGACTCACTGAGGATTTCGCTAAAATAGTTTTCATGAAAGAGAGGGACTACACTTTAAAATATCTATCCGTAAATTCATGGATCGATCTCAAAGGAGGTCAGCTGTTTTATAAGAACGCAGCTTGTGTGAGTTTACTTATGAGGTTTGGTCAATTGCTCCAAAGAACTAAGCACGGCTTAATTTTTTTGCAAAATCCTTGAAAGTCAATGTGTAAGATATTCAATAAGCTTTCTATTTTGTTATTTGTAGTTACATTTTATTGGATTATTTCATACCAGAATCAGTTCCAAAGGATGTGTCCGTTTTGTTATCCGCGAGCATGTACTCGTTCATGTCGAAAATGTAAGGCAATGCAAGGTAAGGTATCAAGCAAAATACCACTGCATCCCGTGATCCACTTGCTATACGTAGCTATACATTGGGTGATATGTAAATTATCTGCATTGTAGGAACGTTTAATGTCCAAGCAACCACATGATATTGATGGGGATAATCCGCTTCAACTAGACCTGTAACCAATCGACCTTAAAATTTCGTGCCATATTGAAAACGTACCAGTAATTTTATAGGCGTCGATAATTTTGTCAATGAGTTACTTTCAAATTTTACGTTTTATTAACACTTGAAAAGCCTTTGGCTTGCAAGAGTTATTTGAATTTGTGCGAGCAGCCGTTCGTCCTTTTTTTCTTCTTGACAGTTTTTCCGATTTTTTGTGTCTTCTTCTTCTCTGACACTATGGGCCCTAGGACCATGAAACTTGGGACTTATGAAGAGCTTGATCTGAACGTGTGCATGTCACTTTTTATTTTCGTCTTTGATTTCGTTTTCTTTGTTAAAACGCCATGTGAAAAGAGTGTATTTTTGCAAGTAAATGAAGAGCATTTAACGTACATGACAGAACACAGTTGCTGAGCTTTATGCGAGCTATCACTGCGTAAAAAGATAACACGGCGTATGCCTGCTCAGTCAATAAAACAACAAAAACCAAGCACTACTCCGCTTATAAGACGTATTCAAGCTGTGTTGTTTGCAATATATTATTCAAGAAATAACCCAATTGAAGGAAGTATTTTTGCGTTTTAATTTTTGTCAAGTGTTTAACATTTCGCTAGCGAAATAAGGTTCTAGTTTAAATATGAGTTTTACTAAGTTTTGGATTATAAGGTTCCTACTTAGTCCTTAAATGCCTGAAGATTTTAGGTATGTTACTTGCATTGCCTGTACTGCTTTACAGCTGTACCACCCTACAATTGTTGCGCTTATACGCATTGCCGAACTTGTTTAAGCTCTCAGTGAAAAAAACTTAAACGGGAGTTTCTTTATGGCTGAATGTTTCTGATGCGTCAAGACATCAATCTGAAAAGCAGGTATATTCTTATTGATGCAGGTATATTCTACAAACTGTAAATAAAACATAGTTAATTTATTCAACATTCCCTTGATGCATCACATATGACATGGTATCTAAAGAAACCAAAGCGGCTTTTCTCGAGTTCGTTTTATCACTTTGTTAAGACAGAAGCCTTATTTTCAATAATACCGAGCGAAAACAAGCCTGATTAAAAAGTGACTTGCTTTGCTTTGTCATGCACAAAGTAATTCATTGTTTTGTGGTATAAAAGAATCATTTGTACTTTTACTGACAGTTTGTTCTTCATAAAAAAAACTTGACGTAAAGCAGACTATAAAATAAAACCTGGGTAGAATAGAAAACATCGAATTAGCTCACAAAGTTTAAAACAAAGTTAGTGATAAAAAGAATTCAGATAGCAATAAAAACGAAGTCACCTCCCTGCCACTTTAAACCTACCTAGTTAAGTATTTCAAAGGACGAGGCATTTGAATTGATCAGTTATCCATGGTTTGCTTTTTTTTTTTTTTTTTTGCACGAACCTTCACAAGATGCAGGGGAAATGTTTTTGCTATTAGATGTTGCATAATACTGTCTCTCTATAGTGAATCCCATTTTACTTTCATAAGATCATGTACAAATCGGCTTTTCCTGTAATGCTGTTTTTCTTTGTTGAATTAATTTTATATCCCCCGTGTTTGTTTTGTTCTTATTATTTGGTTGATATAAACTGCGTAATGATCAGACTGGCCGAGATGAGGAAGGACGATTGGTTTTTCGTAGTGCCGATACATGTTTGAAAATTTTTTATCTAGAATTGCGTTGTTTCTTTTTTTTCAGTAACCGCTTGTTCGAATTTATTGGGAAGTGTTAGGTACTTATCTGGTAATTGATTGAAGTATCATATAACATTGATACCGCAGTTAGGATGCTTAGGATTCGTACCAGCAAAGTGTTTCACGTGAAAGAATGATGATTAGAAGTAAGGGGAATACTGTAAGATCACCTTTATTTCAGAAGATGAGCTATATCTAATAGATGTACATTAACTCTTTAGCAGGTATGACATTTTCAAATGATTTTATTTTTAACTTGTGTTATGTTCATTGTTATTTGAAACTGACCGAATGCTGCTAAAATAATGACTCCATACTTGCCTCTTTATAGCATGGACTGGTAAGCTCCGTTGCTCAACCAACGAAAGCTATTCTGGAGTGTCTATGAGTGCCATTTTATATATAGCACAGTTTTCTGCGCCAAACATATCTCTGTAACTATATTTATATTTTAAATTGCGAAAGCACGAACGCATCAGAAAATAGTTGTTCTTTTAACAGTTTCAGGGAAAATATTAATTAGCTTCTGGCATTGTATCTATGGCAAGACGCGCGTTTAATCCGGTAAGATACAATTACGTCTGTAGGTATTTTGACCAAGACATTATTAGTTTTTACGTAGCATTGCCCACAGGTGGAATATTTACTTATCGGATGAGCGATAAAACGAGTTCGTATAGCAAACTCACACGCTTAATTAGCACCTGGCCAAGTGACGGTTCTTATGATGGTTATTTATGACCCGGGTCTTGCCATCGCCAATAAATAGTACATTTGGCTATTCTTTATGTGGCTTTACTAGTTCTATGAAGTAATGGCACGCAAAAGGTACGAGGGAGCGGAGATAGAAATGGTTACAGTAGATCGTAATTGGTGACAACAACATGTTCAATTCTGACTAAACTTAATTAGCCAGATGCAAATTTGGCGACCTTTTATACTCAAATATTCCTTATTATGCGATATTTGACAAATACAAATTACTTTCAGCCACGGAAGATGGTCTTTTCAATTTCACCAATTTGGATCTACTGTAGCCATTCGTTCTCCTCCCCCTTGTAGTGTTCTGTAAACCGATAAGACAAATCACACTTTGGGTCTTTCGAATAAAATGCGCAAGAATTTTTAATTTCGATTGCGAGGGAACCGGGTAAAAATGAAAGAAATGATAGAAAAATATGGAAAAAAAAATTGCTAAAACAGCTCGTACTCGGCACATACAAGAATTTGAAACTATTTGTTAAAACTTATAATAAAATTTTTAAATAACATACGGGTTGTTAAAAACCCCATTGCTCTTTGGTGCAAGAGAAATTTGACATTTAGGCGAAATCTCTCTATCATTTCTTTCATTTTTGACCCGGTTCTTTTTAGTCGAAATGCAGAATTTTTGTGCATTTTTCAAGGTTCGCGCTGGGTTCTCAGGAAAGTGAGTCAAAAAAGGAAAGTGTGACTCAATTGGGTCCAGAAAGACTTGGTGGGTTCCGAAAAAGTGAGTCATGTCGTAAAAAATGCCCAAAAAGTGGACAAAAACCCCGCTAACGCGGACCCTGATTTTTCTTGTTCATGTTTTCGTCTACTTGTTCGGGCTCTACGCTAAATGACAGAATTCCGGGTTTTTTTTTTTTTTTTGGTTGGGGTATAACAATGAATGGGAATCAATGGAGAAAAATATCAAAATCACTTTGAGCTCTTTTGTGGGTTTGAAAACGATTTTAGTTGTAAGCCAAATCACACTTTGGGCGATCCCAATAAAAATGCGCAAAATTTCTGCGTTTCGAATAAAAATAGCCGGGTCAAAAATGAAAATAAATGATAGAGAGATTTCGCCGAAATGTCAAATTTCTCTTGCACCAAAGAGCAATTGGGTTTTTAAAAACCCGTATGATATTTTAAAAATTTATTAGATGTGTTAACAAATAGTTTCAAGTTTTAATTTCTTTTATGTTCCGAGTATAAGCTGTTTTTTTTTTCGATATTTCTTTTATATTTTCTATCATTTCTTTCATTTTTCGCCCGGTTCCTTCGCAGTGGAAATTCAAAATTCTTTGGCATTTTATTCGAAACACCCAAAGTGTCATTTGGCTGATGTCAGGAATAATAGCTGGATTCAGACTTCGACCTTTACTGAAAAGTTTTTGCGTTTTCGTTGGGGATAAAGTTATAAAGGAATGATGGAAAAACTGGCAAAAATCAACAAAGTTCCATTTTGTCCAGCAACAGTTTCACAAGTTGGCTGTTAAAGAGACTAAATAGTATGTAGAATAGTTTTTAAAAGACTATATGATGGCTTTTAAAATACTAAAGTGTGCATGTTGAAAGAAAATCAAAATTTTGATGTTTTTCCCAATCGTTTCCTTATGACATAACCCAAAAACTTTGCAGTGGAAACAACACCTCCATCAGAAAGATCCAAAACTACGAATTGGCTCTCTTTTCCCACACCCGACTAAATGTTGGAACCTTTATAGATCTGTTATGAGAGGAAAACAATAATTGCTCTCAATTTTATCCGGTTGGTTTGCAGTCGAAACCAAAATTCTACGAATTGGCTCTTTTTTTCCCACATCCGACTAAATGCTTGAACCTTTGTAGATCTGTTATTAGAGAAAAGCAATAATTGCTCTCAATTTTATCCGGTTGGTTTGCAGTCGAAAACCAAAATTCTAGTGGATTTTATTATAAATTGATTAGGCGTATATAGAGTAAATAATTAATTTTTCCTGTAAAAGATCTCACCAGTTCGTTTCCGGGCGAAGAGGAAAGACACAAGTTATCAGTCATCGAGGTAAAACCTGCGAGGGTGTCAATGGCAGATCTCTTTCAATTAATAAACAGGTAGAACTTGAAATATAAATGCTTTTGGACTGTGTCACAAATTCAGTTTTCTATATCACATAAAACTTACACCCCTCATGTTGTCAAAATTTCCGACAAAAACAAACTTTTTTAGTTTTTTTTTTTTTTAATTTAAGTCTTTTAATTTTTATTCCCATAAAAACTGCCTGAATTTCAGTCTGAGCCTGCGTACTTTGAACTGTGATTTAGGTTTTTGACATTGACACATTGGGCCTCTGTCACCAAGTGAATTCTCGCAGGTAGAGCAAATATTTTTTGAATAGGCAGTTTTGTGGCGTTTGAATCTACTCAAATCGTCTGCATATGACGTTGATGCCTCTTCACCCCTTTACAAATTTACGTTTTCTTTTCGTTCGTTTTTTTTTCAAATTTTCTTCCAAAATCTTCGTTAATATCTGATGATCATATTTGGCAATGTGATCTTTTCATCTTGAATGTGTTTTAGTTTAATGTAAATTCGATAGCCATAATGTTCACTGTGTTTTCCAGTTCGAAAACGTTTGCCTCTGGAGTGGTTAGAATTGTTGAAAATCAACCGCACGTAATGTGCACAAGGCATTTGATATTGAGTTTTTCAGTTTTCAAGTCTACTCTCATAGGCTTCATGGCACTTTCACAGCTCTGTGTCAAGTGTATGTTGTTTTCGTTCTACAGAAAGCGTTTGTCGATTCACTCAGAGTTTATGTGAAAGGGGGAACTGGCGGGAAAGGTCTTATGAGATATGGAGGTAGGTTGCCGTACGGCAGCGCAATATGATTAAATTTTCGTCTTAAACAAATGAGTTGTTTAGCGCTGATGTGTGTTGCATCTCATACACGATTCACACCGTACTCGATAAAAGGGACAGTTAAACAAAACTTTAAGTATAGAATATTTTTATATCTCTGTGTTTCCTTTTTATTATTTATATTTTATTATTATTTTGCTCTGGATTTGTTAATGTTAATCTTATGTTATGATTTGTATAGCGATGGAATTTAGAGACAAATATTTTATGCCTTATCTGTTTTTTTTTCATAACCTGTAACCAGTAATTTCATTGTCCGTGTAGGCATTGGTGGCAGAGGTGGGAATGTGTGTGCAGTGTGTGACCGACAAGCCGACCTGAAGCATCTGCGCAATATCAACCCAAAACTGCGCTTCGTAGCTGGCGTTGGAGATGACAGCAGGTAAGACCGTTTGCGACACCTCAAAGTTGCGACGTGAAATGTTACGAAGAAGGTTACAACTGCTTTGCCATGTCATTAGCACTGGAAGGATTACTCGGTGTAGTTGTATGATATTTCCTGTGCATGTTTCTGCAGACGACTTCGTTTGGTTGGCAACCCAGGCGAAGATGTGGAGATTTCGGCGCCGCCCGGTGTTATCATCAAAATTGACAGCGGGAGAATATTGGGTGCGGATTATATTTCAACATTTTTACATATTTCAAGACCAGAGTCCTCAATGGTAACAATATAAATGGCATGAAGGATTTTGGATAATTATGTTGCTGTTTGTGGTAAACGCAACATCATGTAGTTTTGAATTTCTATACATCCATACTTATATACTCAGGTTGTGCCGAAATCATGATATATAATAGTACCTAACGTGGTGCTGAAAGAACATACTAAGAAGCTCAGCAGTGTGTTGAAATTGATGAGTATCCGAGGTCGTGAAAGGTGGCTACTACAGCCATAGATTGTGTTTATCTGAAAAGAACCACAGAATAATAGAGCGTGTTGTTAGTCCCGTGACTCTGTCTTTATGTTTAGGCGAGCTCAACGAACATGGAGACAAAGTGCTGGTGGCCAAAGGTGGCGATGGCGCCTCTCCCAAAAACAGATTTAAACAAGAAAAGGGTCACGTTCTGAATATTACTCTGGATCTGAAACTCATCGCTGACATAGGGCTTGTTGGGTAACACGGTTCTCAGTTGATATACCCGCTATGTAACGCTGTATCGATGTTAATTATCGATGTTTCTGACTAATTTCACACAGGCCATTCAGGATTATGACGTTGGTTTATTAATATAAACAAGAAATAAAGTTTTTTTTTTTTTTTTTTGTAGTGATTAAAAATAATATTGACAGAAGTTGTAGCTTCTTGCAAATGTGGTTCCCATTTCTTTTAAGAAAGACATATTTTTTTGTAGATTTCCAAACGCAGGGAAGTCGACGCTGTTGGGAGTGCTGTCCAGGGCTGCACCAAAAGTGGCCGCTTACCCATGTGAGCAATATTATAACACAGTGCACCATGATATAGCACCTTTTATGAGGGGCATTCTTTTCGTTTTTAGCACCTGGTTTTATCCTTATCGCCAGCTCGTGTAGAACTGGTGGAAAAAAATTAAAAAGGAAGACAGAAAGCGTGTAGTCAGGAGATTTTAAATACTTAAATAGTCCACACACATCAGACATTATATTTTAATATCTAAAAAAAAACAACAGAAGATTGGAAAATTGCAACAAAATAATGTGAATGTAAGACTGGGCACATGAATGGAAACATTCGCACATAGTACTTTGCGTGACGTGTACGGATGACTTTGTTCTGCTTTCAGTCACAACGATGCAGCCACAGATAGGAACGATGGAGTACACTGACACCAGACAGGTGTGTTGTGTTGTGTTGGAAACTGGAACATTTGTTCATATTAAATACATAAGTGAATCGTTGTTGTGAAGATGAGTTTTAGGTGTTATCACAAACTTTTATTTCGAATATATATGAATACCTTTCTCTCAGCTGCACAATATTTTACTGGGATACCGTTTGAGTGAGTGACTGTGCCGGGAATGTGAAGAGAACGTGCATGGGCCACAACGCAGAATAGAAATCTTGGAGTGAGAGAAATTGGCTGATTGACGCACAAAACACGATTTACACTCATTCGTTTCTTTTGCAGATCACTGTGGCGGATCTGCCTGGTCTCATCGAAGGAGCACACATTAATATGGGAATGGGACATAAATTTTTGAAGCACATTGAACGAACAAAACTGATGCTGTTTATGGTCGATTTACACGGGTTTCGGCTGAAGGTTGGCTCTCCAATAAGGAGCCCTTTTGAAACTGTTGTCTTATTGATGAAAGTGAGTTGGTTGATCGAACATATCTTTGTCTTGAAATTGGAACTCGTTTCACGATTACCCCGTAAAATAAAAGTGTTTTGATGAAACTATTTGAGTGTACATGGAACGCCGCGATACCCCCAAGCTTGACGCAGGGCACCAATCCCCCTCTCCACCAACTTCACAAGCGAAATTTAACTGGTTAGATAATCACGGCATATGAAATGTTGGACGGTATGTCAAAACGTACACTGAGATCATTATTGATAGGAATATGAGCGGTTGTTTTTTCCTCGCAACAAACACAGTACTCATATTTTTATTTTTCATTCGATTTTTTCGACTTTACCGAAAATTGGATTCAGTACATTTTGTTTTCAAGTTTTGAAATCTCGTATCCTGTTACTATATTGACTACAGCCCATGGGAGATCCCTACCTTGGATCGCTGTAGTTGTCATCTTCAAGTAAATGTATTAGTTCGTGTGTAATTTGCAGGAATTGGAATTATACAGGGAGAATTTAGTACACAAACCGGCAGTGCTAGTTTTGAATAAAACCGACATACCGGGCTCCAAGGAAAGGGTCGATGAAGTTGTACATAAAGTGAAAAATATATCAGGTAAAGCTTGATGTGTGCTTTTTGGAACTTGAAGTGTTTCTAGTGTGTATAGGCCTCGGACTGATTTGGAGCATCCTAACATCGATGCTTAAGTCTTGGCATATGACCCTGTTCAGCGACTGTTAATTAGAGGTAAAATGTGGGGTATGAATCTATTTGAGACTCCACGGTTTTTTTTTTTTTTTTTTTTTTTTTTTTTTTTTTTTGTCGATTACCAGGTAAAACGGCATCCAATCAGATTACAACTTATATCCTGTCAAAGTGTTTTGTATAGAATGTACCAGTTACTGAAATAATTAAAAAAAAAGCAAGTGCTTCGCATTTAGTGATCTATCATTTTTTGTATGTGTGTATTTTTAATTTTTTTTGCAGAATATCTTCCTGAAATTGACAAGCCCCTGTGGCCTGATAATCCGATAGAGTTTCGAGACATTGTCACCATATCGGCAAGAACAAAGTCTAACACAGAAGAACTCAAGTCAAGGTTGCGTCTGATCTTAGACGAGATCGCAGACGAAAATACACGCACTGCGACAAGTTTTGAAGAATATGAAACAAATTTGGCACGTGCATTGACTGAGCGACAGAGCGGCAAACGAATGATCTAATTATTATTTTTTTTTTGGGGGGGGGGGCGGAAGGCTGTCAGATGCAGACTTTCGGTTGGTTGCTTTTTTGTAATATCAGGGATGGAGATTTGCAAACTTAGTAGTTTAGCAAAAAAAAAACGTTTTCCAAGTTTGGCGAGGTTGCACCTTGGATAAATCGTGTTGATTGCAACAGATTTCAGATTTTTTTCATGGTTGAACAAAGTTCTTAAATGACGTTTTAATCACTCAGTACACGAAAGTGTTATGGGGTGGGGGCTACTGTGTTTATTATTATTTTTATTATTTTTATCTATGCACAACTCGTCATGCTGCTGCACATGTTTTGATAGCAGCAAATTGGCATACAGCTCTTCCGAACTTACATTAGTGGTGAAATAAACTTCTGTAAAATAGGACCTTTTTCCATCAAATAAAAGAAGTGCCCAAATATCATTGGGCCTCTGGGTGTTTTTCGTTTTGTCAGCAAGTAGTATGCCAATAATCTTGTGAAAGAGCATTTGTAAACTGCGATACTTATCTTCTTGGAGAGTAACTCTACTACAGATCATTATCAGTTTGGTTGCTTTCAAACTGGCACAGTGGTGGGAAAAAAGTGAAATATCACGGAAACGTTTCTCAGTGAAATCTACATCAACGCCATTACTATTCTCTTTCATAAATGCAGCAAAAAGTTTTTAATTCCCTCCCCCCCCCCCCCCCCCCGACGTCAAGAAAATTCAGTGGATCCATTGCAGTTTGGTAGAAGCGTCATCCCGTTGTCAATATGTTACACATGCCTTATACAGGCCTTCCAGCGCTCCTCAGGAAAAAAATAGGTCATTTTAATATGTCCATAGTTAAAAAATAGGTTTTTTGGCATAAAAGTTGTAATAGGTTGTTGCGGCGTCCAAAAAGTAACCTTTTATAAGGTTGACGTTCCAAAATAATAGTTGTAATAGGTTTAAGGGCTTTTAAACTTATTTTAATAAAACCATCAAATAAGAATCTTAAATTTAGATTTATTCTGTTCACTAATATACGTTAACCATTATTCTGTAAAAGTAATCTAAAAGTTTTTTGATAGTATTTTTTGTGAGAAATGGATATTATTAAGAAAAATAAGTAGGAAAAAAAAATAGCAGTTAAAAAAAATAAGGTTTTAATAGGCAATTTTCGCAAAAATAGGTCCATTTTGAGAAAAAAAATAGATTTCAATAGGTTTAATACGTTCCGCTGGAAGGCTAGCTGTTATAGGCAAATCCTCAAACTAGAAGAGCGATTTTGTTCAGAACAAGCGTCCGCATTCAGCAAGGTCGCTCCAACTCAAAGATGTGCTCAAACTGAAAATTGGAGAGAAGTGTGAACTTGCTCATTCATAAAATATACATAAAGTATAAAATGAGTTAAGACGCATTTGGAGTCATCATGAAGTTCGCATAAAAATAATCAAATGGGGGAAAGAAAATTTATCAATAAGGCCTTCTTATCTATTCGCACATGATTGGTTATGGCACCTCTTTGTAGTTTACAAAATAATGAGAAGATCTAAAAAATATTACAATTTCTTTGGTGTTTTACATTCGTATATTTTCAGTATTTTTGGTGTATAATTTGGCCTTCAAGATGTATTTCTGCCATGGGGGAAGCGTCGTCATCTGAAATAACTTTTCAGACCCCAACCGGGCTCGCCCGGGGGAAGGGGGGGTCTATAGGATTGCCCTCTGTCCGCCTTGTGTCACACTTTGGATGCTGTTTTGTTTGCACGAAAGTTCTCCGAAACTATTTACCCTATGCAACCTTGCACAGTGAATATGTTTATATTAAAGATGTGCAACGTCGTGTTATTTTTTCAAATCGGTAAAAAAATTGCCAATTTTTTAAATAACTGTAATGTAAGACTTATGTGATTTCCACGAGAGTTCTCCGAAACTATTTACCCTAAGCATATGCAACCTTGTACAATGAAAATATATATTGAAGTTGTACAACGTCGTTTTATTTTTCAAATCGGCCAAAAATTGCCAAAATGGCGACTTGTCAAAAATTGTGATTTTTTCCGAGGTAACTACAATGTAAGATATGGGTGCTTTCCACGCGAGTTCTCCGAAGCTATTTATCCTAGGCATATGCTACCTTGCACAGTGAATATATATATATCGAAGTTGTGCAACGTCGTATTATTTTTCAAATTGGTCAAAAATTGCCAAAATGGCGACTTGTTGTGTCCGGTTGGGTCTGCGCCTTCGACGATGGCTTCATATTTGTTTAGACAACAGATCTTCAATATTTTGTGAAGTACTGCATTTTTTAAAAGCATTTATTGCCAGAAGTTATTTAAAAAAACTATACAATGCCGACATTCCTGGTATTTTCGGCGTTAAACAGTTTCATTGATATATTTATAACATAGCCAGTGTAAAAATAGACTAAAACACAAAATAAGACCGATACGGTCTGCGATCGCGAGCTGCATTTCCTTGATTCCATTCAGTTTGGGTATCTCCGTACGAAGTTCGTCCAGTGTTCACTTCGCAATGCTCGAGTTCTAGTTATTTGCTTCAACTGACATAATCATTTGAAAGAAACTGGAGAAAAACTCATATTTTGTTACTCTAATTTATTCTCTATGGTAACACACAAAATGGTTATCATCAGGAAAGTTTAATGAATTATCTTCCGAGGAGATGCCTAGGGCAAAATTGTTCAACCCACCCCACCCCCACCCCCCCCCCCCCCCCCCTCCCTCTCGGATTTTCGCTGGTATCTGAACTTGCAATGTCCTCCGCACTGTCGCGTTCTGCGTTTCTTGGAGGTTGGAGGGGGGAAGGATGAGAGAAACATATCTTTTTCGCCCGAAGATAAGTGACTAAACTTCCAAAGCCAATATTGTTAAGTCGGTTACCTCAATTAAAAATATGAATAAATGAATAGCACTGCATTACTTAACACAGCTGTGTGATCGATAAATATTGACCATAAAAGGTAAAATAAACTAACCAAATTAGTGGTTAATACTAAATAGTTGTAATTAAAATCCAGCGATAACACACAGGTCATTATCCATTACCTGCACGACCCGTAGCCTTAATAGCTCTACTTCATCTATGTGGCGTTTGCTAGCTGCCAGAACTACCCTGCCAAGGCTACACAACTAACAGATTGTAAAATGCAGAGCAAAAAAACATGCAAGTAAAAAGACTGTGGAACAATAACTTCTCTTGAGCCTGACATTGGCCACTTTTTCAAGCCGCCATCGATCTGTCAAAGTAAGCAGGATATGCTGGGACACGGCGCACATCCCTGCCACTTCGCTGGGACACGGCGCACATCCCTGCCACTTCGCTTGGACACGGCGCACATCCCTGCCACTTCGCTGGGACACGGCGCACATCCCTGCCATTTCGCTGGGACACGGCGCACATCCCTGCCACTTCGCTGGGACACGGCGCACATCCCTGCCACTTCGCTGGGACACGGCGCACATCCCTGCCACTTCGCTGGGACACGGCGCACACCCTGCCATTTTGCGTCCTTTGCCTCCTATCCGATACTAAGACAGCGGCCACGGAGACATTGATTTCAGGATGCTCGCAGAATGAACAGGCAAAACAGTCCGCCCCCCCCCCCCTCAACACACACACGCCTCAACCACCTCAATATTAAATACAGTAAAAATGACTATAAAATAAAACATAGAATGCTTTGCGGAACACTTCTGTGGATTTCCTGGAATGCTTTGAACCTAAAAATGCGGCGCACCCGTCCAGTGCCAATTCTGCGCTGGTCTATCTATTTTGACCTAAAGCGGACTCAGACAAGTGTTGGTAATAACCTATACCGTATTACCACTTTGCATATATTTTGCTGCACTAGTTTTTAAAATTACGGGGGGAGGGGGTTACTATACTATATACTGAAACTGTATTGCCTAAGCACTCTACCTGCGTCCATGTGTAATAAGATGTGTGATATTTATGCGGAACACAATTTCTACACACAGAGTTCCTTCACCGCTTTACATCTATACCAGCGGATATTTTCTGGCTAGCACCAAAAATTGATACAGTACAATAAACATCAGCAGTCTATAGCACCAGCAATCTTAACCACAACAGAACACGCAATAAGATAATTCAGGGCCCATTTTATGAATATTTTTCCAACAAGCATATACATAAAAGAATATTCCTTAAAGATTTCTATTTAGTTTTTAACTTACTAACGTAAACATTACTATGGAAACAATTCATACATACAAAGTTCCTCCACTGGGTTACGTTTGAATCACCGGACATTTTCTGCCTAGCACTAAAACCTTTTCACAGATAATAAGCACCAACATTCTGCAACATTATTATTTCATTTATCTTTTTGGTATGGCTACCAAAACTTTTTACGATATAACTGTATAAAGAAACAGTAACTCTCTGTAGCATTAACAATCTCGACAATAACACAACAAGACAACACAATAATTAGCGCCCACCTATTGAACCTTTTTTTTGTAAGCCAGCATAGACATACCAGAATATTTGGTAGAATTTGTTCCGATTTCAATCCATTAACGCCAAAAAAAAACAAAAAAAAAACAAACATCTGACAATGTTGACAAGAAGACATCAAATAGAACGGCACAACGACGGCCTAATTTCATGACACCAGACTGTCCATGGACAATGCCGAGCTTACAGCACAATAGTGCTTAAACTACACTACTATTTTCCCCCATTTTTATTTATTTATTTAATTTTATTTATTTTTTTTTTTTGGCTTACTCAAACCCAGAAAAGAAGCACAAGTAAAGATAAAGGGTTTATAAAAGTAAAGGGAAAATTTTAACGTAACTCACATCGAAAGTTATTACCGCAGTCTCTTGGAGAACGATTTTCTGTTTCTATTTCGTGGTACAACTGCAAGTATACGGCGATGCGACCACACACAGTTATGTCTACCTTTGCAGAATAGCTTTGTTGCAAAAGTAAGACACATATTATTTTTCTGGCCGATGTCTTAAGCAGAGGGTATTTTGGAAACGCTGTTTTCAACACATATATACTGAATTAAAATCGCCAAATATCTTCTATGTTATTACACTATCTGCTAACCTAATCTACGACAGTGTCGAAAGCCGACGTTTACGGACCCAAAATGAATGAGGGGGTCCAATGCATACTGCCATTTGCGGAGTAAGCAACTATGTTCCAACTGCTTGTATTTCATTTAAGCTGGGCATGTGTTGCTACATTAATTAAGATTTCGATACAGATTCTGAAAAAGCTGCTGCAACCGCCAAGTCTCAATAAACATCTGATCGATCAAAATGCAAGTGACCAAAACAAAATCGCCTACATTTACCCTGTAAAGACCCAAACTTGGTCAATCGCCAAAAAGAGACCAATTTCACAGGCTTGCATGAGCAACTAGAATTCAAAATTTCGCGCTATTGCGAAAATTATATAAAACAATATTTTTCATGAAAGTTTGGCGCAGAAACGTAAGCTGTAAAAACAAGTATAAGTAGCTTGTTTACCAAACAGACAGAAAATCCGCAACCCGCCCCCCCCCCCCCCCCCCAAAAAAAAAAAATTGCGAAAACTCCACTCATATCCAAAGCAAATGGTGACTTCACTCTCCTGCTTTTGCTTGTTTGGTCATTGGTGACCCGCAGCCTTCAGCACAGGGCTCGTATTTCGAGCGATCCAGGCCCAAGAATTCGCAGGCGTTTTGCGCCAGCAGTCTGTCCTGTAACACGATCGTAGTAACACTCGTGTTTTTATTTCAAGGTTTTTTTTCTTTGTGTCTGAATATATATTTTTTTTTTATTTGGCACTTCTTTCCACAGTTTTTTTCGTAGTTCGACAAATTCTTTTAAAAATAGAAATATCACTCTAATCGTTTCAGGCTTTCAAAAACAAGCCATCGTGGAGAGCACAGCCACCAATCAGAATCCAAGATTACGGCCACTGTGACCTTGAAATTGACTCAAGGTAAAAAAAAAAAAAACAACGTGTACCTACCCACCACTATAATCATCTCTATACCAAATGTCATAAGAAACAGCTGACCAAGGTAGAAACAGCTGATGATGGACGGATGGGCGGGAATGACAGAAAGATGGACGGCACCCAAACCTACGACCCCCCCCCCCCCCCCCCTCCGCGGTCTAAAGCCCCGGCTAAAAAAGTTAAACACAACACAGTACATGTTAACTTAGACGACTAACAACAAAAAACAAAAAAACAAGGCAAGTCAAACTAGTAATGCAGAAAACAAAGCACACCTTCAAGTTGTCGGCGAAGTCGGATTTTTCTTGTATGAGTTTGCCCGGATGGTGCTCCCCAAGCGGGAATGGGTAATCACTGCCCAACACAACACGTTCCTGGTGAACATCGAATCAAATACACCCAAATACTGTAGTATTTATTACTGTGTTGTATTATGACCACTGCGTCAAGAGTTTTCAGATGAGGTATGTTAGGAAGTGTGGCTTACATCCAATTCTCAAAAAAAACGTGTGTATATTAGTTTACAAGAGTAATGACTAGTTATTCCTGCTGATTGTAAGATGTGCACAAAGTGCGATGGAAAATGAAAACATCACACCGCCAAAAAGGCCATTTACTAGGGCTTCCTTCACAAGTAATGCCTTTTTTATCACCATAATACTATTCTAACGAACGCAATTACCATCGGACGTTTCTCTGCAAAGTTTATCAAACTATCTGTCCCAATTTTAAGTTCCGTAGTCTAAACAAACTACCGCATCCCACCTTACCTCTCCTATGACTTTCACGAGATGACCCAAGGCATCGGGATCATGCACCAGAGCATCGGTCCAGAATTTGCCGAGGTACTCCCGAGGGTTCACTTTGTTATCGACGGCGCACAGATCGGGCCGAACATTGAAGCCGTGTTCAATTCTTCCCACGGTGAATGGGAATGCCCCACCTGAAATACAAATACAGGCGTTGGTGTGAAATGGGGTAGAACATCAGGAACTAGGTAAAAAGCAGTGCAAAAATGTTCACTTCCCTGACAAAATATCGTGCCCAGCAATAAAAAGAGAAACATATATATGTATCAAATATACACACCATTACACTGTTTAACTTTCGTGTCTCTTTCGTTTATCATCAATCCAGTTTCACTTTTGTATTCCCAGCTTATTGTAGTCACTTACCACCATGTGCAAAGCAGACTTTGAGTTTTGGAAACTTTTCAAAAATGCCACCAAAAATCATGGAACAAATTGCTGTGGCTGTTTCAGCAGGCATGCCTTGGCGCAACACGAAAATTCGTAAACAGTTATATGACGAAAGATCGCTCGAAATCTGAAAACTTATATCAACATCATACAACAAAGCATTAATTACTTCCAGATCACCCAAAATTCCACCACTCCGCTAATTCACACCTCTGCGTTATACATAAACGGCTGCTAAAGGTAAGTAATCGAGCTTACTATCTTAGTCTGTTTATAGAAAAACGTACCAACAAGCCAGGGCAGCCAGTACTTCTGCATACGACCGTCCATCTGCATGTCCCACGGATGCACAAACAAAGCCATATCCAGCTTCTCCGCCGCCTGCATAAAAATCGCACCATGACGTCATTACTTCATTCGGTAACCTTCTCACGTAATCAAAATAACGTTTCTTGGTAAAAAAATCCCTGCTGTGGCACCATTAATGAAAATGCGCGGTATGGACAGCGGCTAAGTGGACCTGTAGATTTCATAATATTAAAAATATAGCAACTGCATGTGCCCTACACCAAACATTACATGGGGCATGTTACCTGCGTATTAAATGACATCAATACTTGTGAATAAACTGCCAATCCTTTTTTCACAGATTTCAAAACTCAAATCTCTCACGACACACGATTTCCATAGCACTGATTACCATAGCACTGATTATCATGGCACTGATTATCATAGCACTGATTACCATAGCACTGATTACTATTGCACTGATTAACACAACAACCCATACACAACACGAACTCCCACAATGTTTCTCACACCCACGCAGGATTGCACACTAAGATAGCAGAGTAAAGCAGCTGACCTCATAAAATGGATACAATGCCTCGGCATTTAGGTTCCATTCGCCTATGTGCGAGCCTATCTGCACTCCAACGAACCCTAGCAAACAAGGAGACTGCGTTCAGTTGCTGTTTTCTACTGTAAATTTCTTAATAAAAATAAAAATAATAGTGACGGTGACGTCATTACTTTACAAACATCAGCCACTGAGTTTAAAATCACTAGCACTGCGTAGCCTAAAAGCAGCATTTTTTTTCTCCAACCTTAACCACTTTATTTTATTTTATTTATTTATTTATTATCTAGGCAACTTTCGTTTTCAGCAGTCTCTTTACAAATAATAACTGCAGTTTATAATAACAATGAGCACTTATAAACACCTAGCTCCTCTTTGCAGCGTGTGAGTTCTTGTACGGCGAGGGCCGGTGCCTGCATGGGCAGCGTTCCCAGGCCGACAAACCGCTTCGGGTACTTCTTCACTATACACGCCATATCGTCGTTCAAAATGCGGCATAAATCCAGCGTATCTTCCGGTTTTGCCTTGAACATTATATATGTTACAGGGAATCTGTGAAATTAGGGATTTCATGAAATCCCTAGTGGATTCATGTAATGACTTGCTCAATCAATTTGATGTTTTTATTGAGAATTTTCATGTTTGCAATGTAGTATTTTACCGAAATTAAAAGTAGATTTTGAATTAATATACTCAAAGCACTCGATTGCCAAACTATCATTCATGAGATACTTCAGTACCTGAATTTAGCGATATTTTTTATCCTATGTAACTTATGTCACATTTCACGCCAAATTCTGTTATTTTGGATGGTAATATTTTAAATTCCAAATCAAATGATGTGAACACAGACTTTTTACTGCTTAATCAATGCCACTTCAATTGCACTGGGCCATGACTGCAAAAATCACCGGTTACACAAAGCGCATCTGTACGGGCAGAGGTTCATTTCAACTAGACCGCAATCCTACTTGTAAAAACTATGATGCACATACCCAGTAGCTGAACATAACAGGTACGGTAGACAATGCCTGCACCGTCACACCTACAAAAACAAAGCTGCCACTAGAATAATAATAGTCTTCGCACCTGATTTTGAAGCACAACGAAATCTGCGCCACATTCGATATGGATGGCTCTCGATTAGTTCAAAATATGACAACACTAAATTTAACCCCCTCACCCTCCCCACCCCCTACCCTCGATTATCTTTGCTTCAAGCCTTGAAGTAAAGTATCTGAAGGAAGATGCGATCACCTGTGGCATCCATGTCTTTGATTCTGGCCTCGGGGGACCAGCAGTTTTCGTCAATCACTCTGAAAAGCTTGCCATCTTTCATCATATTTGCTTTGCCCTTTTCACAGTGATGGAGCTGAATGAAGCCTCCATAGCCGTAGCGCTAAAAAAAAAGAGCCATAAATCTACACAAAACATATCCTCGCCATAGCATAACAAAATACACAACCTATAAATACACGGGAGGGTGGGGGCACAATCAGAAGGGTCACTCATCTCGCATCCTCATCTTGTTACTCTCCATTCCTCCGATCTAAAACCTAAGTCGCAGTGGCACTCCGACACACCAATAAACAATATATTGCACTTGATTTATTTTAACTCGTTTTTAAGTTAAAAGGTTTTATACGAATCCCAGTTAACAAATAAAGGCATTCCCTTGGCGTAGGGCGATTTTGATATATAACTTCGCAATCAAGAGTTTGGGCCGGCAGCCAGCAGTCGAAACAACTCAACATTATTCAGTGCCGTACTTTTCGTTTCTCATGGAATTAAGTTGCACTAGAGAAATATCAATCAATGAAGTTTAGTTATAAATACCCTCTCTAAATAATTATTAACCAAACTATATATATACAGAAACGGGAAATATACAACCTATAATTTGGCAGACTCCAAGATATAAGTGCCTCAGGAAAAGAAATTTAAAGAACCAAGAATAAAAATGCAGCATAAAATTACCTACTTGCTTGATTATGGCGTTTATTGTCACACCCTCTAGCGCTACGATTAACGTGACTGACATCCGTCCCCTCATGAGAACTGTGTTTTTGCGCAAAGTGCTATGGAATATAATCTACCTCTTTTAGGTCTGGCCAGTTCTCTGGAAGTATGTGATTGTGCACGTCGATTTTCATGCTCATAGTGCTTCCGGCGTACTGAATGACTGTAAGTAGGAAATTACTGACGTCATAAACCAATCTACTGTTTCTTCCATGACACATATCTCTGTCAAGTAATAAAAAAGTGGACCTCCCGTTTCTTTTACAGCGTAGGTCAAGATCAAACGCGTTCCTCAAGTGTTTCCGTTTTTGTTTGTTTTGACTTTTTGAGGAAGTCAGAAGGTGCGACTTTCCCCATTCTCAATTTTTCTAATCCTATGGTGCAGACCGCACATATTTAAAATTATGGAAAACAGGAGCTACAAAAAAAACTAGAGTGGCCAGTGCAACCAAAAACATCAGTGTACAGGGATATATCCTACACTTTCAATTGATTTAATATTTAATTTCTTGTTTTTGTAAACAAAAACATGTGACCCGACTATTTATCTCGTAAACTGTATACGTGAAAAAATGGGGTGCTGTGCTTTCACTGCAATTGTAAGAACGTTATTCTCTTTACCGTTCATGCACACACCTCTCTCAAGCAGTTGAATCATATATGTTGGCACAGACTTACCGCTTGCCATGATTTACATAAAGCAGTAGAAAGGGAATTGTCCCCTGGCCGAGGAATTCATCACGTCATACCATTCAGTGAGCCGCGTAGGTGATACGTAGCTAGAAGACAGTGTGAGTCACACAGCATTGAACTATAGCTTGCTTGTGTTGTCGTTGTTTTGAATTAATATGCCTCAAGTATGGCGAGATCGTCGATAATCTTCTATAAAACACTGTAATTCCAAGCGTATTAACCAACAACACAAGTTTATTCGCGATGTGTCGTTAACAAAAGAGCCTACTCCGAGGGCGGGGGGGGGGGGGGGGAATCAGCGAAAAAAAATATATATCACGTAATATTTTTACGTAATGACGTCATACGCCCTTCATTTATTCCCCGTACGCATTTCCAGCTGTGCAAAACTGTTCGGTTTATCCACGCAATAATTATACCAAGTTTGAAGTCGATCCCACTTCTCCTTTTCGAGATATTTTGCGCAGGAGATTTTTTCGGAGCAAAAAAAGTTCACGTTATGACGTCATATGCGGCCTTCGCTTACGCAGTTTGCAACAAAATGCAACAGAATCTTTCGAACCCGCCAAACAACGATTTCAACAACTACTAAGGACCTCCGATTGACCCAAGGAATACCCATACAGAGTTTGAAGTCGATACGACTCCAGATATCTTGCACACAAGATCTTGTTAAAAATGTAATGTATTTTATGTATTGAAATCATATGCCGTAGTCGTTCGTTCTAATCGTGAAAAAAAAATCGAAAGAATCTTTCGGACCTACTCAGCAACACTCCCACCAAGTTCAACTTTCTCCGAAATTCAGCGTTATGAGAAACTGGCCACACAAGATTTTTACGCAATGAGCTCATTATTAGGCCGGTACTCAAAATTTCTTTTCACGGGGCCTATCGTCCAGCTATTTTATTTCTAAAGGTCTGCGCAGGAGGGAAAAGAAATGGAAATGTCACAGCGGTATGGAAATGAGACAAATCAAAACGTTAATAACTTTGCCAAAATTTAAAATATTTCTAATTTTCTTCGTTAAAATATAATAATTCCCCCTTAAAATCAATTACAAAATTTTAGTCTTCAAAGAAGAAGGTTATACGTGTAAAATGATCGCTTAAAAAGCGTCTCATTTCCATGTCACTGATACTTTGTGATACTTTTGAGCGTCTTTGGCTCTTCTGCACTGCATTTTGATTGCCGTTGATGGCCCCGTTTCAGTAATGCACCTTTGTTAACGGAGATCTTTATTGCTGGGCCCGAATGCGCGGATGAGGATCTCTATTGTATCTAACTGACATACGGATTACTGACTGCTTGGATTCCTAACTTTAAGCTTGTATCATACAGGTAAGACACAGTAACTGGGATGAAATTGTGCGTTTTTAACAATTTTAGGGAACTGTGCCTTAAATTACGCGGAAAAAATATATACCACTGAGAGAGGAAGTCGAAACAAGCTAAACAAACGATTTCGCAGAACCAAGGTGGCGATGTCAACAAAAATAAAAAACAACTAAAACAAGCCATCGTACAGGGCACAACCCCCAACCGGACATGGACTAACAGCGAGAGATGTCGCCTAAATGTCGAATTTCTCTGCACTGAAGAGCAAACATGTTTTTAACACCTACGTATTTTAAAAATTTAAAAAGTTTTAACAATCAGTTTTAAGTTAAAATTTCCTCATGTCAGGCCTTCAAACGGTCCGCGAAAAAAAGAAAAACTAGGAAGCTGTCTTAAAAAAAATTAGGAAAAACTAGGAACAAATTTGAATGTCTTTCCTCATTTTTTTTTTCAATTTTCATAATTATCATTTTAAACTATATTATCAGTCTGCATGTAATTTAAGAGAGAAAAGTGTTATCTATATTTAGAAATTCAAGCCCCTTGTTTTTCGTACAGCAAGTTCACTTCATAGGACATATTTCCCAATACTTCTCAATGGTGTCTCATCCAGCATTGATCTTCAGCGTCAAGAAGAGTTGTGTTCAGAACAAAAGCCGAATAAGGAACGATCGAGAAAATTTCACTGAAATTCAAATTTCTTGCGCATTTTATTCGAAACGCCCAAAGTGTGATTAGGCTGGTATCAGGGGAACCCGGCCCCAAAAATATCCCCACCCCATTTTGAATAGGAGAATCCGGCCCCAAACAAACTCGACCGCATTAGAACCCGGCCTCAAAAACCAAGCCCCAAATCAAATTACGCCGGGAGTTTGTAATAAAATCTAATGAAGCGAATTAATTAAACAACAATTTTATTCAAATTCCAACACCGTTCAAATGTGATCTCTTTACACAACTTTTTTCAAACAATTGCTTTCAGAAATGGTGTTGTCATTGACGAGTTGCTGTTTAGAGAGGCACGAGTTTAGCCTCAGCATGGAGAATTGTCACCACGAGATAAAACTTTACATTGCTCCGCTTGGCTTTTCTGTTCAGCAGTCGATTGTGCCACCCTTATACGGCATTGTCTGTGCGCACTGCACGCTTGTAGAAACAAAAGGTGGCCGGTGAAAATCGCAGATTGTGAATCCAGATGGACTGCACATAATGGACGAGGGGTTTGAGTTGCTCGTTCGTCCTGCAGCGATTTCTTGGAAGAGTTCGAACATCAAGTTGAGGTAATCATGAATTGTCCTGATGTGCGGCAGGCAACAGACAACCCGAGATCCTCATGTTTCCTCCATAGCGCCTGTCCCCAATGAAAAATGCCACGCCAGAAAGCAGATTCAAAATCGTTGATCGGGTGTGTGATATTTATATCCGGCGTAAGCTCCTGGACAACTCCTGGACCATGTCATTGGTCTTTTGCTGCGAATCATCATTCTGCACTCTATATGATTAATGCCTGTGTCACAAAGTCTGTGTTGCCAGCGACCATACGTGTCATACCGCATGGCATGCTGTCGAGGGTTCACGAATTCTGAGCACACTACACAATTTGACCCTGAGCACGAGTCATTGCTATTACAAGGCTCAGCCGATTCCCGGTCATTTGTCCCCCCCCCCCGGTCAACTGCCCCCCTTTTTGCAACCTGGTCGACTACCCACACCCCCCCCCCCTTCAAAGTGGAGGGGTGGTCGCTTGCCCCCTCCATATACTATTTATTCTTGGGTTCTTGGCTTATAAAGACACAATAAATAAAATTATATTTATTTTATTGAATGTATTGCACCTCGGAAAATTGCTATTCACCAATAGGAAACCAATTGCAATTAGAATTGTAATGAGTTCAAGGATCAGTCGCTCCTAAGATCAATATTAGTGAACAGATTAATGAAGATCATTTGTTTTAGAGACGAAGTAGACGGGGACATCACAATTGCCTAATTTTTTAAAGAATTTTTTTCCACTAAAAAAAGGAGGGCAGATGACGACCCCGTCAAATTGCAGGGGGGGGGCAGTGGACCGGGTTGCAAAAAAGGGCGGCAGTTAACGGGAACAGTTGACCGGGGGGGGGCAGATGACCGTTTACCTGCTCAGCTAGTTTTAGTCGTTTTTCCAGGCCTTCTGGTGATCTCAATCAGTGTTTGAAATCTCTGGTGAAACTGAGCCCATTTTATAGCAAAAGTCACGACAGAAATTGGAATTTTCAACTGTGATTTCAAGTAATTGCAATTAGTTAATTCGATTGAGATGTGTTGTAATAGCCCAAGTTGAATCGCGATGCAATTAATAATCAAAAACGACGAAAGAGTGATTGAAGTTGGCGGTCACCATCTTGACTGCAATTTGAAGCGAAGTGTAATTAACAGTCAGAAGTGATGAAACAGTGATTACACTGGTCGGTTACCTGCTTGACTGCAATTCGAAATGAAGTACAATCAGGGCTGGTAAAAATTTCGAAATTTTTAAAAATTTCATGAAATTTGAAATTTTTTAAATATTTCAGAAATACTGAAATTTTTGAAATCTTTCAAAGCACATTAGAAAAAAACACATATTTCCAGGCTATGCGTAATATCTGTTTGTTTAATTTAACAAATACCACCGTCAAAAATGCACAGACAGATAAAATGACAGAATCGCATACGGGTTAAACGCATAAATCGGTTAATTGCATAAAATTATGTATTTTTAACCGGATAATTGCATACCGCTTTATCGTAAAACCGGATAAAGGCAAAGCTTTTTCTCGTTAAATGGGAAACACTACTTAATTGCATAATTAAGGGTGACTATTCAAACAGTGTTAAACTTGAAGCAAACTCGGGAGTGAGTTGCTTCTGTTTGTTTAGCTAACATATTGTCTGCTATATCTTGACCTATTTTGTACATATCCGACCTCTTTCCCCTGTGCCGTTAACAGTGAGCACCCTTTGAGCAGTTACTATAAACCCTCCTGCCTCTCTCCCCACCTCTTAGAAACACCCGCTCAGATACCCGGAGTAGATGTGTCGACGGTGCCACAGGCCAGCAACTGCTAGCTTTGTTACTCAAAAGTCATAGACTACGCAGCATTTCTGTGGCTGCATTATTTACTGGTAGAGTTATGCTAACGCAGTGTGTTAACTGAAAACTTAAGATGAATGTCCGTGGATAGGTATCCGTCATTATTTGGTATTCTTGATGTCCATTTTTACAGTGAAATATTTCATGAAATATGTCAAGAAATATTTCATACCAGCCCTGAGTACAATTAACGATCAGAAGTGATGAAAAAGTGATTGAAGTGGTCAGTCACCATATTGACAGCAATTTGAAGCGAAGTGCAACTAACGATCAGCGAACTTATGAAAGAGTGAATGAAATCATTCATTACAAAAAAGCAATCGTCTTCTGAGTGTAAATTACGATAACAAGCCCATAAAGGGGTGATTGAACTAGGTAAATATAGTCTTGGTTTTAATTAAAGTCATGTCACAATTTTGCTCAAGTTAAAAAAATTAGCGACTGCAAACTAGATTTGGTAACAATAGCATCATGGTGCGCTTATATACATTAATTTGTTTTGAAACTTTGATATTTAGGATAATGGTTATTCACTTCATGAAGTCACTTATTACCTCAGTTGACTAACTGAAAAAAAATGTTTCGCATTTTTATCACGTTGGGTCGGGCTCTACGTTTGGGGACCGAGTTCTTTACGTGCTGGGGCCGGGTTCTCCTGAAATTCGCATTTGTGGCCGGGTTCGTTTGGGGCCGAGGTCGTTTGCGACCGGGTTCGCTTCTATAAGCCAAATCACAGTTTGCTCGTTCCCAATAAAAATGCGCAAAATTTCTGCGTCTCGAATAAAAATAACCGGGTAAAAAATGGAAGAAATGATAGAGGGGTTTTGCCTAAATGTCAAATTTCTCTTCAGTAAAGAACAATCGGGTTTTAACAACCTGTAAGCTATTTTAAAAATTTCTTTAAAGTTTTAACAAGTTTCAATTTCTTTTATGTTCCGAGTATGAACCGTTTTTGCGATATTTCCTCCATATTTTTCTATGACATCTTTCATTTTTCACCCCGTTCCCTCGCAGTCGAAATTCAAAATTCTCGCACATTTTATTTGAAACACCCAAAGCTAGCCCCAGCGGACCCTTTCTATCTCCCTAGGACAGAAAGGGTATCAGTTCCTGCAATAGAAATGGCCATTGATCTCAATTTTTGAGGCTTTGGGTCTTTCGGCGCACATTCAAGGACACCGAGGCTCGAACTGGCAGGCTTTTCTTTAAAAGCACACTGAGAAGTATCCTGGTGCATTATTTTCGACCTCGGCGAAACTCCCAAACTAGAGAAAAGCATGGTTTTGCAACTGTGGATTCACGGTTGTTGTGGGCGATAATGAGGGATTCGATATCCTGATCTCAAGAAAACACATATTTTTCTCAGTAAAAAATTGTTATCTGACCATAAAACTTGTGCGCCATAATTTATAATTGGGCCATTTATGTGATGCACCCTTTCTAAAACAACGCCGTTGGTCCAGTCGTGCGCCGAGATTGGAAAAATGACATCAATGACATTTCCTATTGTAGAAACTATGACTCTTGCTATCATACGAAGACCGCAAGAGTCAGCTAGGACTACACCCAAAGTGTGATTTGGCTTATAAGTCAATTCGCACTTTGACTTTTGGCGAAAAGTTTTTGAGATTCGGCTGGATTCAGTTGTGATAAGGACATAAAGAAATGATAGAAAAAACGGTGAAAATCAAAATTCCATTTTGCCAGAAACATATTCACACGCCGGTTTTTAAAGGGACTGAATAATATATAAACTAGTTTTTAAAAGATCATATAATGGCTTTATAAATTTGAAAGCGTGCCTGTTGAAAGAAAATTAGAATTTTGATGTTTTCCCTTATCATTTCTTTATAACTTATCCCCAAAAAATTGCAGTCGAAACAACACCTCCACCGGAAAGTCCCGAAAGTGTGAATTGGCTTACGAGTATTCCCTCGTAGACGAAACTGTGACCGTGTTTTATTGGACGTATCTGAAAAAAAAATAATAAATCCAGATAATGTTTCGAAAATGTCCCAATAAAACACTTCAGATAATGTTTCGAGAATAAAAATGGCTGCCGGAGCTTTGATGCTTTTCTCTCTAGTAGATAGCAACCCAAATTGCGAATTGTCAATAGTTGTATTTCTACTGTAAGTTGTTATATGTCAGTTCTGAATCGACGTAAGTAAAGCAAAACTGTTTCACTTTTGGGCGATAATGGCGCGCAGGTGCGCAGAAAAGGATTGTGGGAAGATTATCTGAATGTAAAGCTCGATACACTTGAGAATGTTTCGAGACATTATCGAAAAACCATGAAACATTATCTGATTTTCGAAACATTATCCTTGCCCAATAAAACGCAGGTTGTGAATCCGCTTGTTATGGCCAGCGAAACTGCGTAACCACTTTAAACTTCGATGAATTCTGGCCGTTTTGGTGAAGTTTACAATTAATGTAATGGCTTGCAACTGACACAGCGAATTGAAGGCTAGAAAGTCGGTTACCCAGCGAACTTAGAACTCTACTTTATCGCCCATTGCTAAGGGGTGGCTATAAATCGCACAGAATGGTTAAATAAAGTTCGCATTTGGTTTTCCAATTTCCTAGATCAGTGTCAGTAAATTTGAACTGATTTACATATGTTGGCATAAACATGCCAGAAAAATTGCACAATTAAAGCGTCAAATTTAGAAATTGTACTTAAAATTTAGAACTGCCATTCGGCAAGACTTAACTGCTGAAATTTGGGGTAAACATGTGAAAATGGATCCATCGGAAAGTATAATCAAGGAAACAGTTAAACTTTTATTATTAATCACTAATATTTCGGCAGTCGATCGAGTTGAAACCATGTACACAACCATCTATACAAAGTAAGTTTCCATATTTTATTACTTTGTACGAGTTGAAAACGAATTATTTCATTATCCTGGATGTAATCCGTTAACTTTATCTATGTAAATGTATGCAAGAACTAAGTATTTGTGCGTAGTTACCAGAAACATGGGTATGCAACGGAAAAGTCTGTTTCTGGATATATTTTGAAGTGAAACAATAATACATCAAATGTAAAGGTTGGTTATGTGCCAATAAATCAAACTAAAACAAATGTTTCATTATGTTGTATTTTCATACAATATGGGGTAATATACTATGATATAACTGCTATTGTTTGACTGGTTGTATCAGATAACATGTTAGTGTAGAAGTGAAGACTTAAAAAAATGTAAAAACTTAAGTAATTTTTTTAAATACAAATATGCACCTATACAGTCTTTACTACGACCGGCTTGGTTAATAGCGGTCCTACAACAATTAGGTCATGTTGTCAAACAAGAGGAAAGAAGGAAGTCTGTTGTAAAGTCAAAGGCTTGCATGGAATCTGTCACCGATTTTGAAAATGAGTGTCCCAGACAAATTAGCAGAGTTCGAGGATGGTGTTGATCCAAGGGTGAAGGTAAAAGTGCGATTTTTACTTAAAACGCAGGGTGTGATAGAAGTAGCACCACAAGTTCACCAGAATTAAAAGTCAATTCGCACTTGGACTTTTGCCGAAAAGTTTTTGCGTTTCGGCTGAATTCAGTTGGGATAAGGATATAAAGAGAAGATAGAACAACAAAAAACGGCAAAAATCAACAAAAGTCCATTTTGAAAGAAACATATTCACATGTTGTTTATTAAAGGGACTGAATAATATGTAAAATAGTTTTTAAAAGATCATATGATGGCTTTATAAATTTGAAAGTGTGCTTGTTGAAAGAAAATTAGAATTTTAATGTTTTTGCCTTATCATTTCTTCATAATTTATCCAAAACAATTTGCAGTCGAAACAACCATCCACCGGAAAGACAAGAAAATGCGAATTGGCTTATAAGCGGATTCGTGTTCAGTCGTAAACTTTTGCCGAAAAGTTTTTGCGTCTCGACTCAGTTGGGATAAGGATATAGAGAATTGTTAGAAAAACAGTGGCAAAAATCAACAAAATTCCATTTTGCCAGTAACATATTCACATGTTGGCTATTAAAGGGGCTGAATAATATGGAAAATAATTTTTAAAAGATCATATGATGGCTTTTCACATTCAAAAGCGTGCATGTTGAAAGAAAATTTGAGTTTTAATGTTTTTCCCTCACCTTTTCTTTATAATATTCCAAAACTTTGCAACCGAAACGACACCTCCATCGGAAAGATGTGAAAAGATTTTTGCATATGCGAAAAACGTAAAGCACAACAGAAACGGGTACAACAATATGTTGTAAAAGTTATGACACGCCTGTTCTAAGTATGCGAAAATACTTCGGGATACCCGCATGATTCCAAGCATATCATTCGTACTTGCCCCTAAGGTCAGCGGGTAAGCCTGAATTAGGCACAGATTAAACAGGCTTGTATTAGTATTAGTGTATTAAGCGTATTAGTATGGAAGAGGTTCGTCGTCTTAGGGTTTGTAAATTGATAGGAAAGCCTCACGAGGTTGAAATCTCAACAGATAGTGTTTACATTCGGTGAATTAAGATTTGAAATTCTGAGAAATAAACAGATCAAAAGCTTGATTTTTTTATCCTTAGGTTGAAATATTTCATACCTGCCCTGTTAAAAATATTTACAGATATTTACAAAAACTATATTAATCTGCCTGATGAATTTCAGTTGTTTAAGTATTTATAATGAAGAGTCTGTCTGACTAATTTGTCTGATGATAATTTATTACTGCCACTGAATAAGCCCCCGACGAACCATATTCAGTGATCCAAGTGATGATCTCAGTTGTTGATTGAAATATGAGTCACGTCATAAAAAGGTGTTGCGGGAGAGAGAAGCTTTTTTTTTCTTCGATAATTGAGTAATTATCATATGTAAAAGTAAAAGTCATTTCCACGGTAAACATTTGTTATAAAGAACAGGCTAAACCGTTATTTGACTCTTTTATTTGAATCTTTCGGAATGTCTCAGTTACTTAGACATGGGATGAGGGAGACATTCTTTTGTTGCCACAATTCCTCAAAATGAATAGCAAACCAATCAAATATTTTCTGTATATATACAGAGCTTGTCTTGCAGCACATCTTCCGAAGCAGATTATTGTACCTAAAATATGTAAACTTCATAAGTACCCTATTTTTTACATGTAAAGTAAACGTGACCCAGACCTTTGTTATTTCCTCAGAATTTACAATCAAAGCCGGCCGAGTGGACAGATTATGAACTTTCTCATATGGTGGAAATTGTCTACTGGTTACTCCAATTTTTAAGTGGTAAAAGCAGTTTGAAAGAAATTATGTTGAATTGCTTTGACTCCAAAGTTGCTTCGAGTTTTTTTATGGGAATGTGGATTCGTAAAGAACACTCATCTACTTTAATGCTTTGTTACGCGTGGGCAAATGATGAGATCAGTAGGATTTGGATTTTATTTTATTCATAAAGTACGTAAGGTGAATGATGCATAGAATTGAGCAGCTTTGTGAACACTTGTCACAAACGGAAAACAATAATGTTGCCTTCCTATTTCCACTCGATAAATGGACTTCTGTTTTGGTATGCATCTGTGACAAAAAAGGTTGGGAACTGCCAGTTCCGCCTTAACTATCAGGCTTCATTTTCCTGATTTCTTATTATCATTCTATTCCTATGACTTTGCATTTAAACATCCGCCCAGCAACTTGCTGCAAGTTGCTGGATCGGATGAATGTTACGAATTTTGCTCCTAGCGACATCACGGCATTATTGTCTTAATTAGGTTACAGCCGGCCTCCAGTTAAAATGCTGTCTGTTATTTATAGGATGAACTCGACGCTCTCAACGCTGCCTCAGTGGAGATAAATAAGCTTGAAACCGAGATCGATGTAGGTTCTTCTCATTTATCACGGAATTAACAAACAGAGTAAATGAGTAACTGTGTAACGTAGTGTTCCTTAATTTGAAACGAATACAAGGTAAAAGCATTAAACTGATAATCGCTCCTGTATTTATGTTTCTCAAAATTGACGGATATGTATAAAAGAAGCTTTTATTTCAGAAAGCGCGGAATAAATTCCGCATGCTGTTGACAGAATCGACATCTCGCTTGAATTTGTTGCACAAAAAGCTAGGCAAAGCAGTGGACAAAGCCAGGCCTTATTATGAACAACTTAAGGAAACACGAAAGGTTTATTTGTTGATGATTTATCCGACTCTTAAGTTGTTGCTAGGGTGGCGAGTGCTGATACTTTTGTCTGGCTTCTAAATCTGCACTTCTTGTCTATTATAATAATAAAAACAATAACAGTAATTAAAAGTAATTGCATGATTATGATATGACTTTGTGGGTATGTTTAACAAAAAAAACTGTATATTCACTTTAAAGTATTTTCAAGAGGTTGAAAATGTGATCAAGTGCAATGCTGAAGTAGTGTCAGAAGTGAAACAGAGCAAACAGTAGGAAATTGCTTCAAAGTCAGTGATGGAAATTGTCGTATTTATTCTCTCAATCGTTTTGGGGCAAGAAGCATCCCTAGTATGAAATTTTATACAGTGCGTCGTTCACGCATTCTATAACGCCTGCAATATGAAAGAGTACTTGGGTTGATTTGTAGGCTGAGGTTGAGCTGCAGAAGGCTACGGTGAAGTTCCAGCGGGCCAACAGCTTATACAGGGCCGCTAAGGAGACGGTGGCCCTAGCAGAGGAGAGAATGGATGAGAAAACGTCAGACGACGAGCGGCCGGAATTCGACTCAGCCTGGCAAGAAATGATGAACCATGCAACTATGCGGGTAGGCTAATAACAGATTTTGAAACTACCGTGGCATCTTTTTTTTTTTTTCCTTTAATTTTTTTATCATGGTATTTTTGACATTTAATGGCAAACTAAAAACTGTACTCGTTTACATGGTGCAAAACCGAATGTTACTAGGCGATGATATATGTTTGCCTCGTGTTTTTGTTGTTGGAACTATTAAGGTTTATTGACATGAGAACAGTTTTTCGTGGGGATGGGCGTTTGGGGGAAGGTGGTTGTAGCTTGTTGCAAAGTTTTCATTACTTTTCCAGGGTGGGAGGGATAGAGCTTCCTGTGTGTGGACTCGGGGGTTTATAGTACGCCGTCAGGGCTATTGTAACAAATATTAGTTTAAACGAGCGACTTAAGAGACAAGGCGTATCCTTATCTAACGAGTAACATCATCTGCACAGTTTATGGAATCTGAAAAAGAGCGTACAGTAGCTGAGCAAGAACACCAACAGAGGGCGGGGGCGTTTAGTGCAGCGCAGCACAAGCTTCACTTCCTGGAGAAGGATATCCCCCGTAGTATCAACCGATCTAGACCGTACTTTGACCTGAAAGATAATTTAGAAACAAGGCTGCAGGTATCTTTTCCTTACAGTAAAGTCGTCTGTGTATGAATAGGGCTAACCTGCGTGGATGTATATTTCCGTGTATCTCGTTCGTTGTTTTTATGTTCACCGAATTAAAAAAAGTCGCTTAATATTTTTTTTTTATATCAAACACAACAGATAACCGAAATTCTGCTCTGCCTTATGTGACTTGCATAACCAGTTGACGAGTTAGAACTACCTGAGTATTGATTCGTATTTTGTTAGCACACACAAGTCTGTAAAAAAGGAACATTAAAAAACATTAATGGATGAATACGAATGCACTACACGGCTAATATAAACGTCCATACTGTATGATCTCCATGCAAACTTTATCTGTATGCAACACTTGCGAAGGCACATTATATGATGATTTATCAGCAAGAACGGCAAAGTGTGGAAGATTTACAAAGGGCCCTCACAGCTGCTAAAGAGATTTATCGCACAGCCCTGACAAATCTGGAAAGAATATCGGAGGAAATTCACGCCGCTAGACGACAACAGTGTCATCTTGACCTCCCACCGAGAACCCCTGGGGTCGGGGCTGAAGCAGATAGCTGTGACAGTCTTTCAATCAATTTAGGTGAGCGGAAGATTTTATTGTGTGGTCCTTTATGCCATATGATATACGTACGGTTTGAATATGAAACGACACAATTGTAAAATAGTAACCAACATGTAATGTTTAGAAATATATTTGTAGTATTTACGTGCAGACTTTGAAAAAATTTCTTTACAAGTCGATTAATACGGAATTGAATTTGAATTTTCTTCAATAAAAGGCAGGGTGTGTATTGGTTCATAACTTTAATATCTGAACTCGCTAAGTGAATACTTGGGTAAGATTTACAGGAGTTGACAGTTTCATATGACGGGAAATAAATTTTAAATAGATTTAACATGTGTTCAACAAGTTTGCCATTGTTTATGTTTGTTCTAGTCAATGATGTTTTGCTATCGCCATGTAAGTCTAATCCATACCAGGTGTACGGTGTATTTTGTAACTGTTATATATTTGGTAGGAGGTTTATTAAATATTACAGTTGATAGATTTATGTTAGAGCTTTTCCAGCCGGTAATTAATGGGCGTTGTCTAATCTTGAAAATTTGGGCCTCCTAAAGCCGTATATCGCCACGAATTTTCTATAGTGAGGTCATATTTTGATGTTTATTGCTGTATTACCTGTGTTTGGCGATAATTATTGCATTACCTCGATCTGCTCAACAATATGAGACTGTTCATTTTAGATCAGCTTAAAACTGATTTGTCGATTTTCTATATGCGTAACAATGTCGTGCATTTTCAAAAAAAATAGCCTGATGGTTTGTAAAATAAGAATAATATTACTCTTTTGACAAGCTGCAAAAAAAAAAAACAAAAAAAAGAAGAAAAAAAACAAACAAAAAAAAAAAACAAACAAACAGAATGACTCCGCACAAAATTTACGGGTGGCAGTCAATGATATTATCGGTGGAAGTCGATGTACATATTATGTTATGAAAGCCGGAATTTCTAACCAGTCCTTTCAATCATCGCTTTCTCTTATCATGTGTTTGTCTCCTTGGTCCTCGTCTTCCAGTTTATTTTACCCGGAGTTTGAAAAAAAAAAGATCTAAATTACAGTGCCAAGTCTTGGTTTCTCACCGTGAATCCTGAGCGTCGCTGCTGCCATCGCCTTTTGAAACACTGTAGACTTCTGCTGTACTTGTGAAGCACCAACCTTTATTGAGTTGGCGTGAAATTTGTTTTCGTTTTGATTTGAGTTGAAATTCTTTTCTCAAGGGTCAATCGAACGTTGTGTAGCTGTTCTAAAGTACTTTGAATTTCCATAGTTTTATATCATTCCCATTAAGAGCTCTAAATAAGCAATAACAAAATCCAAAGCAGGAGTAGCGGTATCCAGACAGAAGGGTCTTGGACATAAGGGCCTTTCCCAAAACGGCCTTTCCCGAAAAGGCCTTTCCCAAAACGGCCCTAAATGAAAAGTTGGACAAAAAGGCCTTGAGAATTTTTTCTAGGATTTTGAGTAGCATATGGAACTCTTTCGAATTTGACATAGTGCCTTATTTGTAAACAAACACAATTGTGTCCCCGCCTAAAATTGCATGTGTCGACAATTATAGTGCAACGGCAAGTAAATTGTGGTGTAAAGAGAAAATAGGCGTCAAAGTCATCAAAAAATCAACAGCGTATTGCTATAGAACCGATTTTAAAATGTTGCGGTGCGAACATCAGTTGTTTGACCTTTTCATTTATTTTGACCAAAATGTTGGGGTCCAGGTCAGCATAAACTGATACGTCCAAGGCATTTGCGTTGTGTTGATTTCCTGAAAGATCCAGGAAATGTAGAAGATAGATTATGCTGCGAAAAAAATATATCTCAGCTGCTGGTCATTTTAGCAGCTGGTAACCTTGTCGTTAACGTCAGTCACCAAAAGTTAATCATCGCTTGGCATTTGTGTATTGAAGTCTTGGTGCCATGCAGGAAGGCATACTTAAGTTATCAAATAATGAAGGTTTTTGACTGTTCTATTGTTATGACAAGAAGCACCAAGTATCGTCACGTCGATTACTGAGAGCACCTACTGTGGTAACTTTAGCACATCGTCAAACAACACACATACAGGTGTTTAGTGCGTTTTGATTACTGAAATTAGCGCCTTTCATAAATGTGCTAATTACAAGAGACGTCATGCGACTGGTCTATAATGTTTATCTCGTTTTGTTTGGGCTATCGCTTACGTGTGACCTTTTGTGTGTGTGTGTGCCGGGCGAAGTCGCCTACCGCGTTATACTTCAAACAACATCACATATCTTCATCATTGCACACGCCTGTCAGTGTGACATCACGTTCAAACAAGTGATATTGCTCTTTTATTCTGTAATATTGGTTCTGTGATACTGCGGTGCAGGTTACATTTGAAAAAAAAAATAGTATAAATTTTGGCAAGTGGTTAACGTTAACAAAATTAGTCAAAATATTTTAAATTTAACAATTTTGAAAATCTTTTCCAGAATGAAAAAAAAGGAACGGGTAAAATTTATCACAAAACGAAAACGAAAATGACGACGTGATGGCTGCAACTTAACAGCAGTGAATTAACTAAACTGAGCTGTGTAATACATAAATCTATCTTGTTTTTTCTGTACTAGATAAGAAATATACAATCCACTAAATTAGCTTAATTATTCGGTAAATTTTCAGAAGAAGAAACAGGGGAAGAAAAACAAAGTTGGGCAGAGAAAAGAGGAATTGCGAACCATAACAATAAACCACATAGTTTATGGCCGTGTTTTTGAAAAAAAGAAACTTATAGTTGTGTATTGCTGTTTGCCTTGTTCTGCAGATATCCATTCGTTGAAGGGTGATGTGTTACTGGACGAGGCGGATGTCGCTTCCCTCAGCAGCCAAGATGTCAGCTTCATCTTAGACTGCCAGGCTCACACAGGTAGCTCAGTGCGGGGAAACCATTGACTAACAAAACACCTAGTGACTGTGCCAGGGATCATGGGCAGGATAAGGCTGACCCCACCCCCCCACCCCCCCCCCCCACCCCCCACCGTCGATCTTTTCGTCACACAGCATTTTCAACCTCGATAACTTGAAAACAAAGTAATGTTCAAAGGGTTGCAGAGAAAATGTGGAGGCGTATAAAATATTTTCCTTTTAAACTTGATGTCACGTATGGTATGGCTCATAAAGGAGTGAAAATGAATAATGGTTATTTCTACTTATAGATGAAAGTGTACAGTCATCGACAGCTGAAAGCCACCCGTTAGCGTGTAGCGGGGTGGAGACCACATTTATAAGCCACAAAGCTACCTCAAAGAACTCTGTGCCCCCGTTGACTGCACGGCCATCAGGTGGAGGGACTTCATTAGGTGCGATTCCAAAACAGACGTTATCCAGCAGAAGTATAGATAGGAACCGCCATAAGAACGTGACGACTTCAGCATCTGAGAAAGCCGAATCTCAAGGAGAAAGTTCTGACTCATCGCCAAAAGCTAGCCCTAGAGAAGGGTCAGATTCTAAGGCCCGTGGAAGACCAAAAGACAAAAGGGTACAAAGATTAAATCCCTCCCATTTCCCGATTCTACAAGGATTAACTGAGACCAATAAAAAGATGAGTCCGAGGCTGCCCGAGGGGCGGCCCAAGGGCAACGAAATTCCTCGCCATAGTCCTTCACCAGTGCGGAAGGATGATGCTGGCTTTTATATGTATCCAGAAGCACAGTCTCACAAAGGGATTGCTCGTGAAATTGAAGGCGGGGAAAAATTTTTTAACGGCGTCGAAGAATCAGCCCAGCGAAAGATTTCTATGACTGAGAACTTGAATAAGAAAGGGGAAGGAAAAAGACATTCTCCAAGAGTTGCCATTCATAATAAATTGCCGTGGAAACAGGACACAGAGACCCACAAATCAGACAAGAGTGTCGTGTTCAAAGACGTGCAAAACAGACCAAGAAGCATTCCAAATTTAGAATCTGCTATAGAGAGTGGTGACAACGAAGACCGAAAAGCCGGGTCTGAAGATCGATATTCGCCCCGGGGTGAAGGCGAAGGTAGCCCTAGTGAATCGCAACCGACGAATTGCACAGAAAGTAGGGCATTAGAGAAAGAATCGTCAGATCTTGATGACAGCTCAGGCATTGAAATTTCAGATAAAACCGGACTGAACCGTGATCTGAAAGAGGAAAGGGATGAAATTGTGTACCAGGTTTAAAATATAAAAACAAAAATATGGCGATGTGGTTATCATTAGCCAAAATGTGGAGTTGAATAGTTTAACGTAGACTAGTATTTCACCTTTTTGCAATTTAGAAGTATTGTCATAATTCTGTCCTTAGATATATACACGAAAAAAGTATGTGTCTTATGTAACATGTAGAACTTTGACCGAATGTGCTATCTAGTTCATATGTGATGGAATTTTGCACCAGAAACTTGTCGATTTTAGAGATTTTGTTGTTGCGTAGAGTGGCACTTCACTTTTTTATAAACGAAGTTACAAAACCTTAAACGCATCAGTATAGTTAGTCCCCCGCCAGGGGACTATAGTTTTCGGGTTTGTCTGTCCGTCTGTCCGTCCGTCTGTCGGCACCTTTTTTGTTAACACACTCAAGCCTACATTTTTCCACCGATTGTTAAGATATTGTATATATGGATAGTACTGGAACGAGCAAGGATCGGTATTGTAAATGAGCCATGTCGGCCCAAGGACATTGGCCCAGCTGAACTTCACAAATTTTTCCAATCCTTACTCGGTCGAATGAGTTTGTTAACACACTCAAGCCTACATTTTTCCACCGATTGTTAAGATATTGTATGTATGGGTAGTACTGGAACAAACAAAGATCGGAATTGTAAATGAGCCGTATCGGCCCAAGGACATTGACCCAGCTGAACTTCACAAATTTTCCCAATCCTTACTCGGTCGAATGAGTTTGTTAACACACTCAAGCCTACATTTTTCCATCAATTGTTAAGATATTGTATCTATGGGTAGTACTGGAACGAACAAGGATCGCTATTGTAAATGAGCCATGTCGGCCCAAGGACATTGACCCAGTTGAACTTCACAAATTTTCCCAATCCTAACTCAGTTGAATGAGTTTGTTAACACACTCAAGCCTACAATTCTGGATCGATTGTTGAAATCTTTTAGATATAGGAAGTATTGGAACCAACAAAGGTCGGTATTGTAAATGAGTCCTGTCGGCCCAAGGAAATTGGCACAGCTGAACTTCAGAAATTTTCACAACCCTTACAAACTGGAATGAGTTTGTTAACACACTCAAGCCTACATTTCTGCACCGATTGACAAGATATCTTAGCTGTGAGTAGTATTGGAACCAAAAAGGTTTGGTATTGTAAATGAGCCATGTCGGCCCAAGGACATTGACCCAGTTGAACTTCACAAATCTTCCCAATCCTTACTTAGTTGAATGAGTTTGTTAACACACTCAAGCCTACATTTCTGGATCGATTGTTGAAATCTTTTAGATACAGGAAGTATTGGAACCAACAAAGGTCGGTATTGTAAATGAGCCCTGTCGACCCAAGGACATTGGCCCAGCTGAACTTCAGAAATTTTCACAACCCTTACATACTGGAATGAGTTTGTTAACACACTCAAGCCTACATTTCTGCACCGATTGACAAGATATCTTAGCTGTGAGTAGTATTGGAACCAACAAGGTTTGGTATTGTAAATGAGCCATGTCGGCCCAAGGACATTGACCCAGTTGAACTTCACAAATTTTCCCAATCCTTACTCAGTTGAATGAGTTTGTTAACACACTCAAGCCTACATTTCTGGATCGATTGTTGAAATCTTTTAGATATAGGAAGTATTGGAACCAACAAAGGTCGGTATTGTAAATGAGCCCTGTCGGCCCAAGGACATTGGCCCAGCTGAACTTCAGAAATTTTCACAACCCTTACATACTGGAGTTTCTTAACACACTCAAGCCTACATTTTTTAAACAGTTGGCAAAATGGTATACACATAGGTAGTATGGGTGGTAACAAGAATTGGCATTGTAAATGAGCCATGTTGGCTTAACGACATTGGCCCAGCTGGAATTTTAAAATTCGCGAATATGATACGAAGGGTTGTAGTCCAACCTAACAAAATCAAATACGGGGATTGTACCCCGGCGGGGGACATAGTCAGTTTCACTGAACCACTTGTTCGTATTTCAATATACTCAATTAAACCAGCGGGGAGAGGGGGCTCTTGGTTTTTAAAGTGATGGGTATGTTTGGTTGAAGACCGCACAGAATATCATCCAAAAAAATAAATAAATAAATAAATACAAAAGAAAAACATTGCTCAATTTAGAAAACTATTCCTCCAAAGGGATTTATTTGAAATGGTGTTCCAGGAAAATAAAGCTAAAAAAAGGTCACTTAAGTTTAACAATATAGCAAATTCGATGGCTTTAAGACTAGGAGGAATGTAAAAGGATTTCAAGATAAAACGGTTTAATAAGCTAAACAAATAGCTTTATATATATTTTTGATGATTCTACCTATTAAAATGAAATTAAGATCTTTGTTATCGTCCATGCGCGGTATAAACTTGCAATGCATAAAACACAAATGTCTGAGGCATCTTACGCGTCACAGTTTCACGCACCAGCAGAATGGATACACCCTACACTCATGTAAAATTTAACTTTGCAGCTGTGTTTGCTTTTTTTCTTTTAAGTTGCGTAGAAACGAATTGCAGAGGAAAAAAGAGAAAGTTCATGTCTAATAATATTTCTTTTTGAATCGGGTTACCGTTCTACATATGGGGTAAAGTACACAGATATGTCAAAGTGGACGCGGAAATTTGTGAACTGTATGCCCATCTGAACGCAGAAAATTTGGTCAAAGAACTACTTGAAAAATCTTGGCTTTAATAGTCAAATGAAAAGTAACGCGGGATGACCATATGCGTTAAGCTGGACGCAGAATTTTAAAACCTTACACAAAGGTTGTTGAAAGTGAAAAAATAAATCTGGGCTCAAAATCCATGTGATATTTTCGAAGTTATATATAATTTTTAATATTGTAACGATTAACTCAGTTGGTTAGTGTTAGTCTGGCAATCCCGAGATCTCTGTTTGGAAACCTGCCAGGGGGTGGTGAGCAGGGGATCGGCTTTTTACTTCGGTTGCCTCAGCTAGTCGAATTGCGATGGGTTACCATCACTCACCACGGAAGTCTATATTATCGCCCATCGAGTCTTTCGGCCATCCGTTTAAAAGAAGTTATAGTTTCACTCATGGGAGAGTCTTAATTACACTGATTGCATAAAACTGTGTTTATGATAGTTTTGTTTTCATCAAGTTACTTTTGCTATTGTTTCAACAGTTTCAATAGGTTAGGTGTGTCACTGTGTGTGTATGGTTCCCAGCCTATTTATCCCAGTTCATGGAGTTCATAGTTACGGAATTACATGTATGATTGGGGAATACTTACCCAAGTCATTCAAATAAATGAAAAGCAAACACTTTTAGTGAATTATAGAACACGCGCGAGTTACTTTGTTGAATAGTTTTGTAGAAGTTTTCTGTTCCATATTTCCATTGGATTAAAATGTGCCCAATTAGAAGGAGGTCAAAATAAACTAAGTATTGAATGTGTTAATAATTAGTACCAATGTGTAAATAAATGAAGAAAACCCAAGTACTGATATTGTTTTTAGTTTCAAATCCGATTGTACATGAAGGGAAGTAATTTATTTTAGTTATGGTGAGTTTTAAATAGAATCGCGTACTTTTTAGAAAAAAAGACGGTGATTTGGACAATTTGTTAAATTTTAAGGTTCACACTAGTACTTCGCTATAAGTAAATTTTAAAGTCACATTTGATAAGTCTTTTTATTTCCTGTGGTTTTACGAATTCTGGACATCAGGCATGTCAGCAGGGCTGCGGGTAGTTTTAGCATGTTGTAGCACGTATGGGCGGAGGGGGGGGGGGGGGGGGGGGGGGGACTGGTGTCAGTAAATAGAACAGCGTGTTTGTACAAACAACATTGGTGTACCCAAGAAATGTTTAGGGACCATTCATTAAGTGTAAACGCAAAATTGCCAGTCTTATTGCATATACCAAACTCTATTTGTATGTGCCCCTCCTCCCCCCCCCCCCCCCCCCTCAATACCTGTACGCACAATTTACGTGAAGTTACCACTTCACGCCATCACACATTACCATACAGACAGCATCAACCCCTGAACCACCAGAAACCCTGCCTCAGCAAGTCCATGAGCATTAACTGGCATATCGCCACAGATGGTAAAAGTGCGCTGCTTTGGAGAACACTTTTTTGCAGTCATTTCATTTTTTACGTCATGCACTCTTTTGGCTCGCGTGTATGTGTGTTTGTCAGATTACTGAGGGTGACAGCAATGCCTTAAGGTAATACCCACTGCTTCTTTGGCATACCACATTCAAAACCGAGAACCAGAGAAAAAAGACTTAATTTACGTCTTTATTACTGCAGTATGTAACATAACATCATCAAGATAAAACACAGCTTGATTAAATAAGTCGTCAATGTCCTCGATCTCGTGAAATTTCCCGGAGTAAAAAAATCTGATGTTTTCAATTCCCGCTTTACCCTGTCTAAAAATCCAACTGAAAATAACCGCTGTATATATTACTGGTATTTTTGTTTTCAAACAATCTTGAACAATAATATTTCAAGTCCACAACCTGGGGATTTACTTTACCTCAACGACACTGCAATCAGTAAAAAAATCCAGTTTTTTTACAAAGCGCCTCGAGATCAAAGTGGTTTGTGTGTGTGGCAGCTAAAGTCAGACGAAATTCTTTTAACCAAGATTGAAAACTGATACACAACCGAATAACACTTGTTGAAACAGTGTGCAAAGCTACTGCGAATGAGCAGGATAAGGAAATCCCAAGCATAACAAACTAACACCCCTGACGTCACGTTTTTTACTGTCTGCCATCTTCTGAAATTACTATGGAATAAAAGCCTTATGTTCAAGAAGCCGGGACTCGACAGATATTTTTTTAAAACACTGGATAGTATCCGACACTGCAGCGTTTATGTCCAAACTATTTCATATTTTAAGTCGCCCTTATTTTTTTACGAACTGTCCTGCCCCCACCCAAGAAGTACGGCACACCACACCCTTAAAACAGTGGTGAGTCGAATGTGTGCAGTTTAAAAACAAAACACAAGCACGTCACAGCAGAAACTAAGAATAACTAAAACAAGTACCAAAGAGAAAGCCAGTACATAGCTACGCAAACTAAAGAATCAAATAACAAGAACATAAACATAGAATTTTGACATCATAGCACGTTTGGTATTAAAACGCTTATATTTAAGCCAAACTTCTGTCTCCTTAAAAGGTTTCAAAAGAGTTAGCCACATGAATTCCACAAATGATCGTCAAAATAACCTTGCACCCTGCCAATATTATTGGGAAAAGCGAACAAACTGAGGTTTACAAAAGCATGAAGGTAGTGTGAAGGATTTTGAAGGTAGTTGCTGCAGTTACTAGAGAAATTTCAGATTTAAGGTATATGGTGACTGAATATTTCACACGATCTATGTCCTTCGTGATACCAAATTCCGAAATCGCCTTCGAGCGACTTAAATTTACCAATTTTTTTAGTGTAAATTGAAACTATTTTATTCTGTAAATTGAATTAACACCAAACAATGGCTTTATGTTCTTTCCAAATAAGCAAAGGCAACTTCGTGTCACTCCAACGAAAAGTCTGTATCGTGTGAAACTGCCAAATGATAAGTAATGCATGAGTGCTTTATGCAATTACTTCTAAGTATCATTATACACCCTTATACACCTGAGGAACTGTTGAAAATTGTATGAAACCCTGAATCACATTCAGGGTGAATCTGCGCTAACTTTTTATCACAACTGTTTCTGAATTAACAGTAAGTCACTTTGCAAAAAGATTTTACTGCATGCTGAAAAATGGGCAGTATTCTATCTCGCCTCCCCATTAGTTTTAAAACTTCTCAAGAGTGAGCGGTAAGTCATTTATAAATGCACAACAAGCCGTAAAATATAATATTTCAAACCTGACTGGCAATCTTAATGCAGTGATAAAAACTGAAAAGATAAGATTACGGGTATGACATTTGAAAAAAAATGGCATTATTTCCAAACCACTTAATTCCATTATAAAACGCTGCCAAGTCACTAAATTTAGACAAGTGCCTGGAGGTATTTCCCCTTTCAGTACAACTGTCTATCATAATTTTTCGTGCGTTCATAAAAAGCACTGAAAGTATTCCCAACCTTTATTTTAATAAAGAAAATAAAAATATCACCCCATATTGGCTTTTTGGACACATAAACCGGTAACTGTCACATGCAACTTTTATTACCTTGGCAGGATGACAACAGGGACGAAGGGTTGCTCGTGTGTTTTATATCTATAACTCAAAAATATTTCTTACTTATTGACTAATTCACAAAGCAAGTCTTTCACTGTAAGTAGCTATTCTGTAGGTAGACTCGTTGCGGTTCTCCAGGTCCAAATCAGCGAATATCTATGATACTTACTTAACACATTTGAACAGTTTTGTATAAACCATATTACGTGACAGAAAAAAAGAGAACCATTTAAAAAAATGAAAATAAACATTTTTCTTTCATCTGTCACTCAGCACTGATATTGCTACTGACCACATCGCCAGATGGTTCTCTAAATGCATGCTATCCGGATATCCGATTCCGGGGCCGATCTCTTCGGCCAATCCGCGTTCAACCATCCGCTTCTGCGTACCTACGATTATCCAGTCTGTTGTAGGCAGCCCACAGGCAGGCTTGAGTTGGGTAAATGAGCTATTGTTCGCGGATTATGACTGACAGTGTGGGATATGATTGGATAGGACACGAGCGCGGAGTTATGAGCACTTCCCATTGGCGGGGCTAGCGGCATGCTGGTCTGCGCAAGCGCATTGACGGTCACAGTACTGTGTGTCTGCTGTCGTTGGTGGAGATCATGAGCCATTGAGACGGGTGCCGGGATCGATCCCGGTGGCGCTAAACTCGTGTCGATCATGGACACCGGTACCATGACATTGGTCGCTTGCGGGGTAATAGTCACTGCAGGTGGTTGCGTCATTGAGGTGGGTGGGGGAGGAGCTAAAGCGGGGCCTATTTGCGGTAACTGGGGTTGATTAAGGGTTATAATTTCTGCAGTTTTCTGCTCATACAGCATGGACACGCCATTGGATATCTGCTGCGCCGAAGCAACTTGCGCAATCTGTTGTGCCGTTGCTATGGGCGTCACTATGGGCGTGGGATGCTGCTGTCTAGCAAGTGCCGGCGCAGGCGTGATGGTTGGCGTGACAACCTGACTGACCGTTACGATGGGCGGTGCATTCGTTATCGTCACGCTACATAGTTTATTTGAGCCTTGGCGAAATCGTGCATTCTGTTCCAACAACACATCATTGGTTGCCATGAGTGACGTTACTTGTTTTTTCAATTCGTCAATTTTTCTTTTAAGTAATAGATTTTCTTCCGCGTCGAATGCGGTACCAACATAATCAGTCACTGCAACCGCAGGCACAGCCGCTGTCTGAAACGTGGCGTTTGTAAAGCCGTTCGGGTACGAACATGCAGGAATAACCTCCACGCGCCGCCTTTTTACCGCCAGCTCGTATGTACCGTTCGTATCCACAGCAAAGCCGTTCTCTACGACCACCGACTGCGGGGTGGTCACCGGAGTGGTCACCTGTGGTACCGTGTTCACAACCACTGGCTGTTCGCTTCGTTTCACCTCCAAATCATACTGGCCCAGTGTCATATGCCTAAACTTGCACCGCCCTGCCCGCTTGCACTCACCTTTGAGGTAATCCTTACAGATCGGCACTTCGCCGCGTAAAATTGGTAGCGATTTCGGTAAAACCCCAATCCCAAGGGCAGCGGCTTGCTGTAACCTTACCGGAAGCTGCCCTGTTTGTTTATAATATTCTTCCTCCTCGCGAGTGCAATGAATAAATTTGCAGTTTGGCCTCCGGCAGCCAGAGTTTTGAAAGTCATGACAGAATGTATATTCCTGCAGCTGTCCAAGAACTTTTGCTTCCTGGTTAGTTGGGTGGCGGTACTTACAGCGTTGCCCGCGCTTGCAAACATTGCGTAAATAATCCCGGCATATGTCGTCAGATTTTACTTTATTCGAAACAGGACTATCATCACTCATATCCGAAACATCGGAACAACTGCTGATATCACCGTTGCTAGCCATTTTTATCCCTACTGGAGCCGTTGTTGCTTAAGAACGAAAAACGCATATAACATATTCTCTTTACTAAATTTTAAACCTTTTCTCACAAATGCACTGCTAATATATTTCCTTATCCTTGACTTATTGGCACAAAAAATAATTCAATGACGAAACGTAACAAACTATTTTATATATCACACAAAACTGTTATTCTGTCGCCAACAAATTTCTTATTCCATCCTATTAATTAGTCCATGATAAAAGATCTCACTTTTCAAAAAGCAATCTTTGATTTTTTTTTAGATATTTGTCATCTTTCTTATCTGCTCTGATGTCACATTTTCAGCCACAGTAGATCCAATATTTCTATTTATGCAGTCTTTCATCAAACTGAATTCGTTCCTTTCGCTCCAAAAGATTCACTTTTTATGTTCTTTTTTTTCAACTTGTTTTTGAAAGATAAAAATTGAACTATTTTTGTCATTCAAACCCTTTTTGCGATTTTAACTTGAAATAAATGACTTTATCCAAAGATTTATTTTTCACTTTAGTTCATTTGATGGATTAGAAAAATTCTAGATTGCATCAAAAACATTGAACACTCAAGACTCTTTCGCTCCTTGAATCTTCTGATTAGGCACGAAGAATTCCGTTTCAGGTGTTTCGAGTGGAGAGTAGAAAAAATACATGTGTTCCGAATCAATATTTCCTAACAGATTCACATCTCTTGCTACTTTTCAGCTTTTAACAGCAAATCAATCTTACGTCTTTTGTCACACGCTTGAAGTGTTACAAAAGCGGTGCTTCGATTGGCACAAGTTTTGCCGCAGTGTGCATTTAAATTCCTTTAATAAATGTGGTGACTTTATGACTTGCGCTTCTATCAATTATACAGTCAGCTTTCTTTGAGAGTTTTCACAATATGCTTCAAATCACTTCAGTATCACATACGTCACTCCGTGTTAAAGGAATCACTTTTATATATTCCTGTATATCAATAACTGATTTTTGTTTCCAAGGACGCATTTTAGGTATTATCCAGTATCCGTCAGCACAAGTCTTTGTACCTGTTACACTGCGACATGTGAGCAGTTTTTAGTCCTCTGCTAACGAGGCGATGTAACTGTCGCTGGTATAGAATGCGTCTCCTTGCCCCAATACAAAAGACCAGGGGATGCAACTGTAGACTGCTAGCACTAAATTGATCTGTTGCAACCGAGAGAGAGAGAAAGAAAGAGAGGAAAAGGGGCTGAAAAAGAGAACAGCCACACAGCTCCTTAATCACAAATAGCTACGCTGTCGCGAAACTGGCAAAGATGACAGGGGCAGGTAGAAGCAACCCCCGTTTTCCTTTCTTTTATTACTGTTATTATTTCGCACCAGTTCTCCCTCTGAGATGTGCAGTGTTTGGATGTAAAGGCGTGGGCTAAGATGCTGTCACTTGCAGGCATTACTGCATGCAGTCTTCTGAGCAGCTCCTCTTTGAACTCTAAGAAAGAAAAAAAGCACAGCTAAGCTTACATCTAGGTGAAATCTTTTGAGAAAAAATAGCACGTTTGACGATAAAACACAAAACAAGCGCAGAATGTGCTCTCAGTGAATACAATAGAAGGATTTTTTTTTACCTCTTCAGTATTCAGTTTCACAGAATGTTCGAATGCAAGCCTTGTCAGGCCAAGTGCATATTTTCGATCGCACGCGCCCGACAACTTTTAACTACTTGTTGGCATCTTTAATTGGCACTTAAGTTTATTACAACACCCCCCCCCAAAAAAAAAAAAACATACAACCGCTTTTTTTTCCTTACTTTTTGGTGCATATTTATAAACCACTGCTAATGTATTAACTGATACAATAGTTAGTGGACACATTTACTCAGTGAACAACCTCCAATTGGAGATATAAGAGGTTTCCAGAACAATCCGCGATATCTATGGCACCAACATTGTTCCTCAGCTTACAGTGTCTCACGAATACGTACTTGCATTTAACTTCCAGCTCAAACTTCAGCAGCCAATATATATATATATATGTATATAATATATATATATTATATATATATATATATATATATATATATATATATATATATATATATATATATATATATATATATATATATGAAGAAAAAACACAGTTCAATTACACCCGAATCTCTTTTTCTTTCAAACATGCACATAAAATGAAGTGTTCTTCATGATATGGGCATTTTTGCTGTGAATAGGGGTTTCGAATCGCTCGTATTTCTGAAGTTTAACAGAACAGTGATAGATGAGGGTAATTATTGCTTATTGTATACAGTGATTGTTGGGCTTATAAAACAACAACAACAACAACAACAAGGGGTCTTTGACGCGTCAGTAATCAATGAATCTGCTACTCAGTTTCTAACAAAACATAAACATCGATGCTAGAATTTCTTCTTAAACCTAATGACTTATTTATTCACAATAATTGTCGTCAGCGATACAAAAAAATGACACTTAATTTAAAAATTACTTTGGCAAGGCGCAACATTTACGACCGCCCGTTTTCCCGGTGAGCATTCTAAGCTTTCAGCAAATGCTTCTGACACGTGACACCCTCGACGCATTGAAAATGTGATACGCAATGCTACCACTAAATTAAAAATATGTGTGGCTCTCAAAAACAAACTGTATTGTGTAACTCGACGTACAACTCACATTCTCTCCTGGTCCAACAGAACTGCAGGGCACCCTTTTTTCCTTTCTCTAATCTATCCCCAGCTTTGAATTTTTCGCTCGCAATTCCGGCATTAATTCTGCAAAGATAGTGAAAGAGATGAATTAATGCAAATATCAATCAATACAGGCAAATGAATGTCACGCAAAAAACCCTCGTTCTCATGCAACCTTCAATAATTCAACAGTTCATAGTGCGTTAACGGTAAGCAAATTTTCTTTACCGCAAATCCATAACCATCGCTCAAGAAATAACATTTGAAATTCAAATGTTCCCCTTGAAAATAAACTCGTTGCTTTTTTTTTTTTTTTTTTTTTACACAGTGGATAGTTGTCACGTGTTTTAGTTATTTCATTTATCTCCCCATACCGAGCAATAATGCTCAACGTAAACTTGTTTTCCTCTTAAAATACTACTGTTGTTCCTCTATTGAGATACCGAACCAAATTTCATATCTCTGAATTGTCGAACGAGCACTGCAAATAAAAAATCCGAAATTGAATAAACTGTTGCTGATTCAGGTTTTGCAGGCGAAGCTGATATTTCAGACAAGAGGAGTTTGCCGTATGATGAATGATGAATGATGCAGACTGGCGATAGATGTTTAATTACAAATACTACACAAACATACTAACTTTCTGTATGAATAGTGTAATTTTGATAACCTACAAAAGAAACTCAAATATACAGAACACGCTCGCTGTAACGATATGTCTGGGCCCGAGAGATTATGTCGCTGCATCCGACATGTCGGTAAATCCGATACTTAAACAGCGGAAAGCTAACTGGAACCACAAAGGTGTGTCATTATAATTGATGTTATCACTTTTTGTCTTATTCAGGACCAAAGTTCACGGCCAGTTTCGCCATTTTTTTCCCCTAAATTTTGCCCAAAGGGTCGCAGTCCGGGTAGAGCAAATGTATTACTGTCAGGGTTTCGGTATTTTTAATGATCTGCCCCAGGATCCGCCCAACAAAGTCATATAGCGTAACTTGTTCCTGAATGAGGATACTCTCAGCTATCTAACTGAAACGTCACATTTCAGGCTTTTTTCATATTTATTTTAAAGAGACAAATTACAACTTCGGCACTCGGGAATGCACAGGGCCGTACATGTGCGTGTTTCCTTTCCTTTTTTTCAAACAATGCGATAATAAGATAATTGATATTCTTCCTGTGCCCATATGGCACTTGGGCAATAAGTGACTGCCCCTGGTGTTCAGTTATTGGTGAGTTCACTTCCAGTCGATCAATCCGCTCATTTAGCCAAGCATTTTATTCCATCAATGCCTCCATATCGCCTTACATCCTTTGTTTGGCAATATTTCTTAAGGTGCGTTGAGCAGTCCTACTGTGGTAAAGTTTTTCTAGACATTGATAAACGCTCCCAAGGCCCTTAGCTGTTGTTTCCCCTTGCCGCAAGGGAACAGCGATGTTTGGACAAACTCCCCCTTTGAAAGGGGGCTAATACTGAATGCCACGCTAAAGGATAAGACAAACTACCCCTGCACCCAAAGGACGACCATTGGATAATATACTCTGTATTGTAAAGACAATTGTACTGTAATAAATCTCTGCGCCAAGATCAGTTGTTACGCTGTTTTGCTCTTTTGAGGCGAAATCTTCCGCCAACAGATTTCTGCGAAATGCTGTCCTGGATTTGAGCCCTCTGGTTCGTGACCAGGACCGGCCCGTGAAATATCTCGTGCCTTCATGCCACGGAACACAGTCCTTATCCCTGTGAGCTGGTTGCAGTTTATATATTATATCAATACAAACTAATCGCAAACCCGATGATCATACACCATTTACAGAAGTACTTTAACAAATACCAATGTCACCGTTCCACGTTCAAAATATATCGGAAAATCATATCAACTGCTTAAGCACGGAATTTTCTTTGGAGTATCAGTATATCCACTTAGGTTATTATATTCTCGTTGCTACAGTAGAACTGACACTCCAACTGGCGACTTCACCAAGTCGTATGAATACAACTTGAATACCTCACAAAATGTTGAATACAATTATATATTTCTGCTTTATCACGTAAATAAACTGCGTGCCATTTCAACAACGCACCACTCTGTCCATCACTACAACCGCTTAGCTCAACTTCACTGCACACGCACATCACTCGTGTTTAGAAACTATACAACTAACATGAAATCTGACTCTTACATACTTAACAAAGGCCACCAAGCGGAAAAAAAATGTTTTTAATGAATGAAAAACTGTCACATTCAGTTCTAAAATCATGAACATTGTTAATTAATTCCTCTCTGTCCTACCCTGCTTTTCACAGTTGTTCTTCACCTATCAAATTATTGGTTGAAAACAAATTAAATCAACCCCCATCCAAACCTATCCCACAGAGAAATGTATCACGCAATGGTGTCAATAACACAAGCCATCCTGAGCTCATTGTTCACTAATTGAGTCCAATGAATAGAGATTGTTTGAAGTCTAAATTTATTCATAATGAAGCTACACACAATCAGAAGAACAACCTAAAGCAAAAAAAAAAAAAAAAAAAAAAAAAAAAGGGGGGAACAAGGATGACATGAACGCCTTCGTGCAAACAACGTTTCACTCACGCTTGAACTACCAAAAAAAGGTCTGTTCCGTTTTTAGAACAAACCGGTATGTGTTGCGATCCGGATCATCGAACGACGGGATAATCTATGTCTACCGCGCTCCAAAAACAGAAAACAAGAATACGATATTCACTTACCTTAAAGCTATCTTTTCAAGTACAACGGAGGGGAAGTGGGTTGTGAGGCTGTGTGAACGTTCTTTCAAAAAATATTGGATTATTGTCTATGTACTGTCTATGTACTTTCAGTCCAATTAGGCACGAACTTGTACCTCATGCACCCCTCTGGGGTTCTATATATTAAATACATAATTCATGATATATCAATTAATCCGCGTTATACTCACCAAAATTCACCTCGAAAATATAACAGTAAACTTTTTTTTTTTTTATCTTTTAACCTTGACGCTGAGCTCGTCAATAGTCAGAAAACCGTACACCATTTATAATACCATTCATACAGCCTGACAAATCCAAATTGCGGAACGAATAACTTGTTACAGTACTACTAAGACACACACTGGTGGGCTAACCGTAATCGATACTGAAGTCCTTCTAAAATATTTTGCATTAATTCATGGCTTTAAAATACGATGAAAGACCACAACCACATATTATGAACTGATTCAGCTTCATAAAATTTAAATTTTAAAGATTGGCACCGCTCTCAACAAAGCTACTTGTAGTTCGCAAATATTTTATTCCTCGTGAACCTCATGTAAATTGAAAATTGTCTCAAGTACTTGACAGAGTGCTCTCTTTTTTTCTGTTCTCTTCTTTCCACACCCGAGCTGAAAAAAGTGAAGAAATTACCGTCATAAACAGTGGTTTATTCTTACCTGAAACTATTTGCCGTTGCGTAACTTGTAATTATCACGAGAACTGTCATTATTCAGGCACACTGCAACGAGGGTTACATTAATACGGTATCCTATCTTCGTCGCATTACAAGCATATCAGCCCGCCGTAAAAAAGTTACATTATATTTGTAACTCTTTGTTTCTCAAACAGAATACCAAACTCTCCTATTTGGTCGCACCAAATAGGTATAATACACAATATTTGGTCACACGCTATACAAAAGTGCATCCACACAGCTGATGTGCGGTAGCCCCGACAAAAAAAAACTCACTCACATAGCCATGCCGCAGTAGCCACAACACAACAAATCACCATCTTGCACAGTGAAGATATGCAATTTAGCTTTATAGCGCAGGAGGTCACCCGTGCTCAAAACCTATTAACGACAAGCAGAGGTCTTCCTAACGGGGAAAATACAAGGATTCGGGCGGGTCGTCTTTTCTGCTGATTATATGTTTGCGGGCACTGTAAAATAACAGGTGAGCCACAAAAAATAGGAAAGAGAAAAACAAACAATGCAGTCTATACGCGTCGCAACCATTGGACGGAGTTAGTCACGGCAAAACCCTCGTAGGACAGTCCTTAAGGCCTTTGCACTCCAAATCGGGCACGACTAGGCACGTCACGGCACGACACGAGACGACATCTTGTTTTCACACCAAATACGGCAAATGCACACTACAAATCTAGTCACATCGGAGCAATAATGCATTTTTGCAGTACCACATAAAACGTATAATCAAATTTGCAACGCGGAATAAATTAATCACGAGGCACTATGCCCATCATATTTTTTAACATTTATTAAAAACTAAACTGCAATGCCAAGTTCTTCACTAATAGTTTTTCAAATCCTGTTTCTTATATTTAGATCTTTATGAGCGCGATGGTTCTGCCCCACAGCGCGGAATCTTTTTCGACCAATAAAAAATTCTGTTTGCGTCAGCCATTTTAATTCATGTAGCAGTTAAGTTTTCAGAAACAATATTGTTTACATATTAAAGTCATGGCAAGTTAGCCAGCGCATTTTGGAATGACAAAGTAGAAAGTACAATTTCACTTCCGTGGACCCGGACCTTTTTCGGTACGACCATCCAGAAAAAAAAATAGAGAAATTTGTGAATTCCTTTATCTGTTTTCCTGCCGTGTCGTGTCTGGTGTGAAAAAGCCTTTAGTCGTGAAATGCAGTTGTCAGTGAAAACCACTGACGTATGAACATTGCATTCGGCGTTCGCTCCAATCCACCATCAGATACACCTCTGAACGCTGATGTATGCAGATCCCCCCTCCCACACCCCCCCACGCCCCCCCCCCTCAAATGGCTCACAACCCAACAACCTCGCCATGCTGAACTTACAAAAGCGCCTGATAATGCTGCTTATGGCATTTATTACGGGTCGCTTGCTTCTCGATACCACATCAAATGTGGAGTTAATGCAGCGCAAGGCATTGTGGACGCTAACTAACGGACGCACCTTGCGTAGCTCAGTCACTGTCAGCAATGACGCAGGTTGCATGCTGAACAGATAATCATTTGTCCGCGGACAATCACCCAGCTAAAAACACTCACCTATGGATCGCTTGATAAGATACATGATCCGATATCAGGAACTGTATGCTATAAAATACCTCGATTGACACATTTAACTGTTCCCTTTGTTATTTTCAAAACGTATGTCTTGACATAGCTTGAAACTAAACAACAAAAACACGAATGTTCAGGGACATGGTGACCAGCAGAAATTTAGTGAATCAAGTATTAATAGGCTTGTATTGTCGCTGAAAAATGCTAGTCATACTTTGAAAACCGGTTACTGAAACTTGACCAAATGCCGGTATCTCTGGCGGTTCTCAGAAAAGTTAATTTCAAGGAAGCCCTAACTTTGACTACACCTATAAAATTAGAGCAATATGACTAAAATTACTTGTAGAAAAACTATTTTTACAACTTGATCCCTGTAATAAATTTTTCAAACGAAGGCATGAGGCCAATTTTTGGGGACGCGTAAAAAAACGCATTTTTTTAAAGAAAACATTATATAAAGACCAATATTTTAAAATGTTGAATAAATACAATCAACCTGCAGCAGGCAACGCACTTTGGAAAACGAAAAGATCTAAAATGCCGCCAATTTTTGGTGACTTAACATTTGGTCAATTCTTGCAGACCGCCAGAATCAAACAATTTTCCAAGGGAGAACCGCCTAGTGAATAGCTACGTAAAATTTGAAGGCAGTCGGTTAAATTTCTGGAAGAAGCAACTGACTACCAAATATTCTATATATATATATATATATATATATATATATATATATATATATATATATATATATATATATATATATATATATATATATATATAAAATATCCCCATTCGGCCATTTTTTTGCCAAACTTGCAAGGAATCCTATCTAAACTGTGGGAGTAGAAGCATTTTGAAAGTTTCTACCAAAAAATTACAAAAGCCCCCCCCCTCCCCCCCCCCCCCCCAATGTTTCAATTTTTGGCGGAATGCAAGAAAAAAAGTAAGTTTCAAGACAGAAAAATCATCCAGGGAACGATCGTACAGAATTGTAAAGCAATCGATCAAAATTGTGGGAGAAGAAGCAATTTGAAAATTGGCTACCAATAAATTTAAAAACATCCCCCTCCATCCATTTGATCATGTTTTTGGTGGATTGCCAAAAACAAACTAATTTTTGACGAGAAGTGGGCATTTATGCAAAAATTAAAGAAACTCCGATTGAAATTATGTGCGAAGAAGACTGCCAAAAAAGTACTTTTTCAAGAGAGGCCCCGCCCACTACGAAACATCTGTACCAAATTTGAAAGGATTTCGATCAAAACTGAAGAAGCACGTTAAGTAAAAGCCTAGATACGTAGATACGTACACACGTACATACAACGCAGCGTTCACGCATCCATTGTCCAAAGCAGATGCTATCCTAAATGGCACATTTTAATATGTACATCTATCGTTCAAAAATATGGTTAAAGAAATTCAGTTGTTTTGTCAACCAAAGTCTGTTAGCGCAGTTGTTCAGTCGCCGTCAATGCTTGACAAAGACACATATGTCACACATGTGTGGAAACATATGATGCTTTACAGCTTTGATCATTAAGAAATTTACCATGGATGGCAATGTATTCCCCCCCCCCCACCCCCCCCCCCCCCCACCACAAAGCGATTATCGTAAAACCTCATCAGCACAGTCGCTCAAGCTCTACTTGGAGGGCACTGCATCTGCCAAACCTGACAGCCAACTACTAAAACTTTAATGCTCTTCCGGACACTACCAGACGTGGCAGGATTATTTCGCCAGTGCAGCTATTGATTGTGAAAGTTCCGTTATTCACCAAACAGCAAGAAAACGACACACCTGTGTCACAAAGTAGTCTCTTTGTCACGTCTAAGACATTATCACAGAGCGTTCTCAGATGTCTACAAACATCTTTGACATTTTTCTCTATAGGGCACCTGTCTTGCCTATATATCTGCTGAGGAATCCAGTAGATTTGTAAAACAGAAAACAAAGCTAGCCTTGTTTCTGCGAGTTCCGTGCAATTATGTGTTGTATTCAAGTAACAGTCGAAGCTCAAGCCCACGCTCAGTATAAATATTCCCCGGAAAATCAAAGAATCTGCAAACATCATTAAAGGAGAAAATCTTTCTCGGTGTGTGAATCAGTAATTCAAAGGTCCATGTAGAAACTGATTATCGGATATATTCGTAACTCGGTCTAGTTTGATGATTACCATGTTTCTGACTATTAGCTAAAAGTTACTAATTTTTGCGAAATCGAAGAGGATTAATGACTGTTCGATACCGTACCGATTTGTGGACATCTCTTACAACCAATAAAAAAATACATTCACGACCATCACAAATAAAAAATGACGTTGCAGAAAACTTTTTTTCAAATTTTTTTCATCAGGGTGAGCTGTTGGAGGGATACACATGACGCCGGTGGGGTCACGTGGATCCCTTTGTGTCCTTATGAATCTCTTTGATGCAGAATGTAGGGGGAATCCATGTGGTGGGTGTAGAAAGGGCGTTAACCGAATCCCTGTTAGTAACGAGAGACGTGGATGGTATGCCTGTGATCATGCCGAGTCCCAGCAGATGTGCCTGTGACTGTCACGTGACAGAACATTAATTCCTGTGATCACGCCGATACCCAGTAGGTGTGTCTGTGACTTCACGTGACAGGGCAGATATTCCTGTTACCATACCGAAACACGGGAGGTATGTCTGTGACCGTCACGTCACATGGGAGGTATTCCTGTGACTATGCTGAGACACGACAGGTATGTCTATGATTGTCTAAGAAGCGTCTCTGCACTTGTGATCGCTGATGTATTGCGGTAGTTACATTCGTGAGCTCTGATATAATGCGGTAGTTACACGTGTTATCCTCGGTATGATGCGGTAGTTACACTCGTGATCCCTGATAATATTATAACGCGGTCGTTATATTCGTGATCGCGTTCCAATGCAACAGGTACAGTCGTGATCTGGACGGGATGCGGCAGTTGTATACTATGTAACTGCGACCAACAAATCAAAGCTTGAAATTCTCCCCGAGGCAAGGCCGTGTTTCATGTTTCAGACGACAAGAGACATTATTCTAAGCAATGCGAGCGGATTCAAACTTCATTACTCGAATATTTATGCCTTTGTGTCCTTATGAAGAAGCAAGCTGCAAAACCGTAATGACTGCTCTCAGGCGGTTGACATTCTACGTAATGGATCTGTACATTGAAACATTAGCCCTCGGCTTTTCAGACTATTTTCACAGATCCGACTGGCTAATGACTTCCCTGCTTTTAACACAGGCCTCCAGGTTAATTCTTACCGCAGTGCATCACAGCTTTGATTTTGCCACGACAATCCTTCTGTTTCAGGCACCGTAAATGCGACCAAAACCAACATCGGTGAATTTTCCATATTCACTAATTCAGTCATAACTTTCGAACAGTCTAAATGCCAAAGAGCCCACGCTATACAGATTGGCCGAACCCGAAATAGTGATTAAATCAACGATTTTCGGGATTCTGGAGATGCCGGTCTAACGAGGTTTTACTGACTCGTTTCTTTCCTTTTTTGCCCGGGACTTCTACAAAGACAGAATTATTGCTATAGTAACGGTGACAATAATGTGTTCATTTCAAACTGCGTCAGAGCCTCAGCATGTGGATTAACTTAACAATCTTTTGACAAATTGTAGAAACTGATATATTAGTCTTCGCTACAATTTGCATACGATGAATTGTTCAGCATTATACGACACTTGAATCAACGATATTAAGACTGCAGGAAGAGAAAAACAAGTCTGCTCCATATAATCCCAATTTATCGTTTGTGGAGTTCAGAAAAATCGGTGCCACCTTTTCGTATTTTAGTTGCACATCTTAAACTAGAGTAGTGTGCATAGTTCACATAGTCCCCACAGGCCCCCATCAGTTAAACACGGCCATCAATAGTCAATCAAGAGCTGAAATTTTCCAAGTGCAGTTGATGTATTTTCCTTGGACAAACCTGGTCCATTTACAATACCGATCTGTGTTTGTTCCCATAGAAGCTACATACCAAGTTTCATTAAAATCCCTGCAGTTGTTCTTGAGATATCGTGTTAACAAACTCATTCCGATGCTGGATAATTTCCAGGATTTGGTAAATTTCAAAGTGCATTTGGCTCATTTTCCTTGGGCCAACCTAACCCATTTACAAAACCGATCCTTGTTGATGCCCACAGAAGATACATACCAAGTTTCATTAAAATCCTTGCAGCTGTTCTGGAGATATCGTGTTAACAATAGTCAATCAAGAGCTGAAATTTTCTAAGTTCAGCTGGTCCATTTTCCTTGGACGAACCTGGCCCATTTACAACACCGATCTGTGTTTGTTCCCACAGAAGCTAAATGCCAAGTTTCATTAAAATCCTTGAAGGAGTTTTTAACTTATCGTGTTATAACAATAACAAGCTCTTGATGACAGACCGACCGACCGACAGACCGACACACGTTCGATCGCATATATTCCCTACAGGTTCTACCTGTGGGGTATAAAAGAGTGAATGAATGAATACCAGTGGCGAATTTTCTGGACCCAAAATCTGCACTTGGGCAAACTTACAATAGGCAACTTGCATACAACGTTTACTTCCCTTCTGACTTATCGGCTACCAAGGTTCTGACAGACGAGACACAAACCTCCGTTGCATTCCATGCAGGCACTCGGCAGTTACTCCTTCACGTAAGCTGGCTAACAACTATGTGAAATTAAGGCTTAGACCTAAGATCAGAAATTTTCTTCTCTTTTCTCATTCGTCGATGGAGAGTGTTTTGGTGTCACTTTCAGGCGATTTGCATCCTTGCACAGCGATATAATATGGTCCCTATTTCATAGCTGTCTGCGAACAGTCACCACAACACAAAGACACCGCTGCGACAAGTTCTGGGAGGTAACAGGGAGTGTCACCAACACACCTGTATGTATTGAGTTCAATGATGACACAAGGTTGGGACTGGAATTTTGTTTTCACTCTTTGGATTTCATGAAAATAGTTTTTTTAAATCTGCTAATAGATATTTTCTACGGAAATTGTGTTTACCTGTGGATGAAAAACACGCCTACGCATGAACTACCAGTATACCAATGGGCAAACAGCGTCTGCACAATCTATGAAACAGTCCAACCACCAACCCCCCCCCCCCCCCCCATCTTCCACTCCCCCCTCCCCATTCCTGCAGGCATCCCCGGGGCTCTTTCGCTAAATCACTTTTAGAAAGGTGATAGATCTCACCAATATCCTGCGAAGTCCGTCTCGAATCCGTGACTTCTCTAAATAGTTAAAGTCGCCCACTAAGCCGAAAGGTAATCTGGAATTCCCGCTTGCTAAGCTGGAATTATACGGTTTCTGAATAACAGGGGATCAGCAGGGAATCAGCAGTAAGCAATTGTTTATGAGGGCACCGAAAATTCCTTGGAGTAGGCAGTAAAACTACCCCTTTTTAATAGAAAGGTTTCGAAATGGTGACAAAGTTTCTTAGAAAGGTTTCGGAGTCCGAAAAAAACGTTGTTTTGTCTGTGAATGAAAAGCAAACCAAAATCAGACTGAAAAGTTATTAAAATTCCACTCCAATTGAAAAAGTGATTTTAGTTTTTTTTTGTTTTTTTTATTTTTGCAAAGTGTTTACTATTTTGCCTTTGAGAAGTAGGTTCTGCTTTAAAATTTCTTTCTATAGAGCTGCGAAGGCGCGTGCTGTCTGATTTTTTTTTTAGTTACTTAGTTTCCATTCTGTTTCCTGTCTTCACATCAAACCGGAAACAGCTTTTCCACTAAAACGAGTAAGTCCAGCGCTGGATCCAGAGGGGGCTAGGCAGTCCAACCCCCCCCCCCCCCCCCATCCATGCAATTCGAATAACTTCAAAATTAGCATAACTTGAAAATTCGCAATTATGGGAAGGCACGGGAAGGTGTCAAACAGTATTCTATAAACCCTTCTTCCTTAAAACCGAGAATCTGTGCAATGAGGGCTTTCATGCCTTGAGCTCCTAGGCGTTGGGGTGGCCGAGAGGCTTGGGCAGAAATTCTACATTTATATTTGCTTCTGACTCACACTGACAAATCCACCTGCTTGTGGACTATATACTGCATTCAGACTCTCCCCCAGCTGCATCGCGCCGATGTTTTTTTTTTTCTAAAAGTGCCTCTGTTTCAAGAAAGGTTGGTTTTTGTCACACATTAAAGCACCAGAGTAGTCATATCACGTCTGATAAGAAAAGCTTACTGACATGCGCGGATCTAGTTTTCACTCCGAGTTGTGGGGTTAAGATTCACAGGAAGGAGGGAGGGGAGGGGCGTGGGAGGGGGTTAAGGACGGGGGGATGAAATGTATTTTTTTTCTATAAAATCGTGATATAAAAATATTCAAATGGAACCGTAGGATCGACCAAGTGATGCTCCCCTCCCCACCATATAATCGCATTCCCTCATCAATCAATGCTGCGTATGAACACACATTCAAATGGAGGCAGACATTTATATATGCTCTAAAACCAGCGTTTTCTTCAACAAGAAAACAGAAATACAGGAAATAGAGCTTTCTTATAGAATGTCAGGAAAAACTTGACTACGTCTCGAGAGTACGTCTATCCCCCGTGGGCGATATGGTGTGTGTAAGGCTGTTGCGTGTTGACTACGCAAAATTTAAAAGGGGAAGGATAGGCAGACGTAGTCTCTAACATTTAAACGAATCAATCCATTAACCAGTAGGCGCGTGAGACTGCCGTAGGTACGCTAAGTACAGCGCCGATTTTAAAAAATCCGCCATTTTGTCAATTTAAGTCCCATCCGGAAAATTCTTTGGTCACTGCACTGCGAAAGAAGTGTACAAAATTTGAAACGAATCCATCTATTAATGTGGCCTGTAGGCGCGTGAGACTGTCGTATATACGCTAAGTCCAGTGCCGATCTTCAAAAGTCCGCCATTCGTCAATTTTTTTCAGATCCGAAAATTCTTGGTCACTGCACTGCGGAAGGGTCCAGGGAAGCCGTGTACGAAATTTGAAACGAATCCATTCATATATGTGACCTGTAGGCGCGTGAGACTGAAGCGTGACAGACGAACAGACAGACAGACCAAAAAGTTCAAAACTATACCCCTCCGTTCCACGGGGATAACAGAACGGCCAAAAGCTTTTCATTTTTTCAATGCGGCTAATTAGGTCCTGTCAGGCCCTAATGTTTTTTCTCTTTTTTTTTTTTGGTCTATAATTAAAATATTCATTTGTAAGTGTCCCTTTTCTACGGGGTCATCCATAAAGTATGTGCAAAGCACAAGCCCCGAGAAAAATGACCAGACACTGGAGACTCAAAGGCCCCGCGGGTCAAGTTTAGCTCCATTCGGACTGCATTTCGCCAGGCTGCCCCCTCCCCTCATCACTCTTTCTCCAACATAGCAGCACAGTTACTTCATTGTCGATGTCTGGCTAAATAATATTATCCGTCAATTTAAACCAGACACTAACTTAAATGCCAGTGACCACAAAACATAGTACTTGGGTATTGGTCATGACTTCACGATCCTTGTTTCTATACTATACCCTTATAAAAGTCCCTAACCAAAATTCGCAAACACCACCACATAAAAAAACATTAACTTTTTTTTAAATACCATTACAGGTTTTTCAGTAATACCTATTTTCGCCATTATCCACTATCTCTCGGTGACAGCTCATTCTAAATTTTCAACATAACTAACGAATTAACACAAGCTGTAAACTTGAATCGGTCAACAAAAAATGACGGCTTGTACAACAAACTCCAATTATTTCGATGGGTTTTTCCAAACTCATAGTCAATCAAAATTAAAGTACACTTTAATATAAATATTAAAATGAAACAGACTCTTCAGAGTTACGTTAAAGCAGTTATTTTTCATAACAAAACAGGTTAACTTCACGGTAAAACGATCGATAACTGAAATATCGGAAAAGGAACCGATTCCCTTGGCTCCTGGGCATGTATGTCGATTAACGGAAATATTCCGAACTTCAGAGCAAGGTTCGGAATAGCACACAACTAATGTATCTGACGATTTTTTCAAAAAATTACTGAATAAATTTTGTCTTGAGGATGGAAAAAAATCGAAAGATGTGCACACGCGCCGGTAGTATAACACGCAGAGTCCTGCCTGTATACAAGGTAAGGGAGCTGGGTAACGAGCGATTGCCGTGATTGCGCGCGACTCATCGTCCACAAACTGGCTTTTTTCAAATTCCAGAACTCGGTTTTTGCTCATTCATTTATGCAAGTCTTTTGATTTATATTTTTGACGACGTACTTAACTGGCAGTCTCCAAATCATTTTAAGCTCGAAAAGATAAGGGGAAATGGCACTGAGAAAAGTCTCAGAGAAAATTCTTTCAAGTTTCTTATGAAACAAACCACTTCCTTCTTTGTGATGTGTTTTCTTCACGGAACTATAATTGCTCACCAACTTTCAGAATTTTACGCGCAGCTTTCAAATCGGCATGCTGCAATATGCAAATAAATTTTTTGCTATGTGAATGAAGACGATGGAAGATTCACAAAAGTTCAATTGCACAGTTGACTACACTCCTAGAAGAGGAAATGTTTTCATCTAGCCACTTCATGCAAACAATTCTCAGGTGATATTTTTTTTTTTTTTTTTGATAGACAGGTCAAATTTATTAATTAATGTTTTTATGTTCTGGTTGCTAACACAGTAGTTAGCGGGGTAAGTTAACTGTACAGTTCACTTTTGTGAATACGGCCACAGACATTCATACAAAAAATGGCAAAGTTCATACGAACGAAGAAATGGAAAAAAAAACAATTTAAGACCTCTAACATGATACCCTGTTCTTAATTGGCGTGAAATAACATCAAAATAATCCAAAACAGCCTTCAGAAAGAAATTGCTATATAATATTAAAGCGTAATTAAGTGTAACCTTTCAATAACAGAACAAGCTATCGTCGTGTGCAGACAGAAGGTAAAAAGTTGGATGGGTAGACGCAGTGAAAATTTTTACAGTCAGTTTACAGTCAGTCAAGTTTACATATACTTAGCTCCGTCACAGCCGGGTGAAAAACAAAATGGTTTCACAAGATGGCGTCTCTAAAGGCTCTATACCAGGTTCTTGGAAAACCCACAAAAAAAGAGAAGCTTGTTTCACACATTTAACTCAAAACTAAGGCGGGTTGTGTGAAATATGGCGCCGCCTCGAGTTACAACCAATCCTATGGTTTAGGTTATCTTGATGTATTTTGATGAATATCCCGCTAGAACGTACCTGTTCTGAGTAAACACCACGCTCATCTGTTTTCTTTCGCTTGATCTCTAGTGCCACAATGATACATGTACTAGAACCGCGATACGAACTCCTATAAATAGCCAAAGCACTATTCTCGCCTTATATTTCTCACGTGTACTGCTTCGTTACAGTCTGTTTCTCAGACTACCACCGTTCTTAAAACCCAGCATGCACGACCATCAACCACCACGCCCAGTTTTATTGAGATATCGACGAACAGGAAGCTGTTTGTGGCTTATTATATCAATGTGCAGCAAACAGTCTCTCAGCGATCACCTTTTATTAAGTAACACCTTCCCTAGCAAGCATGCGTTTCCGATGAACTTTTTCCATTACCTACCTCTCAAGAAGGATTTCTTTATAAGGAAGTTATTTCTGGGCGCGACAGGGGACACAGTCTTACCAGATTTTCCTGCACAAAGATATATCTTCGCCAGAAGAACAATAATTATTCAGAGCTCGATTTGTCGAGAAAATTGCGAAAGTTTGTTTGACAAAAATTCTCTCTTTTAATCTGCTTAAACGGACATTTTCTGGAAGTCTAACTAATGGAGCGGTTCATAACCATTTTCATCATCCGTTTTTAACGTTGGTTCGCATTATTTTTTTGCACAGTACTATCTATTCATATCTACTTTATTACGACACGTACTTCTTGGCACATACCTTTCTAATTTCGCTGCTCAACGTCTTCACAAACGACACAGTATTTTGAGATGTCGTACACGAAATTCCAATAACAATATGTAGCATCCTGTCTTTTCTTTTTAACATTCCCTGCTTAACATAACACAGTTACAATTTCCAATAACTTATTTCTGTGATATTCCAGCAAGTCTGCAATTATAAAAAAGCGTTAATTTCGTCGTGCACATGCGCATAAATCAGTTGCAGGCTAATAAGCTTCATTCTTCTGCTTCCCTGGTGACAACAAGTACTTAAAACAAATGTCGCAATGTCCCCCCCCCCCCCCCCTCCAAGACCAAAAATGACAAAACAATTTCCTCTGATTCTGCCTACTTGTCTTAATTGCATATTTCTTTCGAGTAATACACACACAGCACTAAGCTCGACATCAACTTTGCAACAATCAATTGTGTTTCATCCGCACCAGTCCGCTTTCCTTTGCTGTGATGTGTCATGAATTGCAATTAGCTTAATTTATGTACTGATTTTGAGGATATTATTACTGAACAATCCTAATCTACAATTATTTTGCTGCATTGTGCAGCTGTGGCGATGCTTACAGAAATCAACCTACATTTCGAGGTTCGCGGAGTAAATGACAAGAGATTTAGCCACAATCAGAAGACATACAGCAGCATAAAGCAACGGTAAAGACATGCCTGCAATAGTGTGCAATACCGCAATAAACAAAAACATCTAGGTCTCGTAAAGGTTGGTCTTTTTCTTCCAGGTGGTTCGACAGATGCTGCTTTAGACAGAGTAACAATGGCGTATAGAATTAAAACAATTAGCGTATTCTTCGGACTGGGATGAGAGCTAAGGGGTTGATGTGCCTACGGCTGTCGCTGCCAAGCCTCTGAGTGTCAAGGAGCTTCAGTTATATACTCTTTCGTCAACTCGACCCCGAGAGCCCGCCTACATGATTAACAACAACAATAAACAAACAAACAACATAACAACCACAATGTCTCAAAGGCGAATATGAAACACTTCACAAAAATAATATTATTTAAATCACTTTCTGCCTTCTAGTACAATTCTAAAAATCAACATTTATTTTTCAGATTCCGAACAATTTTGGAGAAAGTTCTTTCCAGTTAACAACCTTTCTAGAAAAAACAGCTTTGCTACTTACTCCATGAAACGGCATTTCTAACCCAATCCCCCTTCGACACTCAACCAAGAGTAACTGAAGCTGGTAAATTATATGAGCATTCAGTGTATTTAAAATGGCCAGGTAAGATTTTACATCCACGCGTCGTGCGTGTAAACCCAACACAAGCGGTTCAATATGCGCAGGGTATTTCCCACTTGGCATTGAAAACGCCAAATGGGGATGGATTGCCTCGAATTCTTCACCTATTTTTCCTTTTTTTTCTCGCTTTTTTTAAATTTTTTTTCTTCTTCCGCCGAATCGGTTTCCAGACATCTCCTCCGAGACCGCTGAAGCTAGACCAACCAAACTTGGCACATGTATGGAGGGTCATCTGAAGTGGTGCACCTGATAAAAATTTTTGACCTTGACCTTACTGGTCAAGGTCAAATCGGGAAAAAGGTCAAAAGGTTTTCAGGCAATTACTGCAAGGCCGTTGAAGCTAGAACAGCCAAACTTGGCACATATATAAAAAACAATGTGATCTAAAGCAACCGATAAAAATGTTTGACCTCGACCTTGACCATGACCTTGAAATCGCGAAAAACGTCATTTAAGAAAAACAATGAGTTATCTCGAAAACGGTAAGAGATAGAGCAATTTTGACCTCATTTTCGACCTCCACCCCCTATACGACGATACGTGAGGTATAACTTCCGGTGTCCTTGACCTCCAGGTCACTTTCGAGCCCCAAACCGGAAGTTGGCCCTTATCTCGAAAACGGTAAGAGATAGAGCAATTTTGACCTCATTTTCGACCTCCACCCCCTATACGACGATACGTAAGGTATAACTTCCGGTGTCCTTGACCTCCAGGTCACTTTCGAGCCCCAAACCGGAAGTTGGCCCTTATCTCGAAAACGGTAAGAGATAGAGCAATTTTGACCTCATTTTCGACCTCCACCCCTATACGACGATACGTAAGGTATAACTACCGGTGTCCTTGACCTCCAGGTCACTTTCGAGCCCCAAACCGGAAGTTGGCCCTTATCTCGAGAACGGTAAGAGATAGAGCAATTTTGACCTCATTTTCGACCTTCACCCCCTATACGACGATACGTAAGGTATAGCTTCCGGTGTCCTTGACCTCCAGGTCACTTTCGAGCCCCGAACCGGAAGTTGGCCCTTATCTCGAAAACGGTAAGAGATAGAGCAATTTTGACCTCATTTTCGACCTCCACCCCCTATACGACGATACGTAAGGTATAACTTCCGGTGTCCTTGACCTCCAGGTCACTTTCGAGCCCCAAACCGGAAGTTGGCCCTTATCTCGAAAACGGTAAGAGATAGAGGAATCAGTTTCCAGACATGTCCTCCAAGACCGTTGAAACTAGACCAGCCAAAATTCGCACATGAATAGAGGTCATCTGAAGTGGTACACCTGATAAAATTTTTTTACCTTGACCTTACCGGTATAGTTGGCAGTATTTAGGAGGATATTCTACATTCAGACATGTGAAAATTGTTAACAATTAATAATATCATCTACGTTCCGTTTTAAGTTATCATTCCAAGTGGGGCCTAATTCGCTGTGCGAATTTCGGTCTAGTTAGCGTATGTGTCAGTTATGTAGCACACAGGGTGGCTGTTGGCACATGCGCGAGGCTTGCGTAACTGCTGCTGAAGCTCTTGGTGATGCTTTGGGTGCTTCGCGTTTGATCACGGCGAAAACAAAAAGTGAGAACCACAACTTCAGCCAAGTGTCAATAATAATAATAATAATAATAATAATAATAATAATAATAATAATAATAATAATAATAATAATAATAATAAGTTATCAGTGAAACTGATGAATGTCCCCCGCCACGAACTATGGTCGAATCGAAAAATAATGCGACGTCGCACAACTTCAATATATATATTTTCACTGTAGCGAAAATCAAAAGCCAGGGTTGAATAGCGGCTGAGATATCGCAGGGGACTAATAATAATATTTCCCGCTTCATTTTTAATTAACTGTTATTCTCAACGAAAATTGACAGTCACCGCCATATTTAAACTGAAGTGCTACTGTAAGAACAAGCCGGGAACAGGGGAGGGGAGGGGTGTTGGAATGGGTTAAAAATACAGCAAACAGGAAAAAGAAAAAGTTCAAAGATGCTCGGAACAAAATGGCAATATAACACCACAAGCTAGGGTGGAAGAAAGGTTACTTGAGCATAGCAGACGAAACAGAGAAGAGCACAATAGATCCAATCACCGTGTGGTAGTTTACCCAAGCTGACCTTTCATCGGGAAATCTCCACGCTGCACCAGCACATTTTTGTCACAAACTCAATCCAACGGGGTATAACAGATCCGTTGCTTTTCTATCCCGTTTTATAAACAATATTATACGCCAATGTCTTACGTTTTTACACACGGAATGCAAATATCAATTCGAATAATTAAAACGTTGATTCCAAGCTTAGCAAGAGACAGTAACTCTGACGCCATTTTTAATTGCTGATATCCAAATAAGTTCACAAGCATTTCTGTTTATTTAACTTTCACTGTATAATTGTGGGTCCTGTACAAGGAGGAGGAGAACGAATGGTTACAGTAGATCCAAATTGGTGAAATGAAAAAGAACATATTCCGTGGTTCAAAACAAATTTATTTTGTCAAATATCACAAAATGATGTATATTAAAGTCGATAGGGTTCCAAAACTTGCAACTGGCTTATTTGCTGGAGTTGGAATTTAGCATTTTGTTGTCACCAATTACGATCTACTCTAGCCAATTCTATCTCCTCTCCCTCGTACCTTCCGTTCAACCCTTCATTTGGAAGTTCAAGTAAAGTTGTAAAACGTAAAATTCAAAAGCCTAATATGTTCACAACTGCTATATGAGGCCACTTGAACTAAAACGCTTAACGTGACCAGTGTTTATGTAAGATGTTATCCGCACAATTCTGAAGGTTGTCACTGTCAGCTGTCTTTGCATGATAATGACTTGTTAGCCTTGCCCCAGGTCAATGTATATATAAAACTTGTTCATTATTAGGTATTAAGTATGTTAATATTGCTACAAATAACAGCAAATTCTCTTAGAAGGGCAAAACTATTTCGGGCATTCAAGCGACCTTAAGATTTTGAACGCTATATATATACCCGGTCTGGAAGGCGTTCACAACAGAGAGGTTACAGTGTTAAGTCTGTTATTTTGAAATTAACAGCCTGTTTTTGGTTGTGTCATCCACCTTTCCCTTGCAGATCAGAATCTTTTCATTTTTGCATCATTGCCTAAGTACGAGGTAATTTTTGACAAAGTATTACGAATTTCAAACTAAAAATGAGAATGTAATCCCCGAAATGCAATTTTTCATTTTTACAGACAGATTTTGATCTTTTGCCACTTTGAAGCTCTTTTGAAAGTGACCAAATTTCTTTGTTCTGTGAATGCAACAAAGTAAGGTTTTTACTTTCAGAAGACCGTCCAAACTACTGACCAAATATACCTTGAACAAAAGAAATATATGTGCGAGGTTTCAGATGCTATGCCATTACGACATTTAGGCCCTACCATTTAAAGGAAGGGTGTTGTGGAATATTTTATGTTATATAAGTAGTACCGGTAAAGCTTTACTGATTCAGTACAGAAACGATCTGAAGTAACCACAAATTGACACTGTTCCCAGTAAACATTGTGACGTTTGATCTACGTAAGATAAGACACCGCACGCCACGTTGGATCAAGATCAGATCAACTTCCGAGTTTTGGTTGTTTATGAAGTCAAAACAATGCCTACTTTCCAACGGTAGATAGACGTTGATAATTCGCCATCTAATCAACGTTTGCGTGAATATTGCAAATGGAAGCCGAAGCAATGTCTGTCTACAAACGTTGTACAGTTTACACTCACCATGAACTGAATGGTTGATTTCTATGTCCAAGCAATGCATGAGTCGGGTTGTATAAAATTTTTGAAATTTGAAGCAGCGAAAATATAAAACAAATCCACTTCATCTTGGGAGAGTTTCATAAACTTCATACTCAAACTCCGACCCCCGTATACACGCTATAGCGTAACGTGTTTCTTCTTTCTTTGATGTTTTAACGTCCCGTTCAGAAACATGGATATAACTTTGTAAGAAATTCCGCTACGACATGCCGGGAGTAACCTTGTGATTTGAAATGTGGTGTTGAGTTCCGGTGTCAAAATTCAAGCAACCTCCGCATTTAGGAAACCTCCCATTTAAGACACTACTGTGAGTAAACAATACCGTAGGCTGAGAAGTTAATTCCTCTTCTGGAGCAAGATTCTGTTATTTAACTTTGCAAACAGCCCCGATTTATATCTAACATGCCCCAAAACGTGGTTGTACGTCCTCACGGAAATAACTGCTCGAGTGAGGGTGGTAATAATGAGCGTTGTTTGAGTTGATAAAGAGCTTGTCTATTACATTATTGGCTAAAAGCTTGTAAGGTTTAAAGAGTGCCGAATCACGACATAATTTAATTTGCACGCCATTAGCCCATGGAATTAAGAAGTGCCTTAGAAGTTATTAGCACTCGATCGAGCAGTCCTCTACGTCTTAGCCTTCACAACTGAGGAACGAACACTCAGACAAACAATACTCACCGTATGATCGCTTCTGGCAACCGATCCACACAGCCCATCCCCTACCCCAGGCTCATACGTCTTGTAGTGCCCGTAACACCACTGCGAAATAAGCAAATTGCGTGTTACATGAATTACGTTTTCCACAGAGCAGCTGCTGCTTATGCAATAACGACAACCGATACGGCGTTGTTTGTGTTGTATATTTATGCTCTTTATGAGAATTCACTTTCATGATGTTTGGAGTGAGCACCATTAGATAATCGTAAGGAACTAGAACCCACAATCTGTAACGTCATATTTCCCACTGGTCAAGTGTTTTACGACTTTAATGGTGTTTTATTTCTGCTGCTGCAATAATTTGCTTATTTCTGGGAGTTTTGCGAGACTAAATTAGTCACAAAGGCATGCCTAAATTTGCGATTTTGTTCTGATTTATTACGCTTTCCGGTGGCTATTGCAGTTCACCCCACACCAGAAAAGTCCGTCATAAAACGTTAAGACCAATTACCCCCATTTATAATTAATCTACCAGAAAGAGGGTCGCAAAAAAACGAAGTAGACTTGCCACACAGTGCCAGCACATAACGAGAACACTTTGCACACAACATGACGTAATTCCTCGGTAAATCGAGCCCTCACAGAAAAGGGGCAAATTAATAGACCCATTTTTATTTCACACACAAGCTGTTAATGGAAACTGGTTTTTTCCATTTTGAAGAATTCAGCATAAATAACAGCAAAGCCAGCAATGACTGCCCTTGATATTCACTTTCACCCCATGATGCTGTGTCTTTTATTCCATGATATTCTGTCTTTCACTCCATGATGTCTGTCTTTCACTTCATGATGTCTGTCTTTCACTTCATGATGCTGTATCTTTCACTCCATGATGTTCTGTCTCTCACTTCATGATGTTGTGTCTTTGACTTCATCATGTGCTGTCTCTCACTTCATGATGCTGTGTCTTTCACTTCATGATGCTGTGTCTTTCACTCCATGATATTCTGTCTTTTATTCCATGATATTCTGTCTTTCACTTCATGATGCTGTGTCTTTCACTCCATGATGTTGTGTCTCTCACTCCATGATGCTGTGTCTTTCACTCTATGATGTTATGTCTTTGACTTCATGATGTGCTGTCTCTCACTTCATGATGCTGTGTCTTTCACTTCATGATGTTCTGTCTCTCACTTCATGATGTTGTGTCTTTGACTTCATGATGTGCTGTCTCTCACTTCATGATGCTGTGTCTTTCACTTCATGATGCTGTGTCTTTCACTCCATGGTGTTGTGTCTTTCACTCGTTGATGTTCTGTCTCTCACTTCATGATGTGTATTTCACTCCATGATGTGTGTCTTTGGCTTCATAATGTTGTGTCGTGTCTTAACATCAAAATGCTGTGCCTTTAACTTGATGGTATTTACTAGCTTCGGTACAATGGACAAATATGTAATGCATAAGGCGAGCTACAAAACTAGAACCTCACTTCGCTAGCGAAATGTTAAACACTTGACAAAAATTAAAACACAAAAATACTTCCTTCAATGGGTTATTTCTTGAATAATATATTGCAAACAACACAGCTTGAATACGTCTTATAAGCCGAGTAGTGTTTGGTTTCTGTTGACTTAAGGTTTTATTGACTGATCTAGAATACGCCGTGTTATCTATTTACGCAGTGAGAGCTCGCACAAAGCCCACTGAGGAACTGTGTGTGATGTGGGTTAAAAGCTACGCATTTACTTGCAAAAAATACACTCTTTTCACATGGCGTTTTAACAAAGAAAACGAAATAAAAGACGAAAATAAAAAGTGACATGCACATGTTCAGATCAAGCTCTTCATAAGTCCCAAGTTTCACCGGCGTGGTCGTAGGGCCCATAGTGTCAGAGAAGAAGAAGACACAAAAAATCGGAAAAAGTGTCAAGAAGAAAAAAAAAGGACGAATTTTGCTCGCACAAATTCATATAACCCTTGCAAGCCAAAGGCTTGTCAAGTGTTAAATAGTAACACCATCTCATTTGTAAGCAGAACTGAGGAAATCGTCACCAGCTGATCTAGCATCAGACTCACGCGAAAACAGACCATCCAAAAGAAAACGGTGATGCTCTATCAGACAAAGTAGCAAAACAGGGCATTCCACCTTTGGAGAAACCATCGCTTACTAATGCACAATCCTAAATTCCTCCACTGAGCGTGCGTACGTGTAGACGCCCCTTCAGTCTTGTTTGACAGAGAAGGAATCGTGTCAAGTGAAACTGATTTGGCTTTTAATTTATTGTAGATACAGTGGACAGTATTTATGTCATTATGTACCGCACGTCGCTGAGGGACTCGGCAATTTGCTTTGACGATAATCTGGCTTAACGTTTGTGTGGTTTCGTGACCACAAGGTTTTATGTTTTCGCGTTGCATGCGTCATCAACACACGGCATGTGTTACAACAATTGCCTATGGTGATCCCAATTCAACCACATTAGGCCATTCCCCATTACCCAGAAAACAGATGCTATGCTATATTATTTACTTTGTTCCAAACTGACGCTCATGATACTTTTGAAGAGAAAAACGCAGAATGAGTACTAGATGTAAGCCATAACCAAATAAAACAAAGGACCCAACAGAAACAAAAACAAAAACAGAAACAAAAACAAAAACAGAAACAAAAACAAAAACAGAAACAAAAACAAGTAACTTGTAACGAACGACTGTTTCGTTTATTCCCCTCCCCCACCCTCACACTTTGGGTGTAACAGTATTAGCAATGATTACCATTGCTCCGGAAGTCACTGATGCAGCGCTGTGCCCACTCCTGAATGCCAAGGAAAAAAGAGAAGCTAAAAATAAAGAACTTGAAAGCAAGAGCAATTATATTCTAAACACTCAGAAGCATCAGTGTCCTCAGAGTGTCAAGTGACATCCATATTTAACTCTTACTATATCAAATGAAGTTCTTTTTAATCTAATTTGTTGCTGATCGGCTGAAGGTGGACGTCACTTCCCAACTTTCAAGAAAAAAAATGAAATTTTTTGTAAAACAATTCTTCGTTTAGACTAATTATCTAGATCAGTTTTTGTGTGTTTATAGTGCTACTGTATAAACTTACAAGCTTCCTGTCTTTCCAGCAAATAAATGCCTGTGCGTAACTTCCAAAAGGACAATCTTCTGTCACAGCAACGATCTATCCTATATGTCGGTGTAATCACAAATCGATTCCCCCATTCCTCTCTGGTGTATACCAAAAAAGAACATATTCTAGACAATCGCTTCATTTATTGCCATGCCATTCGACTGTAAATCCGCAAAAATTATTCAAGGCAAATAAAACTAGAGCGGCCCGTGCACAACAAGCCAAACACCTTTATTAGCCATCCATTGCCGTTTTGTTTTCGTAAACAAATCCAAATATTTCCCCCTCACCTCCCACTCCCACCACCCCGACCCCCCTCTTCCCCCAATCCTTTTCCACCACTTGCCCCGCCTCCGGTTTCCAAAGTTTTATACTGACAATTTTTGTACTATTTGAAAATGTTTTCCTCGTAAAAATATTTCTAAATATGTATACATGATGTGCCCAGAAGTCGGGTTACGAAACGCCTTTATCACATTCCTTAAAGGGAGGGGAGGGGGGAGGGCTACATAAAATGACTTGTTGGAACCTTATACCTTAATTTCTATACACGTCCTGATATTAATTAATCAACGCGAAATGTGGTCAAGTTTGAAGCTGATCCGACGTTTGAAGCTATAGTGCTGACGGATTTTACACGTTTTGACGCCGTATGTCGTGACGCGCTGTGTATTACGTGTCAAATACAAAAGCAAACGACGGGCGGACTAAAGGAATAATCAAACCAAGTTTGAAACTGATCTGACTTGTCGTTCAACAGCTGTCTTGATAACAATACCGTATGACGTCAAACGTTGCGCTATATGCAACAAATACATTATGAACGGTCGGATCCACACAAGGCATTATCCTACCAAGTTTGAGGCTAATCCGACATCCCGTCCTGCAGTTACAGCAATGACGCCACTGCCACGTTTTGACGTCCTATGACGTTACGCATGTCCAATGTACGCGAAACACAATCCCAGCCGGCGGACGTAACTCAAGGCATAATTCCACCAAGTCTGAAGCTGATCCGACGTTTTGTTTCGAGAGTTATCGTGTTAACGAAATCAAGTATCTACAACAGACGTGCACACTACATACACATACACATAAACACACATATCCACCCCTAACACACAGGAAGTACCAAAACAATGTTTCCCCTCTATGGGGGAAACATAATAACAGAAATTAAGAAAGTGAGTTGTCCCAATTACTTCAACGTCGGCGTAATCAGGTCCTCAGGGGACAGCAACCAGAGCGCAATGATACGGCAAGTTAATTTAATGTCCTTTCTCATCATATCGTAATATCCATTTCAGGACATCTACCCTTAGGACAGTCGCCCTTTTTGTTTTGGATACAGACACAATTGCCCTTCGTGACTTCAATCCTTACATGTTATGGCACAGTCAGGCTCTCATATTCATTTCACTTTTGACGTCACCACCACACAACGGTCTTCGAGGAATCTATGGAACACTGCACTATTGAAACTTAGACGGGGAAATTCATCCATCGATAACTGCCCAAATGCATTCGCCGATACGGCGAAGTAGTTTCGACCTAAGTCAAGCAGTAATGATACAGCGCCTCGCAGAAAATCAAACCAACATTTTTTTTCTGTCAGGGACTCACAGTGCAATATCTGAATGACTCCCTCTCCATGGGAACAACACGTGGGCTTCTGATGAGCACAGTTTGGGCTCCAGCACCACTTGCTACAAAGTGTACTAAGGTTCGTCTTCAGCTACATCTAAAATCCAGCTACAACGAGAGAAATGCTTTGTCAAATTACTCGTTCGCACTTCCTTGGGGGGCCAGCAGGTATAAAACAATGTCTGACATGGCAGACATTCTTCCACACGCAATCTGCGTGAAAAGAAAGACGTTGTTGGGAGCTGAGTGTCATAAAACACACAGACAATGCCCGACTGGAGCTTATAACAGGGATAAGTATTTGCGAGTAATCGTCATTACCAGAATAGCAATGGCTGAGTCACGAGACACGCCAACCCAAGAAAGTGTTACCGCGTCGACTGCACTGGATTTAAAATGCGGCCTGGAAAAAAACTAAGATCCACTCCAAGGCCCCCATCATTTGTATTGGAATTGGTTCTAAGAAAATAAATACCCACAAATTCAAATTTGACAACGTTTCTAATTATGACTGGCAAAACCCGGTCAAAATGTTTCGATTTTCTCTGATTTTTTTGTTTTACTCATTCACTTTGGGATTTGTTTTATCATAATTTAAAAGCATCAATATGGAGTTTCGTTTTTATTTTTTCCGACGTACAGTGGACACGTATTATAATGACATCGGTTATAACGACACAGAACCTGTCACAACATACTGTTATGGTCCTCGCTAAGCTTTTCTCCGTTGAAATATATCGGTTATAACGACATATCGGTTATGACGACATGTCGAACATAGCGATATTTATCGATCCTAGTCATGTCGTTATAATTAGGTCGTACTGAATATGCTTTTACTTCCCAGTAGTGCTGTGGAAATACTGAGCAGTCGCATCCATGGTGTTTCAAATATGAGAGCCTCAGAGAGACAGGATCTCGCGTGCAGCGTGGTTGACTTCTCAAATGGGTGTTGTGGTCTGTTTGCAAATTGTCATACTACTGCCACTTTCATTACATTTTTTTCACAATTCTAACAGATTTATATTTTTCAATTTCGACAATACCTAAGTGGTATATTACAAAAATTTGTCTGGCAATCTTCAATATCCGTTCTATTTCTTTTTTAAATTTCAAAATAATCCGACAAATAGTTTAAGAGACACAACCTAGACGACACATTCCATTACACGGACAAAATTATATCAAAACCCGAAATTTCACAAAATTTAAAAAAAAAAATGTCATTTTGCAATTTTTCATGAATCCGCACAAAAATAAAAGGCTGCACATTTTTTATATGTGATCTATACGTGTGTGTGAATTTGACACAAATCAAGAGTTTTGGAGATCCAGCCTGGATACGACGACGAATATAGTCCTAATAATAACAAAAGCTCTGCCACTTTCATAACTTTCCAAAATTTTCGACGAATCTCTACAAAAATACGACGCTGTGCATCTTCAATGTCTATCTCATCCGTGTGCAAAATCTAATAACGCGACAAATAGTTTTGCAGATACAGCCTGGACACGACGTTCCATCACGTGAACAAAATCGCATAAACGCTGAGTTGTATCAAATTTCAAAATACTGTGGTTTTGACCACTTTTCATGAATTTGAACAACACGGCGACGTGTGCTCTATCCGTGTGTGAAGTTTCAAAACAATCCGATCAACAATTTTGGAGATCAAACCAAGAGACTACATCGAAATTACGCGACGTTCTAATAATCTAAAAAAAATTCGGTTACTTCGGTTATTTCATGAATCCGAATAAAAACACGGCATTGCACACCTTCCACAGGTGTTCTATTCGTGTGTAAAACAATCCGACCCATAGTTTCGGATATGTAGCCCGGACAGACGGTTAGACGGACAACCTCATAACTGCATCCCTCCGTAAAACAGGGGATAATATAACCACACTGCGCCTTCTCTTTGCCGGGTGCCCAATAGGCAAACAAGAACTAAACTCGTGATAAAATGCCACCAGTCAAACAACGAAGTATGTCTCTGCTTAATGAAGTCAAAGAAACCACAGCCCGTTATCCACGAGAATCTGCACAAATGTCAAAGCTGGAATCCAGTTAACTGTATTAGTGCGGGCATGACGTCACAGCCACATCACCCTTTGTCTTCCTTCACCAGAAAAGCAATCCATTATGCGTGCCATGTTTTGCCGTCCCATACTGCTACTCCTTGAGCATTCAAAACAAACAAGAAAGGTCAACTGTTATTTTTAGATTTCGCGAAGCCTAAATGTCATTCATTTTGCTGATGTCAGTTCCTGATAACTTCAGTCGCCAGGACGCGCTGTCTGTTACTTGAAATCAAGGAATAAGGTATGAAACGGCGGCAGCAGCTATAATTATATTTATAGAATCCTCTAACCCTTCTCCTGACTGAAGAAGTAAAAGTTTGTTATTGTAGCCAGAGTGTAATCCAAAGATATTCTTTGTAAAACGTGCTTTGTCACGGCAACAGTGGGAGAGGCATTCTGGCATCCACACGGGACTCGCGTGGAGTGAGAATTCGTATTAATTATTTGAAAAGTGGCTAAATTTGAAGTCTTCTCCTGTCCCCAACAAAATATTAAAATATCACAACTGACTACAACTTAGTGGCGCTGTGTCGGCACTTGCTATCAAAGCTGTCAAAGTACAGTCCCCACCCCCTGCTCCCCCCGCCCCCCACCCTCCTTCCCAATAAAAATAAATTGAATAATAAAGGTTTCAAAACAACCAGGTAATCGCGATAAGCAAATTCTAGACATCATAAAAATTGTGTTAGTCTTCTGTATTTCATATATGACGTGTGTGAAATGACAGCTTCTGAGATTCTCGGATATACAGCGGACATGTAAAAAACAGGCGAAAAATAAAACAAAAGACAGGCAGGCAAACATACAAATACATAAAGGAAATCTTTTTATCGCGGTACCTTGTGAAGTGTTGCACAGGCCGATAGCTCACAATGTCACCTGCACAGGCGGTGGCGATACGGCGTCAGGCCCCTACAATACACAAGAAAACAGTTGATTGCAGGTCATAACAAAACAATATAACACCACAAATGCAAAACAAAAAGACCACTCTTGAAGATCGACACAGACAGGTAAGGATCCACCCTTTTATTTGAGGTGGGAAGTGGAGGAGGTGAATTTATTTTATAAACATGCGTGTTTTAGCCAATCATGGGAAACAGACACCTACACACTGCCGTTGTACATTTATTTGTATGGAAAAAAGGTTTAACAAAATTACAACAACTGCTAGCAATATCATAAAATAACTTTAGTTTCGGAACTTTTTCTTTCCCTAGAAGACGAAACAATCATATTCTAAACGCCCAAATGAACAGCTATCAAGTGAATTCCACCAGGCATTGTTCTTAATATTATTGAAACGTCATTTTCTAACTTCGCCCAGTAGGAGCATTTAATTTCCATATTTCAAGCAACTCTACCCGTTATGCTTCCTGAAGTTTCGACAAATTAAATTTTATCGAAAGTTTTGCTTTCTCAACTTTATGGTACTTTAAACCTGTTACAACATTAAACCTATTTGTCAATATAATGAGGGCAAAGTTAAATATATTAAGACATATTTTCTCCCAATGAAACCAAAACTGATAATCGGTTGACATTCTCAAATGGAGTAACGCCCGTCCAGAATCTGACATTTTCTTGAGCTGGAATAGCGTTTTGATGTTTCTGATTGTCACAGTGACACCACCAACTCCAGTGTTATACTGGACTATAACTCCCCCTCCCCCCACGCCTCCAAGCAGTGTATACCCGTCGACTGCAACCCAAAGGAACCCAGTCAAAGCACTGCGTATGAGCTCGCAATATCCGCATGTGCGATGCACATGCTATTTGTCAATTAATTGGTATGAGCAGAGTAATTTGCTCTTTATGAACTTCTCCTAATGATGAAAAAATCTTTGGCTAATTTAAAATGTAAGTCAGACAAAACCATTCAATTCCAACAATAAAATTGCATGTCTGTAATTGCAGCCCATGGTATGATGCCAATCAGTCTAGCATCTGAAACAATGTTACAGATTGCATCCACAATGACAGTCCCAGGCCCCATGTGTAAAATAAAAACAACCACGCCAACTCATGTCTTAAAGTAACTCATGAATTGGAGCTGAAAGCTGAAAACGCTCGAATTCGATTCTGCCACTTCTCCCTAAAAAAATGCAATTACAGTGAAATCTCGTTAAACCGACATCGCCGGGACTGAGCAAAAAATGTCGGTTAAACGATATGTCGGTTAGAAGGTACTGGGGTCAATGAGGTAAATCCTTCGGGACCGTGAAAACACGTCGGTTAAAGCGATATGTCGTTTAAAGCGATGTCGGTTTAAATGGATTCGACTGTATCTACTTTAAATGATACAAGGATTTTTACATAGAAAAGCGAATCTAAGGTGCTACGGAGGGAGTGTCCGACGCACTCGGGAAGCCCTAGATTTTTATATTCTCGTTCTTTTTTTTCCATAGCGAGCACTAATTTTTGTTATGGATGCAGTGTTTTTGTTGGAATTTATAGACAACATCATGGCAACCCATCGAAACTGCCATGGAATCCAACTCAGCCGTTGTGTTTGTTTGGAAAATTACTGGAATTTGCAACTGACACCCTCCTGTGGCAAAAAACAGCATCAATCTTTGACAGTGAGTTTTTCAGGTGTCAAGTGAGCTGAACATTCTCTCTCTGTAACGTCGGTGTAATCTTAACCCTCACGAGTCTATAAACAGAATTATCAACATTCATCTCTGCAGAGACATGTGAAACAACAATCTAATTTAATATCGTATTTCCCAAAGGTTTGTGGCCACTCTTCAACAAATATCACACTGAATTTGTTGTCTTCACTCATGTCAACTCATAACCAGTCGCCCAGGAAATAGCAGTTCAAAATATTGACACTTGTGAGAAATCCCATGACAATCCTTCTGGGCAGTATGTATTGCGCAATACCGTTTTAACCTCCACAGCGTTTAAATCTTTCTTAACATATAACCAGTCAATACTAGAACGGATAAGGCAATTTGTTGCCGCACTGGGATGAGACAGAAGAAAACGCTTGTCCCTTCCGAGGCCTTATTTACATCACAGAACTCAAATGGCATAATTACAAAGGCCGTAATTACAAACGGCAATCCATCGTCGCAGGCGCAGACCCCAGCCGGACACAAAAAGTCGCCATTTTGGCATTTTTTTACCGATTTGAAAAATAACACGATGTTACACAACTTCAATATGTATATTCACTGTACAAGGTAGCATATGTCTAGGAGAAATAGTTTGCGAGAACTCACGTGGAAAGCACCAAAGTCTTACACTGCAGTTATCCAAAAAAATCACAATTTTTGACATGACGCCATTTTAGCAATTTTTGGCCGATTTGAAAAATAACACAACGTTGCACAATTTCCACATATATATATATATATATATATATATATATATATATATATATATATATATATATATATATATATATATATATATATATATATATTGAAAGTCTTACATTAGAGTTATCTAATAAATTGGCATGTTTTGACAAGTCGTCATTTTGGCAATTTTTGGCCGATTTGAAAAATAATACAACGTTGCACAACTTCAATATATATATTTTCACTGTGCAAGGTAGCATATGCCTAGGGTAAATAGTGTTGGAGATCTCGCGTGGAAAGCACCCAAGTCATATTACAGTTATTTCAAGAGATAACAATTTGAGACAAGTCGCCATTTTGGCAATTTTTTGCCGATTTGAAAAATAACACGACGTTGCACAACTTCAATATATATTTTCACTGTGCAAGGTAGCATATGCCCAGGATCAATAGTTTCGGAGAACTTGTGTGGAAACAAAACAGCATTCAAAGTGTGACACACGGACGGACAGATGGACGGACGGAAAGAGGGCAATCCTACAGACCCCCCCCCCCCCCCCCCCGGCTTGCCCGGTTGGGGTCTAAAAAAAAGTGTTGGTGTACTCATCGCTGACTGTGGCAATTGTCGGCTAGGGAACTCACGACTCGTAACAGCGACAATCTTGCGCCAAATACAACCCGTACAGTCGCGTGGAGCGCGCTTAAATAAATGCTGTTCTGCTACAGCCGAGCTCACGTGATGTCGGCGGATGAAAGTATATCCGTGAACCCGTGCTATTTTACGGGTGTGGCCACTGAATTTGTCATATTTTGACGAAATAACCATTTATTTTCTTGCTTCCAGTGAGAAAATTTTCAAACTGTCTGGAACAGGAACTGGTCTGATGTTGGATTAGTTCCTAGAATTCAGCAGACGCGTAAGACTAGAAGAGGAGCTCTGAAAAGCAGCGCCTTAATGACACCTTACAGAAAGAAACAATAACGTCTTACAGGCAGTCTCATCAGACGAATCACGCTCGACAACTGCGATTTATTGATATCTGTCAAATAATTTCTTTCGGGGGGATTTCCTTAAAGAAGTCACATGAAAACAACTGTCTTTTAGAAGAGCCAAGGCGAGTCACCCAGCAAGAGGAGCTTGATACGGACATTTGCTTTCGAGTAAAGCGTCAAAGGACTTGCGACCTCGAAATGACGAAACATTAAAACGTCGAAAAAAAAAAACTAACTAGCACGAATCAACCTGTCTAAACATATCAATACTCTGCAAGAATCTCCATCCCACCGTGGCCAGCTATCAATAACCCAGAATTAAACTCCAATCCTCCGACACACAAAATTCAAAATCTGATTAGTTCGGTTTGAGGGTATTCTGCTTATTAATATCAAATACAGCCTCTACGTCAAACGTGGCAAGATCTGTGGCATGACACGGATTTCCATCTCTTAGTTAAAATATCAGTACTAGTACACTCCAAGAAAATATTTTCTATAAATAGCAACTTTAAATCTTTTTACCGAGTTTTTGTACTTCACATTTCCATATTTATGAGGCCATTTTTATATACCAATTCTTATGAGGAAAAGGTTTATTAGCTACATATACTGGTACCGCTAGCGTTCTATCAATTGCGTGCTGTTGCTTAAACATTTAACGTTCAACTAAACACACTTCTGCTAAATTTATTTCGCATCAAGGCAGAGCTTTGATAAAATACTTGAATTTAATTTAGCTAAAGATCTAACACACTAATACTCCTTTAAGGAAAACCTTTGTTGATAATAAACAAGCGACAGTACGTTATTGTGTTTTAAATCACTTTTTTCTTTCATCACTCACTGTTGATTTGTTTCATAACGAAGCCATATTATTGTACAAGAAGACAGAAACAATACCAGCTTCGGGGAAACAACAACCCCCATGCAGATCCCATGGCGTGTGCCACTGGAAAACAAGTGAAAGTCAAAAGAGTTTGGACACGGAATCATGCCTCGTATTTGAAACAATACTGCCAATAACAAAGTGCTTCCGCGCACAGCATCAATAATTTTTACGATCTTTTCTGCTCCACTGTTGCTCCTGTTCGCCCTGTGTATAAAGGTTGCGTCAATCTAATTACAGAATTTGGAAAGTGGTTTTTTGCATGCAATTACTCTCTCACATTGGTGTAAGCCTGGCTCTCATGAGGCTATAAATGGAATTACCAACATTCATCCCGACAGAGGGATCTGACACAATGTGAAATCTAATTTTATACATTATAGCCTCATGTTTTTACCACTGGTCTCAATCAAGGCTCATATTGACCTTTTGAATACCCCCCCAATTGAATGCTCAATACATGAAATGGAATCGCATCAATGGTGCGACTGCAGACAAACTGTGTGGGTGATCCCTTAAGGGTCACGTGATGGACTTGATTTCCCCCTTCTTTCGATCTTTGCAGCATCAATTTATCGCTTGAGTCAACGTCAAAACGACCTCTAGTTAATCATGGCCTTGTGTATATATGGTAAGCTTTTCAGTGTTGAAAGTTATTATTTTGGTAGAATATAAAACCTCTTTCAAGCTATAAATGTGTGATTGCAAGTAAATAGTATTCATATCTATCAAGATTTTAATAAACAATAGTTTTGGAGTCGGTTTGGCGTCTGCACTTATTATTTTTCAAGCCAGACATTTGCCCAGTTCGTTTTACGAGCCATGCATTTGCACGGTGATCATTTGCTATTTTTCTAAGGGAAGAGAGGGTGACCAAATGACTTGTTTGCATATGAGCTGCCCCTCCCCCTTTTTTAATTAGATTAAGGAACTAATGCAAGCAATGTCAGCAGCTGCGAGGAAATGAAATATGAGTTTAAAGTTTATGATCCCAGCATGCTCATGAAAATGCCACACCCAGGTGTTAATAGGAGGGAACTGACGAGCGCGTCTAGTCCAATGGAGATCACACGTTGAACTGCACATCCGGCCCAGGTATGGCACCACCAGTACAAACTTACCACAAGCGTTGAGGAAAATCGGCGAAGGTTTTCCCTAGATACAATGTCAGTACTGTGATGCGTGCGCGTTAATACACACGCTATGGATTCATGTAAGGCGTCCAGAATGCGTATGAATTAAGGTAGTGAATGTGTAAACAGATGGCTTGCAACTAGATATCGTGCAAAACTATAAAAAATATAACATCCATCAATATCATGCAAACAAGTCGCCATCGTTATTTCAGTAAGTAATAGACCATACAACCACGACGGCCGTATGACTCAGACTGAGTGGTGAGTTGGATGGCTACCACCGTTCTAACAGCATTCCACAGCAACAACCTCTCCAATACCCCCCATATATGAATCTGTATCAGATAAATAGCACTCCAAATCTCACGAATCACCGACAAAAAGCAATTGCATATTAACAGGAAAGAGACAATATCATAAACAGGAAAACTATCATAACCACACATCTCCTCACGCAGAAGCCCGTCAATCTCAAACCACGATTTTCCTTCCGACGGGATTCTATTGGAAACATGCCTAATGGCGCGGTACTATGTTCTTAGAACGATAATTATACACCGCTAGGCAACACCCATGTCTTTAAAACAGACTAATGATACGTAATTAGCAAAATTTCCCTGTTTGTGATTGATTTGATGAACACATAGAGGGAAGGTAATTAGCTTGTCGTTGGATTGTCATCGCTGTCACCATGCAAGGGACGCGAATTTCTAGCTTTCTAGCCAGTTCTTATAAGAACCTGAAACCTATATGCACTCGGCAAAAGACTAGAACTTTATGTAGCAAATTTCCGTCATGATCTTTTCCATAAAAGATGATGTCGTATTTGCAACAGGAGTGAAAAAAGTTTTTAAAAAACGGTCCCGGCGATATTTTATTATAAAGCAAGCTCTGTGGAAAAAACCGGTGTCTTCCAAAATTCTAATACGAGTCTTTTAACAGAGTATATCATCTGACCCACGCACAACACTCCTATTCTACATCCAGTCAACTCGAGTTTCAAATAGTAAAGTCAGGTCTATCTCACGGTACCCCACCAACTTTTGTCCGGCATAGTTCATATTACAGAAAACCTGTTGTGTAAGTTTGACCAGTAACTTGACGAAGATTCATATACCCGGGTCACCGAAAACAGAAAGTGAGAAACGCAGATAACAATCCATATGGACTCAGTACGCCGTGTTATAAGACAATGTGTCTAATACGTAGTTTTTCATTTCGCTATCAAAAAAAAGTAGTTCTTGGACCACATCCAATGGCGGCGCCAAGGGGGGGGGGGGGGGGTTTGCTCCTACTCTCTGCTCTTCTCTGTGGCTGGAACAACTGGAGAACTTAAAACAAAAACAAGCATGTACAAGGACATGACCCAGCCGAGTTACCAAACAAGGGAAGAGAGAAAAACTCTGAAACGAATACTGTTAGGCCAAACAATGAAGAACTTTGTTTCTGAACGTAGCTTTTTCATAATTTTAATACACAAAAAACAAAAAATTTCCGCCAAAGGCTTTTGATTCAAAGGACTGGATGAAAGAAACTGAGATTAAATGAGTATGGAATGCCGTTTTCACATTTATTAGGAATTATTGATATCAAGAATTAATTTTTGATCTCAAAGTGATTTTCGATATCAAGAATTCATTTTTGCTATTATAATTGTATTTTTGATATCTCTAAATGTATTCTTGATCTCAACAAAAATAATTTTTGATATCAGTAAATATGTAGAGATATCAAGAAATATTTCTTGATATCAAAAATGATTTAATGATATCTAAAATTGATTTTTTGAGATCAAAAATTCAATTCTTGATAGCAAAAATGAAATATTTGAGAGCAAAATATCAATTTTGAGCTCAATGATTCATTTTCTTTATACTGATGTCAAGAATATATTTTAGATATCATTATTTCAGACTGATACATTTTTAATTTGTATTTTGAAATCTGCAAACGATTTTTTTATCTCAAAAATTGATTTTTGATATCAAAATATCAGTCTATTTTTTTAAATAAAAAATTCAGAAACAAACATCTGTAAACACACAATGACTGGTCCTTGTATACAGAATATTTCTTCAAATTTTTTACTGTACAAAAAGACGCAATTCTTGAAATCAAAAATTGTGTTGTTATTATTGATCTCAATAATTCAAGTTTTCATCTCCAAAATTTAACGATTTATATTTTATGTAAATGTGTGTCTCCCTTAAGATGTTTTAAGTTTGTAAAATTGATTTTTTTTATCTCAAAAACAAATTTTTGCCATCTAAAATTCAATTATTGATAGCAAAATATAAATTAAAGAGATCTACATTGATTTATTGATATTTTTAATTATATTTTGATATCAAAAATAAGCATTAACTGTTAAAACGGCATTCCATAAATGAGAACAAAGCATATTAAAAAAAAGTTGAAGCGATTAATTAATAAAAGTTTCAAATTCAAAGTATGTTTTCTTTTTTAACTTTTGTTATGAGGTTTCATAATTTCTACAAAGTGAACGTTCTGTCCCAATATACATGTATGGACGTTCTGTCGGTGGACATTCTGTCTGTGGACGTCGTGTACGTGGACACTGAGTCTGTGGACGTTTTGTCCCAAATTCAGTTAAACAGCATGTCCGCGAATCATAGTAAAACAGTGAATTGACAAGTTCCAAACGAAAAAAAGCTCAAATACGAATGCGGGCGGAAAAAACTAACATACATCCAGCTATTCATTCTCTACTGGTCGCGAAAAAAAAAAAACAACCAATTCAACTGACATAAAGAAGAAGTTTAATAATTACGTTACCAATACGAACGCAACAAGAAAGAACTGTTCCGGTTCAAACACCACACTGCCAGTAAAGCAGATAGACTTTCTATGACAAATGATACATTATTACCAGAAAAATTTGTAACTCTCTCTTGTGACTGGTTCGCAAAAATATTAGTGCCACATTTAAAGAGTATACAAGAGTATGACCACAGTTTTATCCAGCCACCAACAACATTTGCAGCTTTCTGTTCTGTGACAACTGATGAAGATAAAAATGTTGTCACCTTCCGAATCATGTGCTCTCAACCCACTGTCTAAGATCCGCTAAGGGCAATCTCAGTAACTTGCACAAACCTCATACAATCGTCAATAGAATCCGGCTCGTCTCCAAGCCCTTTAAACGTCCTAATATGGAATTATTCGCGAACTGCGACGAACATAGCCTAAGAGAAACTCCACCAGTCTGCCTAGTGGCACCCAAACAACATTGCCTGGAGGTTCTGAATCAAATATTATGAGGTACGGATAAACAAACTAAAGTCACACTTTTAACACTTTTGGATCGTAGCAGATCATTTGATACTCTATGCCAGGACTTGTTCTGCAAGATTATAAAACGTGTTTGGTATTAATGGCGTAGCCTTGAAATGATTGAAATCATATTTCACTGACGGTTTTCAACAGGTTTTCATTGATGTTCAGACATACTCAATACCTCCACTCACTGGCATGCCCCAAGGCTCAGGACTTGACCCATTGGGAAATGAGCGTTACACAAACCATGTTCGACTTATCACACGCATCCTGCTGATCAAGCACACTCACACTGCTAATACACTCCATATGAAACTCTTCGAAAGCCCGATGGTTCCTATCTGACTTGCTAATTTCCAATTCTGACTTCCTAATTCAATATTTGGCAACTACAGTGAAACAAAGGTATTGGATAAAACAAGCGGATACATTACTGCACATCACCCTACCTGTTTGGTAAAAAGCGATTGAATTTATTATCACTGACAAACAAACAAACGAACGAATCATCACGTGATTCAATAAATGTCGGTAACAAACAAATGAGGGCTGATACCCCTGGACGCGATCCCCGAGCCATACTTGACACAAAAATCAACAAACACGTGCAAAACATTGCCGCAAAATGATGCAGGAATCTCGGATGAATATAGTCTATTAGAAGGCATCTTATGCCACAAAATCCCATTATTTGCAATTTCTTGGATTCTCTACAAAGATATTTTGTGTTCTCACTTTTCGGAAACCAAGATGTAATTTTTTTCTAACACAGCATGTATTCCATTTTTTATATTTAGACAAAATCACACAATCAAAAGCGGCTGGATTTTTTTGCACCTATACAGAAAAGCAATTAGCCTGGTTCTCTCTTTATAGTACCAGTCAAAGGAAAGCGGATTGAAATCGGATAAGCACAAAAGATTTGCCACCAGAGGGATTGTTTTGATCGCAGGCTGACTGTAATTACCCCTACTGTCTACTTATTCTTTGACACGATATGTTTCAAAGCAAACAATACGAATAACCACAACCGAGCGACAAGTCCACCGAGGTTTAAACACATGCGATATGGCATTCTTGGAAGAGTTGTTCACAACAAATAACTGCACTTCCGGTGTTATTTAAAACAATGGATTTATGGGCATGGATGTCAAAGTTCTGCATTCCTTAATTGTTGTGCTATGGCCATAATGAATCCGACCCAAAATGGCCCTGACCAAAATGGCCCGAAAAAGTGCAAGGGGAACAAAATGGCCCGACCCAAAATAAAGTGAAACAGAACAAAGCTGACATTAATAAAGCAAGGCGTGATAAAATTCGGTGTAATTTTAACCCCATAACATGTCTAAGTGCTATTTTGTAACAGGCCATTTTTCAGCGTTGCCACAGTTTTTCGACAGAAAAAAAAAGAGTAAAATCCCTTTAAAAAAGGAGTGATTGATGCTTAAAAAAAAGAGTAAAAAAGAGTTGAACAAATATTTATTGTACATATTAGTAGGTTGAAAAAATACCCATTTTACAATCAAACTGTTTTCTTGATATTCTTATATCTATATTTTCAACAGCACAGAAACCACTCAGAACCAAAACCGTAATGATTTTGCATTATTTTGCCATACACACAACATGCCTATTAACATACTTCTACAAGTTTTAGTAAACAAACTTAAAAAGCTTTTAAAAATAAAAATATTTTAAATGGGGAAAATGACTTTGCAACTGAACCATCTTTTCTGAGTGCTAAATCTAGGAATTGCAAATCTTCAAGTAGGCGGGATCGCAGAGGTAAGTAGTGTAACAGTCTCTCTACAGCTTTAGTGTCGAATGCACGCGCTTTTGATAGAATGTCCTTCTTTGTAAGTGAGCCAAGACCCGTTTTCTCTTTCAACAGGTTTCTGGCTTCGTTGCCAAGGCTCAATTCATCATCAGAGAGCTGCTTTGTTTTATCTGCATATTCTAAATCGTACAAGTCCCTTCCACTTTTCACCTTTTCCACTTCCTCGCGTTTCCGAAATCGAAGCATGACACTTTTTGTAATCTCCACTATTTCGAAATGCAAGCAATGAATCATTGGCTCTTCTCGTTGGAACACTTTCTCATATTTGATGAAACACCTCAAACCATGACACACAAATGCTAGCAAAATATCAGTTGTCGGATAGTTTATCATTCCGATGATTCTTCTGAATCTGAAATAACAAAGAAGATATAAATATATATTTAAAATTATCACTTCAAATCATTTTTTATTTAAAATAATCATTAATTTTTGGAGTCAAAAAGCTATTTGCGTAGTTACCATAAGTAGTTAACTATGAACATTTTGTTATAAAGATGATATAATTGATATAGAGGTAATATTTGCGCAATACGTTTACTTTTATAGGATAAATAATAGTTGAGTAATAACCTTGGTTGTTGATGTAAGTGTTTGTGTTCTTTGGAGATGCTGAGTTCCGTGAACAAAGACTTAAGTGCTGGGAATTGTTCAAGAACACGTTCACAAACAGGCAGAAGACTCAGCCATCTGGTCTCGACGTATCGGAGAACCTTGTGAAATTCCACCTCTTCAAGCTGTTGATAGCCCTCAAACGATGTTGTCGTGGTTTCGAAAGAAGTAGTACAGGTCTTGCACAAATTGTTCCAGCTCTTCATCGATTTCTCTGGATGCATACAAGGCGGTGTTGCTAATATGATGGAGGGAACAGCCTCCTAAATCAAGGAGACCACGCATAACATGAGGACTATCTGTCATTACAAACACAACATTGTTCCAGGATATTTGATCTTTGGCAAGGGTCTCTATTAATAGATCGCTAATCACCAACGATGATCCCTTGTCAAGGGTAAGTGTCTTGTAGAATCGCACACAAACTTTTCCTTGGGACTTATCAAAGTATCGTACCAGAAGATTTAGGTATTTGCAACCGAATTTCTTATTGGTGTCATCTATAAGCAATGAGAATTTATTTTCCCTCAATACAGCGACAAGATTTTCGTTTAGACTGCGATAAAGTCCGTCGTTTATCAAGTAGCTGGCTTTTGTACGCTTGGATTGAAAACTCTGAACGACTTTGCTATCGGGAACAGCAGCTTTCAGAAGAGGGTCCAAATGGTCTGCGAACAATAGGGCAATGTCGTGTTCCGCATAGGCAGCACTAAACCTTATCTCTGTTTTAAGGGCATCGACGCTTTCGGATTTTGGCGTGAAGAACTTTGTAACCTTGGGTATATTTCCGGTAACTGTTCGGTTAGTTTTATGCAATTCCGATTTTGCGTGCTGTAGCAGAGCTTTTTTCCATTATTCGAAACTTTTACGTCCCTTTTGCAATATCTGCAAAACCCGCAGAACTTATCAGTTGATTTACTGCACCAGATCCGAAGGGAATCCCCATTGTGATCTACAGTATCCAGCCAGTCGTCTTTGAATTTTTGTTTTGAATGCTTGCTTATGATGATTACAATTTCTCTTTATTCTGAAAACCAAAACAAAAAATATTATTTAGACGAGAATATGATAATAAAGAGCAAAAATCGAGAAATCGAGAAATCGATATCTTGCCCGCTCCCATATCAACAGCAAATGATGGTATGACATTTGGATGGGGGATGGAAAATCGGTCGATTAACCAAAATGTATTATTGAAATTAACATTGTCATTACATTGGTAAGCGAAACAAAATTTAAAACAAAGATAAACCTACCTCTTGAAATTCCAATAAACCTTAATTGTGAATATAAAATAGCCCGTAATGTTGGTGAAATCTTAAGAAATGGGACGATTTAAAAAAAAAAGTGAAAAAAATACTGAAAAGGAGTGAAAAAAAGAGCAAAAAAGAGTAGACCCTTTAAAAAAGAGTAAAAAAAGAGTAAAATCAAAAACCTTCGAAAAAAAGAGTACTCTTTTTAAAAAAGAGTAATGTGGCAACACTGATTTTTGGACCGGGTCATTTTTGGTCGGGCAATTTTGCCCCCATCCCCCCCCCCCCCTTGCACCTTTTCGAAACTTCGAAAACTTCGAAATTGCATAATTATTCTAAATTTTGACAGATCACCAAACTGTAATGCCCTTGCTGAGAATCAACCAAGTATTACCCTGGCACATTACTTGGTCAAACAGGGCCATATACCGCAAGAAACTACAAGGAATATTAAAAAAAACTTAAAACCCAGTCAATGAGGCACTTTTAATAGCTTCTTTGCGCACCAACCCAGAAATATCACCCACGATATCAGAGCGATGGCGATAAAACTTTGGGACTTCAGAATTCAGTCATACAGGATGCACAAAACTGGCTATATTTTAATTGTATGGTTTTTAAAATAATTTTACAACGTTCAAACGACTTACATCTCGTTTTTCTCGTTTTGTTAAATACCCAGTCGTTCATTTTTACAATATCAAAATAAGAACCGAATATAGTGTTTTATATACTGAATATTTTACGTACCATTTTTTTTTTTAGAATAGTTGACACTACCAATCACTCTTCCATTTTTTTTTTTTTTGGTGAGTTCACGATGGCGCTAATATTAACTTCGATTTGGATTTCTGAAGCTGAAGCATTCTTTGGTTTTACGAGTTTTTAGTTTGCTTCAATCTAATAAGTCGATTTTAGGCTTCATCTGTCACTGTTATTGCCCGATACCTGCGTAATGCGAGGCCCGAACTAGGCACTTTAGAAAATCAATTCCTCCATGTAACTTAAATTGGCAGAAACACTACAGTTGCTTACTCATGCTTCAAAACGTGTCTAAAATCACAGGAATCACACACGAGGCTCTAATCTATCATTTTCAATCTATGTCAAAATTGCCAGTTTCGTTTCCTAAAGAGTCCAAAGGGGGAATACATGATACCATGCATAGTGATTGCGGCTGTGTTTTGACTTTTCTCTCAGGCTTTTACAATTTCCTATTTTACATTTCTCATTTTTGCCGATGTTAGAACACAGTTCCAACAAAATAATGAAAATCACCGCGCCTCAGGGATGTTTGTTCCCTGAAGCTGTACAAGAGATAAAACGCCTTCACTACAGTAGATCCAACATTATCGTTTCTTCAGTGACACTCCACTCGCATTTTTCTTGTCTTTTTAACTATCTACAGAATATATAAACATCCAGATCAATCAAGATACTGTAAAGACAAACGGAAAACATATATGATTACTCACCCCATATTTAATCACCTTCATGAAAAATACTTTCCAGTAGCAATGCTTGTATTTTGCTGCGATACCAAAAAGCACAACAAGCTGAAATCTAACAACTGATTACAGCAAATGAATTAATACCAAGATTCCACGACAACTGACTTCACGACAATTTATCTAACAACAATCGGTTCTTTAATGGTAAAATGCGACAATTTGTCTGCCGCTCGCATGTAAACGCCCTGGAATGCTTAAAATTCAATCATTTTTAATTGTTCATAACGTTGAAGTGCTTAGAGAACCACATAAGAGGGTTGCACAGACAACTGCATTTAGTCTGCATCGCTGATATTTTTGGAATACAAATTCCATTACATTTTTGCGAATGATCAGACTAAACATAGAAATGAAAACGTAACTTTAAATCTAAACAATGACATGCAGTGTAGGCTGGGGATTTCCAGTAAAGAAGAACATGCAGTATTATTCATAGTTCCCTAACCCGTGAGATATGTACTGTCTAGTTTAATTAAGAACTTATCACATTTGCTTAGTAGCATCAATGAATATTTACTCAAGTGTGTTTCAGGCAGCAAGAATAGTGGGATCGGATTCAGCAAATATGTTAAAAGCGAGTATTATGAGTGCAGGTTCTTCTTCAGCCACATCCAGCCATCTCTTTTTGGATCCTGGACATCCGATATCCAGTGGTATCCGGATCCTTGCGGAGAGCAACAATTCAAATAGAATCCATATAATTTTGGCCAACGTCACAAAAAAACTTCAAAAGGTGTGTACGTTATTTATCAATTGCCCAACTGTTGTCGCGATTAGAAAAAGTGATACTGAACACACAGCACTTGTGCAGTATTCCTCTCTGCATAGGGGAGATCTATTAATGATTCTTGTTTTGATGTCCGTGACCTGTAATTGATCCGACTTAGGAAATCAAGTGTATCATCTCATCCTCGACAGGCAAGATGAGAAAACAGAAGTGGAACCAATAATATTTAAGTACAGAACGCGTTATGTTCGACAGGTGCTAGTGATTGATATAGCTTCAAATTTGTGCAAATAGGTTTGTGGTAGTTGTGACGCAACTACAACTAGCTCACTTCTGCTCCGCTGCATGCATGAAAAGTGGAACAAAATAGTGTTATCTTGACCCGGCTGTGAGTCTGTGCCCGATAGCTCGCGTTCCTACTGGCCCGGATTCCTTGGAAACCAGTATCCAATGGCTCGCTTTCATCCCTTTCACATCGCTATTCAAACAGCATAATTTTGAAACCAGAGCGAGTGACTAGTGCTCCACTCATCTAAGTTCGGCGTGTGTCGTAGACAGCACTAGTCACTTCTATTTCCAAATCAATTGCAACTCTTTTCGAAGGAAACCGACGATCCACAATGTTGATACACACCAAGCGTCACAACACGTTTCGGAAACTGATTCTTTTTACCTTTTGCGTGCAACCATACCGTTCCCAATATTTCTTTAACATCGAGAAATTTATGTGTTTTCATCTAAAATTCAGCACGGAAACTGCTCATTTCAGAACTTCTGCATATATGAGTAAAAAAACTAATCGTGTAGATAAGGTCAAGTGTAGATTGTATTATCACTGTTGTATGTAGGCTTTGTGTATCGAATGAAGAGTACGGCTCTAAAAGCTTTCTATTAACACCTTTCACATTCACTTCCCATAAGACAACCATAGACTTCTCCGCGATTTTTAACAAAAATAACGTTGTTTTTAGAAGTTATCGAAGAAAAAGAGCCTTCTAGAGTCTTTCCCAGGAATGAAAAACTCTACTTTTAAACTCTACCGGGATATTGTGGCCAGTCAAAAACCACTATCTCTCTACTTCATGTGAAAAATTTATATATATATATATATATATATATATATATATATATATATATATAACTGAAAGTATTCCATAGAAGAACCTTTTTACTGCATAAGTATTACATTATATATTACATTATATATTCAATCTTTTTATACTTTGCAATCAATCAACTTGAATAAAGTTACTTTTAACATGTACTCGCACATCCAATTAAACGTATTGATCTTTTTATTGTTTTATGCGCCGAGAAGTTGCGACTCAAGCAGTGACAAACATCCCAATAAACCCTGAAATGTTAAGTGTGGTACTCGGCTTTGTCGCCCATAAAATGTCCTTTTACTCGATTCCAACCAAGCATCGTGAAATACTTACGATTCAGTTCTTTTACAGATCACCGCAAACAAATATTTCAGTTCACGCTGTTGTTAATATACAGAAAGCTAATCCACTTAATTCTACAAAACAGGATTCTATCGCCTAGGATATGATTTTAAAAGCAATTAACAACATGATGATTTCAGGCAAACAACGTATAAACAAGATTTTTCACGAGTTCGGCAAAACGTATAATGACTCGAAAACGTTTGAGATCTGTAACTGTGTCAAATTCTACAAAATAATAATATAATAAAAACATAATACAATAAAAAGATAAATATAAAAATTAAACCAACAACCTTCAGGCAACCATAACAGAATAAAAACAACAACAACAAACATTCTATTTGGAACAATTTTAAAAAAACTGTAAAATCAAAATGTTTATCGTCAAGGCTTCTCTTTTGGTCTGTCTGTATGTCTATCTGTCTGTCTGTCTGTCTGTCTGTCTGTCTTTCTTACAAATCTGTTAAGATAATTCAAACATTCACTGATATCACTGACTCTGGCAGTGTAACCAAGCAGAAAAAAATGGTCTACGAAATATTTCACATTACAAACTGTACTCAGCCTAAAATTTCCCATGCTCAACGTTCCGACATTCCCAGGAAGAAGCCGATGGAAAAGCAGGCAATCGGACGGACAAGAATCTGCGACCTTGGACTTCATAATAGTCTTCGCAGCAGCATTGTTTTCACGCTCTTGTTTTCACAAAAAACGGAAACTGACTATATTGTGATTAAAAAACCACACAAGTTGCATGTCATCATGACTTTCCTTTCAACTCAGAACGAGCAGATAGCCTATAAACATAGACTCGACCATAAGAAATGTGAAAACGTCTTCTCATCGAGACAAAAAAAGTAGGTGTCCATTTTCAATTGTCAACAGAATGCTTACATAGCCGCACAGTCGAGTAAAGTAACTGAAACTTCAATACAAAACCTTTTAGATTCACTCCAAGCAATAGTGTTTGTTTTTTTAAAAGAGATATGTTGATAAGTGTGCGCTGCCGAGGACATTTTGACAGCCCACTGTCAAACTGCAGAAAAACCTACATAAACCACACTGCAATGTGGTAAGCAATGATTTCAGTAACACCAACAAAGATTTTCGTGTGGCAGCCAGGTTGAAAAGAAACCACATGTTTTACCAATTAATGCCTTGTTTTCTGCACAGGTTTTTATTGCTCTGCAGCGCGTAGTTGCTCATTCTCATACCAGTAATCAGTCACGCGTGTAGATTCTTCATTCATTTTGTTGTCAGGTGCAGCAGTTATATAGCATAGTTATTAACGTGCAGAATCTACACACGCCCCAGCTGCCATTGGTAGTAAATATACAAGAATCTAGCGTGCTGCACGCGTATATTTCAGCTCTGTTAGTACACCTCAAGGTAACACCGTTATGGCCGGTGTAACGAAAGCATGGAATACATGCAAGGATCGCGATGCGTGAGACGAGATTAAAAACAAAAAGTGACTGTAGAAAATGATGTCACGGTACATTTCAATTCGATAACTTAAATCTTCAACGATATGAAATATTCATAACCTCATACAATGTCTGTGATACCAAGACTAAATTTTCGTATTCGATAACCGAGTGTTCGATATTTCACACCTTTAAGTATCGAATATCGATTGTGAATTAACTTCACTGGTAAGGTTCACTCTGTACTATAAAGAGCAAAGATGACTAGTATTTAATGGTCTTTGCCTGTGCTCAGACACACAGTCTACTGGCACCAAGGCAAACATGTGCGTGCAATATGGTTATGTGTACGTGTGCCAATGTTGAAGCTAAGTTGTGGAATCCAACTGATATCATCCGATCAATCATCAGAATACTGATCAAATCGCCGTAACATTTTCGTGCCCGATCCCGCTCTTATCTTATGAATGGACTGGGTTTTTTCACAAATCTCATATCTGACATTTCCTTTATGCGAACATCTAACAAGCGAAACATGATAAGATAATAGATTCTTCTCTGTGGAACCACACAACAATATGTCAAAAAAACCCAACAAGAGATCGAGACTTCATATTCAATCTTAAGACCACGGCGCATATGAATTATCCATTGTAAAGAAGCAAGAAAAAACTTGAAAGATCAGCCCTTCAGGCGCACACGTAGCTACATCACCATACCCATAAATCAGGCAGTGTATCTTTTTGGGCATAACGCGGTTTCTTCTTGTACATCAATAAAGATAATAAAACATATTGAGTGTGTAATGTGAACTGATGATATATAGTGTTTATTTTATTTATTTGTGTCTGTGTGTGCGTGTGTGCGCGTGTATGTGCGTGTTGTTGTTATCCATTCAGCAATGAATCGCATACTTGCTGAAGCTTACCAGCACATAATTACCACATACTCCCAGTGTTGTTGTTGTTGTTGTTGTTGTTGTTCCTACGACTTCATGTAATATGGGGCTTGGATTATATTCCGCTGAGGGTTAAATTCTAGACACCAAATAATTTCCTGTCATGGGAGTGTAAATTACTATTCCGCAAAGTTGTGATATTTCCTCAGGATATTACAAAATGGAGCCACAGAAAGAAGTGCGAGCTAGAGATAACCAGGTTTTGTGAATTCAAATCACACAAATACTGAAGCAGGACCAATACGTGAGCATGTAGAAAACGCCGAAACTCGTATAGACAACACATAACTTGTGTCACTTCACAAAAACAACGGAGACCTTCTACGGTTACTGCACCGAACGCTAATACGAAATTACTAAAACTGTACTGAATACCTTTGGAACCATTGCAACAGGCACCGAATACGTTCTTGATCACAGATGTAGCTGTACTAATTCATGGTTAAGAAAAATACCCACGACGACGGAGACCATTTTAAAAGGAGATTCGTTAATCTAAAATCCAAAAAAAGAAGCAACACTTCAAAGAAACCGAAAGATACAAAACTTGGCTTATCCATTGGGCAATAAATCGCATACTTGCTGAAGCTTACCAGCACATAATTAACACATACTCGCAGTGCGGTACCTGCTTTCTGTCTGACTCGACCTATCTTAAGGCACTAAAACAGCCAATATATCTCTCGTAATGGCTTCCACGAAGGTCGTCAAACAGCTGGTGCTCGGCACTGGAGAAGCATTTTTCTCGCCCTGTTTAAGCGATTGCTTTCACATAAAAATATGACAGGAATACGTGGCTGGATTTTCCAACCTTTTGCCAGGGTTAACCATGCCTGCTGTTCTTGTACAGTTCCTCGATGTGTTCTGCAGCTACGATGGGCGCCTCCTTACTCGCGCGTCCTGGCACCCACCCCCCTTCCCCCTCCGCCCCCCCCCCCCCCCCCCACCTTGTTGTGTGACCCTAGGCATTCGCAGTGCTGCCATAACACAGGACAGACACCTGGCACATGGAGCTGATAAGTCACAAGTCAAAAAGCATTAGCTTATGATTACAGAATTTATGCCTTAAAATCGTAGCATGCAAATTAGAGCTGACATTCTCATCTCTGGAGGCTTTCAGCCTTTGGCTTATGAACAGCGGTTTACAAACACACAAATGAGCTTTGCGTACAGACAACATTACAATATTTGCTGTTTTATTCCTATTAGCGTAAGATAATCCATGGATCCTCCACAAACAGAAAAACAACATTACCGCCTCTTGCAAAATCTGTAATCTATTATATGATTCTAATTCTCAAAGACTGGTATATTTGCGAAACTAAAAAGCCTCTGGCCGTACAACGCCTTTCTGCACAGCACCTTTCTCCTAGTTTATAGTTCACTGCATTCTCGTTTCGTTTCCAGGAATTTTCTTTCATTTGGAAAAGTTGAGTCTTTTCTCTGATGGAAATATAGGCGAAAAAAAAACTTGACTCTTTTACCATGGCAACGTTAAATGAGTGTACGCCACTTGTAAAAGGAGTGTACGAAAGGGTGTTCGAGTGAAGCGCCAGTCCTTTTTGCAATGCAGGTTCAAATGCCACCAGGCAAAAAAGCCGGAGTAAATTCCACATTTATTCAAATGAACAACCTCCCCCCCCCCCCCCCCCCCGCCGCAATTATAATTTTAAAATTGCTTAGTTTCATTTGTTCAGGTGTAACAGTATATCTTGCCCCCTGTACAGCTGCCCCCCCCCCCCCCCAAATAACGAAAGGAAGGGGGGATTAAATAAACTAGACTATTTTCCCACCTGGTGTTTTTTGTCCCCAGTTCAACTCCCCCCTCCGCCCAGGACAGCCTTCCCCCCGTATTTCTTTCCGTTTTTTACTATCCCCTGTTCACCTCCCCTCTCCCCCGCTATTTTATCCATTTATCGGGTAATTTTAAGTTTGAGCATAAGATATACTGACGGTAAGTATAAATTGGGAGCCTCTTGGAGTGGCTGTACAAGGCGGACCGTCCAAATCTGAAGTCTCTAGGAAAATTGCGAAGGTCCACTAAAGCGATTTCTTTGCCCAACATGAAGCACCATTTCACTTCTATCTACCAAATCTGAAACAACAGCGTGATGCAGCATAGACATTACTCTTATGTTCCTTTTATTTTTCGGATGCCTTTTTTATATTTTTGTTTGAATTGTGCTGAATTGAGTCAACAAAGCATTTTAAAGCAGTTTTACACAGTTTAATTATTGAGTCCACTTGTCCGCATGAACAAATAATAGCAAAGTACACTTACACGCAAAGAAGTTCGTTGGGGGCGGGGGGGGGGGGTAAATATACTGGAAAATCGCCTAGTATAGCTTCTCCCAGGAGGAGCTGAACCGGGGGTAAATAACCTTTTACAGCGGGTGGCATTTATTCCAGGTGGTATTTGGTCTGGCATTCATACAAGTCACGTGGCAATCGATGTTACATTTACGAACATAACGGACGAACGACGACCAGATCGAGGTGCTCTTTTTCTCTTCCGCGTTGAGTAAATATGTCCACCAGATGTGTATATGAAGGCACAAGAAACGAAAACTGAGGGCTTCCCGCGGTTTCACTAGAAACACACACTCCCAATTTGCAAATTGGAAAAACTGTCAAAAACAAGTTGTCAACACTGGGTATTTTTCATCCTAGCACTGTAATTTTTTATCACATTTAACTCACCACATTTGCTGGTAAACAGTCAACTTCTTTCTCTGTTTGGATGAGGGAATGTGAGTTTTTTTCTCTTCGCATTAATTCTGAAAAGTTTCGTCTTATTTTTCCTAGTTGTGAATGAACCAAAGCTTTGTTAGGCATTGCATAAATATTTGTTAATTACAAAAACACCACCACACAACGCGGATACACAGAAAGGCTGGTTATATTTACTGATTTCAGTTGAAATTAAATTCAATTTAAGAAATGAAAACAGTTGTGAAAGAAGCACATGTGTTTTTTTCTCTGATTTAAAATTTCAAATGCCGTTTTATCTCCACGTTTTTTAATACGAGGTTCTCTCGTCTTTTACCTTTTCGCACAACAGCATACTAAGATTCATCCACGTGTAAATCACAGTAAGGCTCAAAGACGGACTCTCATCAGCATAAAAAAAAACAACAAAAAAAAAAAAACAAAAAAAAAAAAAAAAGCAACAACACAAAACCAGAAAAAAAACAACAGAAACGCCCATCTACCTTGTCGCTTATAGTTAAAGTGATTAGAAAGGCTATCGGCTGGGGAAAATGTTGCTTTCGAAGACAAAACCGCAATTCTTGTTGCGACTTCATTTTACATAGTAATATGTTAAAAACATTCACTACAACGACAACAGCAGTTTCAGCAGCGCAACATAAACGGCGCGTCGAGCACACAGGCTGAAATGTTAAAATGGTGTGTGTCTGAATCTAAGGTGTCCGGAAAAAATGGCACCGGTAAAAATGGCACAGGAAAAAAATGGAACTGGAAAATATGGCACCGGATAAAATGGCACCAGAAAATATGGCACAGGAAAAAATGGCACTTTTGAAACAACGGAAAAAATGGCACCTTTGTTTCTTCCATTTTCTAATATTTTATTTACTTCACTTCATACTTTAGCAATAGAGAAGTCTTGCCTATTAATATTATACATAAAATTGTAAATTAAATTTCACTTAATTTTCATTTATCATTTATTTATTACAAGGTCCATAGTTTAGACAAAAATGTTCTCTTCAAGTGTACTGCGTAAGAGTTATATAATTCACTAAATTATTTCCATTTTAACTGTTCACCATAAAATTTTAGCATTTCTGAGTAAAACACTGCGATATGCATGCGTTTATATAAGAAGTATATTAAAGAAATGTCCAGAGTTAAGGGGAAAGGAACCCTGCGGATACGTCCGGGAAATGTTCAGGGTAAGGTTTAAGTACCATAAAGGAACCACAGTGAGTAATACTATTACACATTTCCATAGATAAAACGTTACGTAAAAATTCATCACGTGCTGACGTAAATGTGTATCGAGTTGTTTGTAGAACTTTTAAAAATTGGTCATTGATATATGAAACCATTCTTCTTTTTAAATGAAATTCTATTTTTTATTCAGGGGTTAATATACATGTGATGGAAAATAAAAGTGCCATTTTTTCCGTATATTCAAAAGTGCCATTTTTGCCGACGCCATTTTTTCTGGTGCCATTTTTTCCGGTGCCATTTTTTTCCTACATCCGAATCTAACCAGATAGCCAATCTCGCCGGTGACCTATGTCAGAAAAGAACCGTATTTGAAATTCTGAGCCCGCGTCTAGGCTTCAATATTATACCAACAAAACAATGACTCAAACAGTTTGGAATTTATCTTTTCACACAGTAAACTGTAAATTTCTAAAGAACATAGTGCAGCCTAAGATCAAAACAGCAAAACCGACTGATATCATGTTGTGAAAATGCATTGGTGGGGGACAACAACCGAGAAAATACTCTGTTGTACAACCAACGGCTAATAAATGGAATGTCGATTAGCATAAGTTGTATCGGTTTTCAACTCTGGTCCCAACTAACCGAATGACTGCCACAGCATGGTACAGTAGTGATGAAAAAGTTTGAATTGACACTACTCTCTCCGGAATTTATCATGTTATTAGAAGCTTGATGGATAGGAATTTTCCCAGGATGTCGTTTTACAGGGGATCTATAACAGAGATGACTAAGATGGACGAGCTTGATAAATTAACATGTCACATTGATGTCAATTTCCCACACAAACAGAGCAATCTGCCCACCTACGATCTTATCACAAAGAGAGTAATAAATGCAGTGTTTTCGTGAAAATAACTATATACGGGCCAGTAAAACCAGCGCGAGGGGAGGGGGGAGAGCAAGGGAAATAGATTGGAGGGCAATGAGGGAAACCGGAGTGACAGGATGGAAAGAAGGAGAGGAGGGTAGGGAGAGGGGAATGGAAGTGGTATACAAGGAAAAAGTTTGCAAAAGAAAAAAAACAAAAAAAAAGACTTGCAGAACACCAAGCTACTCACAAGTTAGCCCTTGGTAAGCATACACGTTGCTTGAAAGCTGGTTTTATCCGATGCAAGAAATGCCCTGAAACTTTTTATATTTGTTTATTTTGTTCTATTCACTTCGATATTTCTTGCTGTTTTTGGTCTGTATGTATTTTATTCCTTTGAGCAAACTAATCCAGAAATAATGATCAATTCCTAAATGATAACAATGACAACGATTTTCTGAGTAAAATCAATTAACAGATGTAGCATTTTTGTGTATATTAAACTGATCACACATCATTTTAAATTTATGAGACTTGAACTGCAAATCACAGATAGTGCATATTTACAATTCATATATTTCTTTTTCAGACTTTGTTGAGCCAAAGAGTAGTAAACACTGTCTTTGGTTGAGCGCTTAGCGTTCTGTTCGTAAGAGAAGACTTGAGAAATCTGCGCGGTAAGTTGCCCTAGATCACGTCTATGCCAATCTGACATGGGAGGCTTTGCTTCAAAGCTGTATCTCTTCAGAATCGTCTCTCCATATCTCAAACACTTTTTTTTTCGTTTCAGTCGGTAAATTATTTTTGCTTCGTACACATCCACAAACACTGATACTGATTTAAGGGTGATTTGGTTAATTTACTTACAATGTTTTAGGAATGGAACCATTCATCGAATTGGTAAAACAGAACCACCTATTAAATGGTTGATCCAAATTTAAAAACCAGCCGATTCCACTCTCTGAATTGGGCAAAGTTTTAAGACAAGACTTTGGTTTGAAACAATCAATTTGCTGTTAGTATATGAGCTATAACACGAATGCAATAGGTGTCATTCTTTGCCACTGGGTTTTATTTAAAACGCTTATAAAAACTAGAGCGGTTAGTGCCACCTCTCCCCCCTCCACGACAAAATTCTTGACCCATCCACAGAGACATGGAAACAGAGAGTGCCGGTAACTCATAAAAGTTATATAACAGCCCCCTCCCAAGCCAAATATACGTGTAAGAAGTAGTTGCTATCGGACTTACTGACCGCCTAGCAGCTGTAACATCACACTTATCACATCACAGGAAATCAGTCAAGTGGTTTCCAAAATACCGTGTTTGAGTAACATACGGATGTACATGAAAAGAATGACAATAGCCGTTCGCTCAAAACTGATCAAGTGGTATAAACTACCTTCGTACGACCCCCCCCCCCCACCCCTCCCCCACTTCAATCCCCTCGAAGTTGATCGCCCACACCACCCCTTTAACGATTAACACATCACTAGCGAACGGGCTACAGGCCTGATTACTCAACTTGCAGCTCACCGCATCAGTTTCGTAACCCCAGACCAAGTGTCTCTTCTTGAGTGAAGATGGATTTCAATAGAACAGAAAGACATAAAACTGGTTGAAAAGACGCCAAACAAATAGTTTTTAAAGAGCTTGCCTTGGACACAAAGAGAAATTGGCGGCACTGCAACGTACTTCACTTAAGTCATCCTGATAACAACATAAAGACGGAATGTAAAAGAGCAAAAACTAAAAGGTTTTTGTTAATCAGATCAGGACATTATCTATTCTGCTTATACTCAACGCGTAATTATCAAACACACAAAGTTAGTACATGCATAAAGGGTAAAGAAACAATTCGTAAGTTAATTATCAGAAACCTTTTCTGAAGTAAGTCTTGCGTTTTTTAAGTACACAAACCTATTACACAATAAGGCAGAAAACGACTAAGACGGACAGGAAAGAACAGTTTGTAGTCATTCATAATCGTGATATATTTCATGACTTTAGCACATGACCTGTTCACCTCCAATTTTGTAAATCTACCCATTACTGTGACTTCTTTATGTGTTGCTTTTAACGGTTCCTGACCGCGAGTGTTATTTCTGACTGTTGTTTTTTGTTCATTGCAGCCCAATGGCTGTCTCATTCAACATCAGTGCCTCAGGACAGACAAACATTGCAATTAAAGCAAGTTGTGGTGATAACAGTAGCTCAGGGCTGATAAACTCCAGTGTACAAACTGAAAATAATTATTGTCATCACCAATTAGAATACCTCGCGCACTAGTATGACAAGTAAAGCTACCATAAGACACTACAGTGCTCAATCCGAGAAAGAAGTGTCATATGAACGATAAATTCTTCTTCTGGCTAAAGTCCCTGTGCACTGTGTGGTACTTAATGTGAAAAATATCGGGACCGGCCTGTAACGGTCAAATAATTAAAAAAAAAAAATGAAACAATGTTTTTCTAAGAAATGTGACTGTGCCGTCCTTGTTTACTTCCTAACGTTGCTGTGAGTAAGTGATGCAAGGTCAAAGGCTACATCTGGTTAGGCGAAAAATGTGATTCTGTATCCTTTTGTTATTGGAATGTCTTATAAACTATAGTTTGTAGGCGAATTATTAATGAGTTTTTAAATCCTGAAAAATACTGATTCTGCAATGATTAGCTTCCGATTTCCTATTTCCGATTCCAGAAATCGATTCGTAATTTCTATGTAGGCGAATGACATCACTTTGTGTCCGTGCTGATCCGTATAAATAATGCCCAATTGTTCCATTTTAATCAGTCTAAAAATTGAGATTCAATTGTCTTTAACGGGGCTATACCTGAAAGAGGGTTCTGTGCCAGTTAAGGTTAAGACCAGGCTATACCTGAAAGAGGGTATTGGGCCGTAAACGTGACGGTTAAATTGGAATAATAGGCTTTTAAAGGGCATAAATTACGGTAAGCAAATTCATGTTATTGTATTGATAATATGGTATTCCAAAGATAGAATGTTTCATTTATAATAAGTATATTTGTAATCAAAAGAATTTAATAAAGTTTATAATTGAAAAGTTTAGCAGTGATAAGTGTTTAATCAAATATTGATAGAATTAATTAGATTTGTGATTAATCAATATTGGAGAATTAATTAGTCTAGTGTTTTAGAAATTAGAAAATTACTATTTTAAATAAGTGGCAAATACGTATGTATTTCAGTCAATCGGCGTTATAACGGCGTTTCAATAGGCGTTTCGGCGTTCAGCGTTACGACGTTACGAAGTTAGACGTCAGTGGTTGGCGTTTAATAATTGGCATTAGTGTAATCAATTGCTGTGATTAATTTTAATGTCCTTTCAACGTCGCATTGCGTAATAAAGTGCTTAGTATTTAAATCAGACAAAGTCTTTAATTCCGATTTAACTATTGGCATATTTATTTGTCATCTGAATTTGGCGTTGTTAACGTAGTTCAGTATTGGCGTATAAATGTGTCATCACATTTCTTATTGACGTAATTTTAAAAAGTTTTGTCAATTCTTATTGACGTAATTTAAAATAGTCAATTTGGTCAATTTTTTATTGACGTAGTTTAAAAAAAAAACGATCGTAATTAAAGAATTGCGAGAAAGACGGCGTTTAAGAAATAAACGTCATTTTAAGCGTAGTTTAAAAAGGTTGTAATTACGCAAAGCGATTTAGAAGGCATTAAATTGTCATGGCAACGGAAGAGGGAGAAATGATGACGACACGCAGCACTGTTGAAAGGCAGCTGTCAGAGAGAGGTGTTGCTTATCAAATGGATACAGAACAGACGCTCTTCCACGAAGCCGAGCGGAAGGCTAAACAGCTCGATGAAGAGATGAAAAGTGCCTTCCCCCCAGATATGAGGCGTGTTCAAAACATGCACGCGCAATTTATTGCCTCCTTAGACAGATACATGTCAAAGGCCAGTGAAATACTGGAACTGCTGAAAGGAGAGCAAAAAGAGTCCTTTTTAAAGGACTACGAGTCCAGACGCCAGTATTTGGCATCAATTCAAAACTGTGCCAGCAGCTTCCTGGTACAGTGGAGAACCGAAGAAGGGTATCCCACGCCAGAAGAGCAAGATAAAGGCGAAAAGTCCCAGAAAAGGAGGAGAATACTTCAAGAAAAACTACAGATAGAGAGAGCAGAGTTTGAACTCGAAGAAAGAAGAAAGATCTTCGAACTCCAGCAGAGAAAGAGGGAGCTGGAACTGGAGGAAGAACATTTGGGTACTGCTACGGCATCTCAGGTCAGGAATCGGTCAGCTAGTAGAGGTAATCTTGTACTTTCAGACGACCGGTCTCGCAGTAGATGTAATTCTGTAGTTCAAAGGGAAAGTTGTAACTTTGATGGTAAAACAGGAAACAGAGAATTTTCACCTGATCGATCAATGTCTCAAAATTCTGTAGTTTTAGAGTCAATCGTCAGGCATTTGAGAAAGCCGACCTTCGATTTCGAAAAGTTCGATGGTAACCCTTTAAAATTTGTTAAATTTATGCGGCAATTTAAATTGAATGCTCTGCCATTTTGTGAGTCAGACGCAGAGAAAATCGCGTTACTCGAGCAATATACTACCGGTGAGGCAAATCAAATCGTGGCCGGTTTTACCCACCTCAGTGACAATTTGGCATTTGAAAGTGCTATGCAAAAGCTAGAAAAACGTTATGGAAACAAAGAGTTGATTGCTCAAACGTACATTAGCCGTGCGTTAGAGTGGCCTCAACTAAAATCTAACGATAGCAAAGAGTTAGATAGGTACGCTCTATTTCTAACTGAAATTAATAGTGCGATCCAAGACATCGATGAAGTGAAAATTCTCGAATACCCAGAAAATATGAAACGCTTGATAGCAAAACTGCCGTTCTATTTGCATCATAGTTGGCGTTCTTACGCTGACAAAATTCGAGAAAAGGAAAACAAATTAACCTTCCAAGACTTGACTAAGTTTGTCGAGCACGAGGCAAAGAAGGCCAATGACCCAATTTTTGGACAACAGGCCTTTCAGTGCATTGGCATTAAAAAAGAAAAACAAAAGAAAAAGAAAGGCAGCAGTTTTGCTACAAGTGAGAGAGGAGAAAACAGAAGCACCACAAAGGTGTGTTTGTATTGTAAGAAGGACAACCATGCTTTAGCTGGTTGTCTTCAGTTTGCAAAATTAGAGATGACTGAAAAGAAAAAGTTTATAAGAGAAAACAAAGGTTGTTTTGTGTGTTTGAAACAAGGGCACATAGCAAAGAAATGCAAGTCAACTCTAGCTTGCAAGAAGTGTAACGGTAAGCATGCGACTAGCATGCATGAAGAACGAAAAGGCAGTACAGTTGCCCCGAGCGATCAAAACGCAGAAAACGAACAGAAAACCACTACATCTGGTGAGACACATGAATCACCAGTGTCTTGTGGTAATACGGGAGCCGGAGAAAATGAATTCTGTACTCTGGCTATTATTCCCGTTCAAATAGCCTTGAAAGGAAAGCCTAAGTCTATCCAGACTTATGCTTTCCTAGACAGTGGCAGCAGTGTTAGTTTTATAGATTCAAATCTGGCTAAACAACTGGGTGCTACTGGAAGGAAAAGAAAGGTAACTTTGGACACCATGGGCAAAGAATATGACATGGTATCTGAAGTTATCAGCGGAATAGAAATTGCCGATATACAAGGCAATAACAAAGTGGAACTTCCAAATGTTCTGACCAAAGACAGAATGCCGGTAACACCGGAATATATTCCCAGAAATAACGATATCAGGGGTTGGTCTCATATGAAGGGAGTGAACCTTCCAGAAATAAACGCAGACATCGGGTTGCTATTAGGCAACAACATTCCTGACATTATGTGTCCATTAGAAACTAGAAGGGGCCCAAAGGGGAGTCCACTAGCTATAAGGACTCAGATAGGATGGGTGGCATATAACGTCATCCGAAAAACAACTGGAGGTAAGTATTCCGTCAACAGAGCCGCAGTCATTGAGGCAAAAGAGGTAGGTGAACTCGAAAGACTTGAGAAACTGTATCAAGATTCGGTCAACATTGATTGTCCAGAGAAAATTATCAATGATAAGAAAGAGAATTCACAAGAAGACAAAGTCTTCTTAAAGAAGGTGAGTACCTCTATAAAAAGAGACGGAGATTTTTACGAAATAGGTCTCCCATTCAAAACTCTAGAGGTTCATCTGCCAAACAACTTCACGCAGGCACAAGTCAGGTTAGGGCATCTTAAACAAAAGATGCGAAACAATGAAGCGTTTGCCATTAAATACAAGCAGTTCATGGCAGATGTGCTAGAAAAGAGGTATGCTGAGAAGGTACCAGAAAACGAAATAAATAGGACTGACGGGAAATTATTTTACATTCCCCACTTTGGCGTATTCCACCCAAAAAAGCCAGACAAAATTAGAGTTGTGTTTGATTGTGCAGCAAAATTCAATGGAAGGTCGTTAAATGACAATTTATTACAAGGACCAAACCTTACAAATAACCTAACAGGCGTTTTACTTAGGTTTCGAGAAGACCCAGTAGCTATCATGGCTGATATTGAATCTATGTTTCATCGGGTACGCGTCGCGAAAGACGATCGAGATTGTTTACGTTTCTTGTGGTGGCCAAACGGTGACCTCGACAAGAACCCAGAGGTTTACAGAATGTGCGTGCATCTATTTGGTGCAACAAGCTCACCAAGCTGCTCATCGTATGCACTTCAAGCAACGGCGAAAGACAATGAGAAGGAATTTGATTCTGATACAATACAAACGTTGCAACGTAATTTCTATGTCGACGATTGTATCAAATCAGTAGAAAACGACGAAAAGGCCGCAAATTTGTTTAAAAATTTAACGAAGTTATGCAGTCTAGGAGGCTTTCGCCTCACAAAATGGGTTTCAAACAGCAGAAGAGTGCTGGATTTGATACCTGAAAGCGAAAAGGCAAAAACAGTTAAAGATTTGGATCCAAAGACCGATATTTTGCCAATCGAGCGTACGTTGGGGGTGTTTTGGTGTGTTGAAACAGACAGTTTCTGTTTCAAAATTGAAATTCAAGACAAACCAAGAACAAGACGAGGAATCTTATCAGTTACCAGCTCAATTTATGATCCACTAGGTTTGGCATGTCCATTCATACTTCCTGCCAAGGTGCTACTTCAAGAATTGTGCAAGAAGGGGTTTGGCTGGGATGCAAAATTATCAGAAGCAGATTTGGCTGTTTGGGAAAAATGGCTTTTAGAAATTAAAGGTGTGGAAAACTTCAGAATAGAAAGGTGTTTCAAAAGTGAAACACAACAAAAGGCAAAATTTGAGCTGCACACTTTCTGTGATGCATCTGAAAAGGCCTATGCAGTGGTAACGTACTTACGGGTAATTACTGGAAATAATATCAAGTGCTCTTTAGTGATGGCAAAATCTCGGGTAGCTCCATTAAAGAAACAGTCAATCGTTCGATTGGAGCTAATGGCTTGCACACTTGGGGTACGGTTGGCAAAGCTCATACATGATGAGTTAGACATCACTATAGATCAAGAGTATTTCTGGACAGATAGCATGTCCGTTTTAAAATACATAGCGAATGAAAGGACTCGGTTCCACACCTTTGTGGCAAACCGGATCAGCGTTATCAGGGAAGGGTCAAAGGTATCTGACTGGCACTATATAAACACAAAAACAAACCCAGCGGATATTGCTTCGAGGGGTTTATCCACAAAACATGATAACCTGGCACAGCAATGGTTCAAAGGACCAGAGTTTTTGTACGAAAGAGAATGGCCAGAGGAAACTTATGACCGAGACCTAGAAGATGACCCAGAGGTCAAGGTAAGTGCATATGTAAGTATGGAATCAAAACGTGAAACGGAACAGAAACTATTTGGAAAGTTTTCGGACTGGAGAAAACTAGTAAGGGTTTTCTCCCGAGTGTTGAAATTTGTATTCAACACAAAGTATTGGGTGGCAACGCGCAAAAGTGTGGTGGCAAATTCTGCCGACCAATCAAAAGTCAACCAATCGGTTCAAGTACTCAAACAAACAAAGGCCAAAACCGAGCACGGTTTGAGTAGTAATGACTTGCAAAACGCAGAAATGTTCATTTTTCGATACGTCCAAGAATGTTATTTTGGAGAAGAGATAAAAGCAGTAGAAAATGGACTCTCAGTGAAGAGGTCTAGCCAAATGTCAAAATTAGACCCAATCTTTGAAAATGGAATATTGCGAGTGGGCGGAAGGTTGTCACGAGCTAATCTTGAGCATGACGTTAAACACCCAATACTCCTCCCACGAAGGTCGCATCTTTCAGAACTACTGGTGCGATACGCACACCAACAGGTAGGTCACTTGGGCAAAAACGCAATAGTCTCATATTTGAGACAGAGATATTGGATTCTTGGGGTAAATGTATTGGCAAAAAAGATAGTATCAAAATGTGTAGTCTGTAGAAAATATAGAGCAAGGCCTCTAAACCAAAAGATGGCGGATTACCCAATTGAAAGGGTGACTGCACACGTTCCAGTATTTTCCCGGTGTGGGGTAGATTATATGGGTCCGATAGAGATTAAAGTCAAAAGATCAAGGGTTAAACGCTGGATAGTAGTGTTTACTTGTTTAGTCAGTAGAGCAGTTCATTTAGAAGTAGCTGCTTCATTAGACACAGATTCGTGTATAAATGCATTAAGACGGTTCATATCAAGACGAGGTCCAGCAGAGGTAATGAAATCGGACAACGGAACAAATTTTGTAGGAGCTCAACACGAGCTCAAAGAAGAATTCGCTAAGTTAGACAAGGAAAAGGTGTATCAGTTTTGTCTAGAAAAGGGGATAAATTGGCAATTTAATACACCATCTGCCTCTCACTTCGGTGGGGTATGGGAAAGATTAATAAAGTCAGTTAGGCAAATCATGTATGGGTTGACCAGAGAACAAACCTTCAAATTTGATGAAGAGGGTCTCAGAACATTAGCTTGCGAAATAGAAAATATCCTGAACAATCGAACCTTAACACAATTGTCAACCGATGCTAATGACTTGACCCATTTGACTCCGAATCACCTGCTTTTGTTACGATCAGGGTCAAAATGTCCTCCTGGTATATTTGACAAAGATGATACATATTGTCGTAGGAAATGGAAACAGGTGCAGTACGTTGCACAAATGTTTTGGCAAAGATTTGTTAAGGAATATGTCACAATGCTGCAGGAGAGACAAAAATGGGAACGACCAAAACGAAACGTTCAAGTCGGTGATTTGGTGTTGTTGGTGGACAATAGTCCAAGAAATTCATGGCGTCTAGCAAGGGTTATAGAAACGTACCCAGATAGATTTGGATTTGTTAGGAGTGCGCGGGTCAAAACTCAATGCAATGTGCTCGACCGACCTGTACACAAAATGTGTTTGATATTAGAAGGAGCTTGTAATGATGCTTAAAATAAATATATGTGTGTTTGACAAGTTATGTTTTGTATCAATTATTTAACCTTTGTTTATAGTTTAGTGTTTTAATTGTTTATTTAACAATGTAAAAGGGAGCCGGAATGTAACGGTCAAATAATTAAAAAAAAAAAATGAAACAATGTTTTTCTAAGAAATGTGACTGTGCCGTCCTTGTTTACTTCCTAACGTTGCTGTGAGTAAGTGATGCAAGGTCAAAGGCTACATCTGGTTAGGCGAAAAATGTGATTCTGTATCCTTTTGTTATTGGAATGTCTTATAAACTATAGTTTGTAGGCGAATTATTAATGAGTTTTTAAATCCTGAAAAATACTGATTCTGCAATGATTAGCTTCCGAATTCCTATTTCCGATTCCAGAAATCGATTCGTAATTTCTATGTAGGCGAATGACATCACTTTGTGTCCGTGCTGATCCGTATAAATAATGCCCAATTGTTCCATTTTAATCAGTCTAAAAATTGAGATTCAATTGTCTTTAACGGGGCTATACCTGAAAGAGGGTTCTGTGCCAGTTAAGGTTAAGACCAGGCTATACCTGAAAGAGGGTATTGGGCCGTAAACGTGACGGTTAAATTGGAATAATAGGCTTTTAAAGGGCATAAATTACGGTAAGCAAATTCATGTTATTGTATTGATAATATGGTATTCCAAAGATAGAATGTTTCATTTATAATAAGTATATTTGTAATCAAAAGAATTTAATAAAGTTTATAATTGAAAAGTTTAGCAGTGATAAGTGTTTAATCAAATATTGATAGAATTAATTAGATTTGTGATTAATCAATATTGGAGAATTAATTAGTCTAGTGTTTTAGAAATTAGAAAATTACTATTTTAAATAAGTGGCAAATACGTATGTATTTCAGTCAATCGGCGTTATAACGGCGTTTCAATAGGCGTTTCGGCGTTCAGCGTTACGACGTTACGAAGTTAGACGTCAGTGGTTGGCGTTTAATAATTGGCATTAGTGTAATCAATTGCTGTGATTAATTTTAATGTCCTTTCAACGTCGCATTGCGTAATAAAGTGCTTAGTATTTAAATCAGACAAAGTCTTTAATTCCGATTTAACTATTGGCATATTTATTTGTCATCTGAATTTGGCGTTGTTAACGTAGTTCAGTATTGGCGTATAAATGTGTCATCACACGGCCGTTCTTCTTCGGACTAACCGAGAATTCACACTAAGCAACTGAATGATAACCATTGTATCTAGATCACCGAGTTTCCTTAACATACCTTAAAATACAGCCAAACATCTAAATAACGAATACCTTCGGGGTCAAGAGTAAAGTTCACTACATGGTGCTACTCTTTAATAAGACGCGAAACATTATAGAGTTTTTATGAACTGAACTTAAAAATATTCCAATATTAGAAGTTGTTTCTCAATCAAATATGTTCCGATTAGCATTGGGAACCAACATCAACAATAACTGCTCGTAAATTTTTAATCTAGGAAAAGGTGTGACAAGGCAACAGTTCTGCTGTCTTCAGAGTTTCTTGTGGAAACACTAATAATGTTTGCTTGAAAACTACTAGCAAATTTGTAAATTATACAGCAGTAACAAATCGACGTTCAATCACTTTTAGAAACTGGTGTTTTACAATGTAAATGTAAATATTTCCTTTCAGATATGCTTTGATATTTCACAAACAGGCGTTCTTTGTAGTGTTTTAGGGCAAAACATCGCATAGCTCTATTTTTTTTGTTCTGAACAAAATAAAAAAGATCACGAAAAACGTTAGCCACAAGTTTTATCGTATTTTTTCCTTGACACTGAACAACTATTTCTATTCAAAAAGAAGTTTTCCGTTGTTATTTATACTAAAATAGATAATGTGGCGAAGTATTCACTGAATTATAGCAAATGACTGGCTACTAAACTTTAGATATCGCAATACGAAGCGCAATACAAAGGAAATAGCGCGATATATATCGTTAGACAAAAATTGCAGCAACACCTATCCTTATTTTTTTAACATAAACAAAGACAGATTTGGCTATAAGACGCCATTCCTATTATCTGTGAAGAAATTTTGTGCTCTGATTGACTGCCATAGATGAGTAAAAATCCTGATGAACCTTCAAAAGTTGTCTAAAATAGAATTTCAACAAATGTCAAAATTGGTCTGTATTATTATGTCAAACTTTCAAACACCCATTAAATACGCATTAATAGTTGGGACAAATCCCTTAAGGTATTAGTAAATAATCGTGCACAACTATTTTGCTTTTTTAACACTTGACAAGTCTTTGACTTGGTCAAGGCTTATATGAATTTGTGCGGGCAGCCGTTGGTGTTTTTTTTCCTGACAGCAAAATTCATTTTCTTGTCTCAGCTTCTCTTGACACCACAGGCCTAGGACAACAAAACTTTGTACTTATGTAGAACTTGGTCTGAGGGTGTGCATTCCGCCTTTTTTTGTCTATGATTTCGTTTTCATGCTTAAAACTCCATGTGAAAACAGCTGATTTTAGAATAGATAACAAGTGTTAACTACAGCGCATTTAAAAGCAAAGTACTGGTTGAGCAAAACAACACAGCCTACGGGCGCTACCTGCATAGAGAAAGATTGCCAGGCGGTTCAATCCATGACGGTTGAGCCAAAGATACCAAGCAGATGTACACGGTTTATAAACGGAATTCAAGCTGTGATATTTGCTAATATATCAACGGCATGACAAATTCATTAGAAAAAACTTGTCCAAATAAAACAACTGACATACTAATAAGTCCAAAATATTAATATTATTTGAGAACGGGGGTGGCGGTGAGGGGAGCGTCCAGGTGATTTCCGCGGGAAGGGGAGGGGGGCCTTTAGAGTCATTGAGATCGCATGCCAAAATGACTTTTGCTTTTTAACTTGTAATGTTTGTCAAGTGTTGAAGATTTAGCTTGCGAAATGCGGTTCTAGTTTACGAATGTACTGTCTTTATTCAACACTTGTATATCTAATGCAAAAGGAAAAAAATACAGATTCTTTAGATGAAAACTCGTGTGTAAACAAATTGTAGAATACATTTCAAACTAGAGATTGCTGTATTCGATAGTCGGAATTGATGTACACATTAGCGAGATTCTTTCACACCTATTCCTGTCATCTTTCATCGCTAATCAATCAACATCTAAAATATTTTCAATACTTCTTTATTCATTGAACTGTATTTGCACACCTTAAAAATACAGCTTTATAAATTCTTTTGGCACACATAGATCATTCATATTAAAGCTGTTTTGAGTGCATTGTGTGGTCGGCGCAAACAACGGCCACCAGCACTGAGCAGTTATGCTTTTGGCCAATGGCAATGAAATGGAACCCACCTCCAACCCCCATGTATCTCGTCTTTGTCTGTTCAGTATATAATATTACTCTTTCGCTGTCAGGCAAACGTACTGAAGGCAGAAGTATGGAAATATAAAAACCAGTGAAATTACCATTACCTCCTACCCATTACCTTATTTCGCTGTTTTTTCAGTAGGTATTCTATTATATGTGTTTTTCTTGGATTTTGTGGTATGTTCCTCTAGTTACTCTGTAAGAGTCATTTTTAGTACATAGCAGTTTTAATAATTTGAAATTTTCAGCTTCAGGTGTTACACAATAATGTTCTGGTGCTATTGTAAAGCGCTTATAGCTTTAAGTAGATTAAGCGCTATATAAATGCAACTTTATTATTATTATTATTATATTATTATTGTCATAAAACAAGTATTTGTAACAGTAAATGTTCTTTTAAGTGCACATATTATTCAGTTTGCATGTTCAATGTGTACATTTTATGCTTATCAATAACTAATTGATTTGTGTGTATTTGTTTAAGATCAAAAATAGCACGTTTTATTCTTAAATGAATTGGTTAAAAGTTTTCAAATAAACATTCACTGCGTTGTCTTACATTTAAAAGGTTTTAAATAAATTTTCATAGAACTACAATCAACAAAAAAAAATGTTCCTATGTTTTGCATAAGACTGACTGAAAAACATCTAGACAACTAAATTTTCAAATATTGTATAATTAAAATTTACAGACATAAACATATGACATATTTTTACAATGCCTCTGACGAATTTGTAATTATACAGCAAAGTCAGCTGTGCAAATGTAACACTCACTTTGATGGTTGTCAACGTCAGTCGTTAAAGACAAGACCGGTCATTAATGTAACTGGAAAGAAAATGGAAAGTGCAATATTGTTATGAACAATTCAAAAACTAACCCCGGGTAGAATTCTCTATAATATTTAAGCCAGTGGTCTTCATCCTGGGCTTCAAATCGAAAACTGATCAATGGGGATATATAAATGGAATGACACTAAAGATTTCAGGCGACACACCCCAGCCAATGCCGCAGCACCGCCGCCAGATTCTTGCCTTTACTGATTCAAATATTTTGGGGGGGGGGGGGGAAATGTCCCCTATCTCATGATAAACGATAAGTGCTACAACGCCCGTATACGTTGGTATGTATATACTAAACATACCAAACAGAAAATGATCCATTAAAATTTTTTAATTAAAACTGCAGTGACATAACAGGGCTCAGGCCTTGGTCTGCGAAACGCTGAGCATTCTGTAGAATTGAAAAAAGGTTATAGGCCCTACATCAAAAACATTATACGTCACCCGAAGCTAAAACTGCCAATACTATTGTCAATATAAACATAAAGTGATTCAAGCATCAAAAATACTCAAAAGATATTCGACATTTGCTCAGAAAAAAATCTTTAAAAGCAAAGTTTCACAATCGGTTCTCAACCCATAGTGCCCGACAAAGTTTAATACATGCCTGTCAGTTTTGAAAAATACTAGAATAATGTTTTGGTGTTAAAAATACTCCGCAAAATGCTCCATAATGGCTTTTAAAACACTAAAAACCTTCACAGCAATATTGTATAACATTAATCTTTGCTCTTTCTGTTTTTTCGCTTTCACTACGTAAATGACTGGTTGCCATATAAATATCTTAAAAATAAATGAAATCCCAGAACATGCAAAACGCGAAACCTCTCAAGACTGGGGTCTGAAGTGACTGTTTTTCCCACAAACATACATAATGCAATGCACTGTTGTGATAAATTCTGATGATGCAACAGTGCTTTAGAGGCATATGACAATCAAAATGGATTACAAAAAGCCATCGTCACAGACAGACAAAAAAGTGTGCATTATCAGTTCCATGGTATCATAGAAAATAAAACATACTTCTTTTAGGATATCTGTAAGCAACATCGCATAATTGTACTGCACTTGTCCCAACGGTTTGCAATGAAAACATATTTTAATTTGCATCGATAAGACCAGAAAAAATTTAACCGACACTCGATATTCTGGTTAATGTGATATATGTTCATTATGGCAAGGGAGGTGAAGCCAGATGACAAAAGAAACACAAGAACGCAGACGCTTCCAAAGCTAATTGTGTACTCGGCATAACAACACACAAATCACTATACTGAAAATTTATGACCAACCGCCAACCGCGAATAATGTCCAAAGGAAAAAATGAGATTGTTATGGTGCGTAAAAATATGACAACGAGCACAACCATTGCCAATCAAACGCTATATACTGAGAAAATAAAAGACCTTGTTTTCATTCTCAGTATTAAAAAAAATCTTTAAAAGCAGCGTAGTCAGCTCACATAATTACAAATCGCTCACATGAATCTAAATCTTTTAAACATGGGATTTCAGTCCTGGAATTACTGCTCTAGATGAGTGTTCAACATGATTCTCTCTTTTTTCAGTATTTTTTAGCGCGGATTCCACACTCTTCTTCCAAAATGGCTGGAGCTGGGGCCACGAAACTTGGTACAATTATAGTTCACCATGTAATCTTGATTCACGTGAAACACAGTTGACCTATGACGTCAACATCTGCTTCATGACCTCATGAGCATTTCAAAGCAAACGGTTTTATTTACGGGTTTGTGACAAAATGAGACAAAATTGTGTAAGGTTAATTTTTCTGTTCCTGGGTGGGATTTAATGCGGAATTTAAGCTGAATGATTATCAAAGGCTTTTAAGAACAAACATGAAAGATACAGATATACTAGCCCTCTCTAAAGCGCTTAACCCCATCCCCCAACCACAAAGCGCATATTTAACGCTAAGCCAGCACAAGTACAGTTACATTGACCTTAAGTGTCCTGCACAGTTTGAGCGGCTTACGCATCGCTTCGATACATCTTCCTAAATCTATTTATATTTTTGCTTTCGTTCATACTAGATATAGTTATTCAGACAGTTTGTTAGTTTGTTAATCTGTTATATGTGCTTTTAAACTGTGTATTACGTGGCCAATGTGCCCACAAAATGGATTAATGGCTAATTAAAATCTTGAAATCTTGCTTTATACTGCAGTAACAAATACTTGGCCCCACGTACACTCTTTAAGCTAAAAGCACAGTGCATGGCGGTTTAAGTGGTCTCTCTCTTTTCGCCACTGAAAAGGTCGTGAACGAGAGTTATGTTTACTTCATAATTTAATCAACATTAAGTAGTACCTTAAATCAGTATGATGGAAATTTGAGTTACTGTGGATGCCACTCATACCATTGGGTTTTGGTCCTGGTGGTCTACGGCCACATGGCTACACACATGATCTGGGCTAGGTCAACCGTGTGTAAACCCGTTCGTAAGCATTGTAAACTTGAATTAGATGCTACTTTTCATTCACTCATTCTGCATCGCATCGCCATAGAATTTTGTGAAAATTTGGTTCACAGGTGGTTGGGTGGGGAGGTGAGGGAGGGCATGTTATCAATTTATTTCTGCGATTCGCCATTTTCCCATGTCGCTAATAACAACTCTGTTTTGCTTCGGAGATACCTTTTCTAATATATATCTTTTAATTCATTTAAAATTTTACATGACGCTAATTAAGTTCTTGATATTTCTTGTATGTTTTTATGCAAGTGGAATCGTCAGATTATTTTTCTAGCAAAGTTCTAAGATGAATCCAACATTTTAAAGATTTCAAGACAGTGATTCTGACAAATGTTAATTTCGCAACTCGGTACCGAAATACGTTTACTAATAAATTGTTTTTACTAATGGGAAAGTGCCTCGACGAGGAAGGGATATTTCAACATGCTGAAAAGCGTGTAAGGAAGGGACTGACAGGCTGGACATTTATTTCCAACCAGTAGCGGTTTAAAAAAGAGGGAAATCTTTGTGTTGCTGTATAAAGTAAACTATATTTTTACTCAAAATATTTTAAAATTTCACAAAAGAGCTTCGCAATTTACGCTTTATTAATAACAAGAAAGATAAGGAGCCAAGTATACAGGTCCTACGGGTCATTAAAAACGTTAGTCTACTCATTTTCCAGGTCTTTATAAGAACACCACAGCTTTTATAAGCTTGTCACTATGGTCATAAAAATACAACTTCTTCCCCCAAAATCCCTCTTCGAGGTTTTTACAAAGTATTGGTATGTAGTTTACTTTTTGAAAATTTCTTTGAAACATTCAAATTCTATCAGAAAGACAACTCATTATTTTGTACCTCCAGTCACTTCATCGAGTGTGAAAGAATTCCAGACATAACAATGCGTAAATTTTGTGTTATCTAACTGTATACAAAACTTCATTCAAATGAACGTCATAGATGTAAGCCAACGCGACTTTGACGAAGGATTTATGAAGAAACATTTTCTTGCGTAACGAAAGTTGCTATTTAACACACAGGCAGGGGTCACAGTTCAGGGGAGTATCTGATACCGAAAAATAAGATATTTCCGCACTATTTCTACCTAATGCACGATTGTTTGTGGCATGATAGCGATAGACCTGGAGGCTGGCGTGCCTCGTAAAGGAGTCAGGCACTTTTGAAAGGACAATGAATTCACTGCTGCGCGATTTCCCCACGTGCCTTCCCAGCGTACCCTAATCCAATACCAACCAACAAACCCCATCATCTATCTACATAACAGTGAGTTACTTGTTATCCTTATTACTTGTACTGTAGAATTATAATGCCCTTAACCATGAACCACGAACTTGGAACACAATCAGACGCTTGTTTCTTAGAAACGATAAATGTTTTCGCTATTGTAAGTAGTACTTATTATTTTTCTCTAGCAGGATAATAATTCCATATCCTCTCTTTTAAAATTTATCCGTTACCAATACTTCAAAAATCAGTATTTATATGCATTTTTAACCCACCTTTGTGGTCGGATTTAACATGATGTAAGTAAACTTTAACCTATTTCACAGAACGTCTGTATTCCAGAATAAACCAATTGGGAATCAACAGGCATTAGCTACGGTACAATTATCTTGGCCTTAAAACATACACAATAAAGCTTTTAAACTTGTTTTAAATTAATAATAACTGTAATGAAAGGTTATTACTGCACAATGTATGTATGTATGTTATACGTATGTATATCAGTATCTGATTGACTGGTATAACATATGACACGAGATGCGAGTACTGCAATATGCCTGTAGTAAAGGTCATGTTCCCTGTCCCAGTTTAAACTGGGCTGGGGTTGGCTGGAAGGGGAGATATGTTGGGATATATATATTACCCCCCTCACCACCGCACCAGAAAAATTACAATTTGCCTCGTGTTTGTTTTTCTAATTTTAAAGGTTTGTATAGGGGTTTGAACAAATTCTGTTGCTAGTTGGAAATGTTGAGGGGAGGGGCGCGGCTGGATGATTTGTTAAAAACAAATCGATTTATTATACACAATAGATAAATTTATTTAAAATCTATGTTAAATCAGAATTGATCACTCCGACATTAGCTTTCTGCCAAGCTTGCACTCGAAAACTATATAGAGAGAAAATTGCAACTGTGTGGAAAATAATGGAGATATGGAATCTGCTGAACCGTAAATTCATCAAAGATTCCTTCTCTTGACTAAACCCTCTACCACATATTTCAGAGTATCTTCCCGAAGTAGCAAAAATAAAGATGTTTTTTTTTTTTTTGCATATATTTTTGTGCAGTACATATGCGGCGCTTTGAAACTAACTGTCGGTGCAGTGCTGCAAACGCCCAGCCAGACATGATTATGACCCTCACCCCCCTAGTGCTATAGGTTCACAGACGGCTATTCAATTTATTCCCCCTTGACGTTACGATTTATGCTCCATACGTTCTTTTCCCAGATTTTACGGAAAAGTTATTTTTCGTATTCATATCCCGCATTTTAAGTTGTTTGAATAAACCGATTTTAATAATAATAAAAAAAATGCATTAGAAATACCCCGTTGGAAGATTGTGGTTTCACGTCGCATATTCGCGAAAAACGAAACCAAGATATGTATTAGGGAACAGAGAGACATGTATTATATCTTCAAAACGAACGACTGCTGTGCACATTTCAAACACGCAGTTGATGAACAGACGAAGAAATTCCATTACTCAGATTCATTCCAGTTGCGACAAATTTATCGAGCTATGCTCATTCCGTATTATCATTAAATTGAGGGTTCGCGCTGGGTTCTCAGGAAAGTGAGTCAAAAAAGACAAGTGTCACTCAGTTGGGTCCAGAAAACTCGGTGAGTTCCCGAAAAAGTGAGTCATTTCGTAAAAGATGCCCAAAAAGTGGACAAAAACCCCGCCAACGCGAACCCTGAAATTGTATTCATGTTTCCCACGATTTTGAATCGGATCGGTAGACATCAGAAGCTACAATCTATACAATTTTTCAAGATTAAATACGTACGTTTCTATTTGCATTGTTTTAGATATGGATCATACACGATAATTAGCAGTCATCATTTCAAAGATATCCAATTTAAGTAACTGTATCAATTAAACAATGATATCGAGAAACAATGCGAAGAAGATCTGATCGAAGGCCAGTTACCTTCAACGTCTCGATTTTTGAAAATAAAGCTCTAAAATTCCGGCAATTTCCTGGATTAACAAAACCAAAAACTCACGCGTATTATCAACATCTTCATTCGAAACATTTTAGATCTCGGCCAAATGTTTGCGGATCGCTAAAAATTTTAAGACTAAAAGAGATCACTTGGAAAAGACCTGACGTAAACATAAAAGTGATTAGGCAAAAGGCCCCTGAGCGATTCAACAAAAGGTCTCGATATGAAAATTCCTGTCAGTTTTGAGCAGATCAACAGTACTAGCGTAGTAAAATCATGTTGGAAATTCTCCAGTATATTATTGCAGTAACTAGAGCCTCAGTGAGGCAGGAGCCCCCGTGTAACACAATGTCATTGGATGTTAGTAAATTCAATGAAATTGTAAACCCTACATTGCCTGATAATTTCTGGTCGATTTAAAACATAAGACGACGTTGTACATCTACAATATATATATTTTCACTGCAAAAAAAAAAAATCCCGAACGCTGGATCTCCGTGCAAACAGGTTTACATAAAAAATATATATTTTTCACAAGTCGTATTTTTGACAATAACGCGACGTTGCACATGTACAATATATATATTTCCACTGCATAAAATCTCAGAACGCTGGATCGAACAGTTTCAGAGAACTTGCCTGGACAAAATCAATCTCCGTGCAAACAAGTTTCCATAAAAAATATACATTTTTGACAAGTTGTATTTTTTCACAATGTTTGGCCGATTTCAAAAATAATACGACCTTACACATCTACAATATATATATTTTCACTGCCTAAAATTTCAGAACGGTGGATCGAATAGTTTGGGAGAACTCGACTGGACAAAATATATCTTCGTACAAACAAGTTTCCATGAAAATATACATTTTGGACAAGTCGTAATTTTGACAAGTTTCGGCAGATTTCAAAAATAACGCGAAATTATATATGTACAATATATATATTTTCACTGCATAAAATTTCAGAACGCTGGATCGCATAGTTTTGGAGAACTCGTCTGGACAAAACATACCTCCGTGCTAACAAATTTTCTGAAAAACAGTCATATTTGACAAGTCACATTTTTGAGAATTTTTGGCCGATTTAAAAAATAATACGACGTTGCACACCAATATACGTTCTAACCGTATGCCAAAGAGAAAAGTTACAAGAGAAATACTTTCGGAGATATAGCCCGGACACGAGGGCGCACGAAAGCGAACAGACAGACAGACAAGCTGAAACCCATATGCCCTCGTTACACGGGGGATAATTATGAGCTAATACTAGGAGCAGTGCCATTTTGAACAAAAATCTGTTGCGATCGCCAAAAAAGGTACTGACTTGATAGGGGGTCACCCCAGGGCCTTCCCTGGATAGCACTGGAACGAGCTCGCTAGATTCTAGGATTGTTAAAAATGGCCTACCGCACACCATACATTACCACATGCAGTTCGATCTATTCCCATACTAAAAATCAGTCCAAACAGACTGACAAACACACACATACACAGAACGTACAAACACTATGGGCCGATTTCACAACTTAAGTCTAGACCTGATTTGGAGCAAACTCAGTCTAGACCGCGGTTTAGACTGGGTTTCAGACCATAGTGAATTTCACAGCCTTGGTGCAAACCACATTCATAATCAACCTTCTCTTTCCCCGAGTTTTGCATTTTAGTTGAAAGATATTACACGGACGTTATTGATAAGACAATAAACAGTCACGCATGTGTTTTTTATCAGTGATCAGCAAAATTATGTTAAGTTTTGATAAGCTGGCCGCATGATATTATGTCTATTGCATTTTTCTGTCAACATATGTCTCATTTCAATTTTTGGTTTATTGTGCAGGGCTGGAAAAAGATATTTTTTTCTCGTTGGGCACCCCGTCCAGTGATTCATTAAATTTACTGGACCGCACTCAAATTCGGTGGATCACCTCAGAAACCATATGTACCAAAGTTGATAAATTTTGGTGGACATCCGGTGGAGTCAATCAAAAATTTTAGTGGACCAGAAGGACATTTATTGGACATTTGCCAGTAACTAATGCTTTTTTAGCCCTGTTGTGTATTTCTTAAAGCTAGTTAGCGTTTAGATTTTGATATTTTAGCTCAAAACAAAGTTGAAACCACGGCTAAACCATGATTTCACCAAACCAAGTTTGAAGCAGAAATTCACAACTTTAGACTAGACCTGATTTGATTGGACCATACCTCATAATGCACCCGTTTCAGGACGACTGAATTCTAGTGATACAGACTACAAAAACGGTTCGCTTATGACCAGTGTATAGTGTTGGTATGGGTTCTAGTAAACTAATACAATTGAAGAATGCGTGAATTTCACTTAGCCAGGGACCGAAATTAAGATGTTTTCGCACTTGCCGGGCGGGCAAATCTATTATATATCTACATGCCCGCAATAATATTCTACTTGCAAGATGAAAAGCCATAAACCAAGATTTCACATGCCCGTCGGCCAAATGCGCCAAAATTTTACTTGTCCGGAAGTATTTTTACTTGGTCCGGGCAAGAGAGCAAGCGTTAATTTAGGGCCCTGCTTACAGCTGAAGCTTTTTAATATCTGTTATAGAGGCACGGTCAAATATTTCAGTTTTCTATATCTTATTGTGCATTCCTCCCTTCAGGATATCGACCAAAATGGCTAATGTAAATTTCTCGAATGAAGATCGATGGACTCTAATTCGCTTAGTAGATGAACATAGAGACATCATTGAGAATAAGTCCTTTGACGGGAACACTAATAACAAAAAATCTGAAACCTGGGAGAAAATAACGGATGGATTTTATAGCGGCTAATTCCTCATTTATAATTTTGATTAAAAGTTAAATAAGACACTATTGAAACATATTTGCAAGTACAGATCTTTGCAGGAAGAATGTGATTCTGAGCACCTGTGTGAAAAATATATGTTGACCTGATGTTCAAGGTGTTATCATCATTTAAAATGCTGTCATCAAATACTGAAACCTACTCTAATATGGTTTGTATCTGCACGCGGTTTTAATGATCATAATGGTCTAGTACAATTTTGAAACCCAGGTTGTGAAATCGGATCGCACATCATGCATGTTTTGATACATAACAAAGAGAAACAGAGAGGGGAACTATGTCTGTGTAAACTGGCAAAACCCGGTCTAGACTGGGTTTGAAACATGGTTTCAGACCAGGTCTAGACTTAAGTTGTGAAATCGGCCCTATATATCCTCCCTCGGTGTGGGAGACCATAACTACATTTAGGAGTTACCCGAGTCAATGTGTAGACATTTGTGATGATGTCAACAAGGATTTAAATAAAAAAGTTTCTGAAATTTTCAGAAAGCACCAGTTCTCGTCTCCAAATCTTGTCACAAGTTTTTACCAGTTTTCTTCCAATCCTACCAAAGAGACTTTAACACAAAGCTCTTTGAAACGCCAGTCTGGATTGTCTCAATGCAGATTGTCACATCGAAATGCCAGGAAAACGATTTGAATCTTTTGGACAAAAATAAGAATTTAAAAGACACTCGTTTGTGTAAGTTTCCTCAGGAAGACCTATACGTTCTCATTTGCAAGACAACTGACATTTTCTTCTCCCATGTTAGTCTATTTTGGATTTAAAATTACTTTTTGATATTTTGGTCTGCCCATAAAGTGAGGGTATAAACCTAATGTCTCTTGACACAAACAATTTATTTTTTCCTTCTATTGCAAAACATGTTCTATAGAATGAAATGAAAACGTTAATCCTTGTTAATAGAATACTTTAAATCATGTGAAATCACGCCCACGGCTCTTAAAAAAAAGAACTCAATGTTAACGAAATATTTAAGAGACAAGTGCATAACTCTGAACATTGACATAAATAAAATAACTATTGTTATTTAAAGAACCAAAGTAGACTGTACTGTCACGCAAAATTGTAACAAAATTGTGATGTAATCCATTCGAAGTAAATGTAACATAACCATCAAAACACGTTTTTTAATACATACTTTGTCTGACAACATCACGGAGGTCAAGGTAACACAGCAAGCGCCTCAGCGGTATTATTATTACGTCAAAGTGGTATTTCTTCGAATCGCTGAAAACACACACAGTAAAACCGTTGGGATATACCTCTTGTTAGATAGGAACGACCTCAAAATGTGGCACCCCTTTTAGCCCCTACATTTTTTTGCAGTATCAATAATTTTAATGCTACTATTACTACTACCATTACTACTACTACTACTACTACTACTTCTACTACTACTACTACTACTACTACTACTACTACTACTACTACTACTAATAACAATAATAATAATAATAATAATAATAATGCTAACTAGAGCTTCAGTGAGGCAGGATCCCCTGTGTAACACATAATGTCATTGGATGTTAGTAAATTCATTGAAATTGAAAACCCTACATTGCTTAACAATTTTCGGTCGATTTAAAAAACCAAGACGACGTTACATACTTTCAATATATGTATTAACCGTAGGCAAAACCAAAAAGCATTAGCATGAACAGTTCTAGAGTTGCGGCCTGGACAAAAAGTCACATCTTCGTACATTCAAACTAAAATTTCAACTATTTTCAAAATACTGTTATTTTGACAATTTTGCACCACATCGAACGAAATTACGACGTTGCACACCAGTGTACATATTAATCGCATGCAAAACCAAAATGCATTAGCATGAACAGTTTTGGAGTTACGGCCTGGACAAAAAAGTCGCATCTTTGTAAATTTGAACTAAATTTTTATTTATTTTTCAAACCAGATGCTTGAGAAGCATGAATCCGCCGGGGTTTGGGCAAAATTTGAAAGTAATTTTTTAACAATTTACCATTTGTCAATTTCTGGCGTATTTCAAAAATTCCTGGTCACTGCACTGCATGAGGGTTGGAACCACCCCTGAGTAAAATTTCAAACGAATCAATCCACCAATAAATGCTCTAGGCGCGTGAGACTGACTCCAATATATGCTAATTTAAAAAAAAAACACTTTGGAAATGTTTAAAAATTCACCATTTTGTCAATTTCTGTCGTATTTCAAAAGTTCCTGGTCACTGCACTGTACAAGGGTTGGAACCACCCCTGGGTAAAATTTCAAACGAATCCATCCACTAACAAGTGCTCTAGTTGCGTGAGACTGAAAGTGCACAGACAGACGGACGGACAGACAGAGTCAAAACTATATCCGTCCCCCAGCGGATAAATACTGTTATTTTGACAATTTCTTTTCAAATCGAACAAAATTACGACGTTGCTCACCTTCAATATATGTATTAACCGCATGCAAAACGAAAAAGCATTCGCATGACTAGTTTTCTAGTACCAGCCTGGACAAAAGATAGTATACTAGAGCGGATGGACGGGCGGACATCCAAGCTGAAAACTATATCCCTCCGTTACACAGGGGATAATAATAATAACAGTTCGCTCAACTTCACTCAACAACGGGTTTTCGCTACAGAGAATGGTAAAACTGTTTCAATCCTGTTCAGTCACGTGAGCAACAGCATATGTTTCTTTATCTCAGAAGTCAGTCTCTAGACAAACAGACGGACGAAAAAAAAACACGCTATATAAATTTAATTTGTGAATGACAAGACACTTGAGAAAAACACGCAGTTATTAAAATGAACACACTGACACTGCACTGACACTGACACTGACACTGCACCATATTGATAAAATATTTACAGTTCTTGATACAACTGTGAAGTCATTACCACAAAGCTAGTAAAAAAATCTAAGTTTTTTTTTTTTAGGAAAAAAATACAACAGTACTTATTTGAAAAATATGTATGCGAAAAAAAGTAATAAAAATAGATAAAAAAAATTGACACACCAGGCAAATGTTATCGATTTGATGCCCTGGGAAGCCTAAATGTCATGGTGAACTCCTCGAAATTCTTTCTTTGTGATATTATGCAAACAAACGGTTCGTTTACATAGTTGCATGCAACCATCTTGAATTTCACTACACTGCTTATTTGTAAAATCTACACCAAACGAACCAATTCAAAATCTGAACATTCGATATTTTGAAATAAAACAATAAACCTATATGTTACAAGAAACAACGTAGTTAGCGTGGTGTAAAATCAGATATCCGGACATAACGGCGACGGCCAAAACGGCGACGGCCATAACGGAGAAGACCAAAACGGCGATGGCCAAAACGGCGATGGCCAAAACGGCGACAAGTGCAACCCCGGACAAAACGGCGACGGATTTTTTTAAATTTTATGCTTTAAAACGCTTTTAAAAACAAAGTAACAACGTTGCCAACACAGTTTATTTTACAATCAGAGATAAATAAATCTGAACACAGTGCAGTATTTCTCCCAACGCGCCCTTCCTGCCCTCCCTAACCACCTCCTTCCTGTCACCAGTCACTGTCTCAGTAATCTGCTCAAGGAATGATTTACTCATTTACCTTTTCTCAGGTAAAACTGAAAATTATTTTCTTAGGTAAAATAAAATTTAATCTTATCTTTCATTGGTGTGATTCGTATATAATAACAGCATTTCACATAACCGATACAGATAAGGGTTAGCTCATTAAGGCGATTAAAACATCGGTCTTTCATTGCTGATAATCCGAAGTTCTTTTAGCGGCATTTTTATTATGCCTTTTATTGATGTGGATTCACGTGCAATAACGGATTAGTGGGCACAGTCGCTAAATACAATTGTCTTTCAAAATGTACTTATTTACACCCATCCCCCCCCCCCCCACACACACGATGGATTATCGTATAATTACAATTAGGAATATATGAGAAAATAGTGTTAAATTATCCATTTTATTTTGCCCATAAAATTTAAATATTGGTTCAAATTAATACTTATCTTCAAGTAGAAATGAATTGATTTATCTGGCAACTTTGTATTTTGATTTCAACATTAAATTATTAATCTTCGTCGCCGTTTTGTCCAGGGTTACATTTGTCGCCGTTTTGGCCATCGTCGTTTTGGCCGTCGCCGTTTTGGTCTTCCCCGTTTTGGCCGTCGCCGTTTTGGCCGTCACCGTTTTGTCCGGGATTCGTAAAATCATTATGAGGTATGGCACGAATCGATTGCTTCTGTTGTCTAAGTTATATCACGTTTGAAGTTAAGTTTCAGAAGTATGCAGCTTACTTTACACGAAGTCCATGGTTACAATACAGCACACATTCCATAACTGAGAATACAGTCTACTACAAACTGAAATTTACTTGAACCCAACATTTTACTTCGACGCTTGGGTATCTTAAAAAAGACGAACTGTTGAAAGTCAATCATAAGGTTTCCCGAAAGGAATGTAACGGATTTTCTGCCCTTACTAATCTAACTGAACATATAAGCACTCCCGCTGTCGTTCAGTGTTGATCCAGCAACCATGTAAAGTACAAGTCACCCAGAAACTGTGACGCCAGTGGGACTCTGACATTGTTTAAAATAGCTTTGCTTTCACAGATCGCGGGCAGGCTTTCCAGCAATAGACTTAAAAATATGTACACATATTCCAGTCAAAAATGTGGTCACCTATCATCAATCTCCTCCGGTCCCAAGCAATTTCTAGTCATTCCCCGCATAATAAAGGCACATGATGAGAAACTGAGCGATGTAATTATTCAAAGCGGCGAACAAAGCGAATGGTGACAGATAGGTTGAGTTTATAAACACACATACACACGAGAAGCACAAATATGGAGTGCAATATAGAACAACCCATCCATCATTATTTGCTCGAAGCAGGAGATCCGATACATCAATCTTTTACAGAAAGCTGAATAACTGTTAAAGTCTGCATCAATATTCTTACGAAAGGTACTAGCTAGTATTATTCCTTACCTAAGCAAACTCCGCTGACAGCTGAAATTATTAATCTCTTTACCACAAATCTCCCGCCCGCCCCTCCTCCGCCCCCCTCCTCCTCCTTGTCTGGAATATCCCCTATCAGAACTGTTTTCTTAAGAATCTCTGCATGCTTCGACAGTCACAAAACTGCGATAAACCAGGAGACAAGGATTGCTCTTTATGGCCAAACCTCCAGGGTTGTGACTTCCCACTTGCACGGCTGCCCGATCAACTGCTGGCTCGTGCGACTAACTTTTTCGAAATCGTCGCCCAGGTGGCGCTTGATTTTTCTAAATATTTTGAAGCCAACAGCAGCTGAAGTCGGCCAATCAACTTTGGGCAAATCTACCTTTACACAGTAAGTTGCCCGTAGCAAAAGGGCAATGTCCACACACCAAAATTACGTGTTATTAGTTATTCCTCAAAAGATGACGCGTGATCTAATCTAAATTGGCCCAGAAAATGATTTTTTGGCAGTAGGACTGTCTCCTCGATGTTATTGCAAGAATTGTAATTTGTGCTGTGGGCCACTTTGTAACAGAGACAGGGATGCGCCCCCTATGACAAAATGGAAGAGGGCCAACTGCGCCCAATTTATACAGACAGAAGCAATGCTGGAATGCCGAAACACAGCGTGCCAAGCAAGAAAAAGTCATCATTCTGCTTGATACTTGACTCAAAAGTGGGCGATAAGCTAGTCTGCGGTCTACCTTCACAGAAACTGATTAATGGAATGAGGGGGAGGGGGTGGGATGGGAGTCGTTTGCTCTGGGACTACTGCACACGCCAATCAATCTGTGAGATGCACCTGTGACGAGTAAACAACGGACCTGACGACAACGTGGATATAGGGAGAGGGACAGATGGTAACCAAGACCAATCGTACACATGTCAAAACGTACCCAAGATAAATCGTACCAGAGTCAAATCGTCCCAAAGACAAATCGTACCAAATTTATTCAGGTGCAAAAAATATTTTAATTTTCTATAGCTACTGTTTTTGAAACATGCCGTCGTGCGTATTTAAAGTTGTGAGTTGTTAAGGAGATGCACAAAAACAAAAACTGTGCATGAAAAAGCCTTTTCTTCTCATTCATTTTGTTCAATCAAAGGGCTTTTATCTGAATGTGTCGTAATTCGATGCTCTGTTTCTTGATCAATTTAAGACGATTATTCAACTATGATCTCTTTCATGTAAAGTTCATATGCAGGTTTGAGTAACTGTGTTTGTAAACAGCATGCGTTGAATGTAATTGCAATTTTAATAGCATGCTCTCACGCCTTGAGTGAAATTGCAATTTTCAACTGCAATCACATGAAACTGTGTTGACCAAACAGCACACGCTGGACAATTGAAATTGAAGTTGTTGTCTCGTGGACAAATTTTAGGATTTTCATTGGTCAGTAGACAATCCGGAGTAGCTCACCGTTAAAGTACAAATAAAAAATTTCATTGCGGTTTCTTATTAACAATCAAGTTAACCACAGAAAAGGATTTCATGTGGAATTATGCAATTTACGGGCAGACAAGGATAAAAAAATGTTTGAAAAATATGTCTGCACTGCAGACAGGGTATTCGTTCAAAACAGCAAGCGGTGCGATGCACAAGATATGAAAATCTGCAACACAGAACATGCTCTTCTGGGATAACTCAAACTGAATTCAGGCCGGCGAAAAAAAAGTAAGCTTTCTTTTATTAATTTCAAAACAAAACATAATTAAGTTTGGGTGATCATTTAATGTTTTTCAATCCGTTGACCATTTGAATTGAATTTGAACAAACTGCGTATTGAGATGAATATTTATATTACATTTCAGATTATTTACATATCGAGTTCTACTGCAAAAATTTCAAGGAAACTTATGCAAGACCTGGTGAAAATGAAAATGCCATTGGAGATCACGTAACAACGGAATCGTGAGAGTATGCAGGACAAGAAGATTCTGCTAGATATGCAGATTTTCAGCATCTTCTCACGGTTGTTACGCAGTGTGAACTCAAAATAAAACACAATGTGATGTAGTCTTTGCTTGGTACATGTGTGTATTTTTCAAATGTAGAAAAGACCAGAAGAATGGATGTACAGTTGTAGGAAGAAATGGCAACTGCAATAATGGCAACGACAAAAATGATAACTGGAAATAATAGCAAAATGAAAACACGGAAAAACAGCCACAAACCGTCATCATAACAATATGTCAACAAGGCATATGTTACTTTTACTACTTTCGTAAAAATTGCTTCTGTGCTAAAACCTTTCACAAACCCTCGTCCTAAATACACGCAAGTTCCTTATACGTACGTCCAGCATAGTGTTTTAGGCGAAATTTCGAGAAGAATCAAGGGATCTGGAAAATCACGCCTTGCCAAGAATAACGTTATGTTTTCCTCTTCATTTATAAAAAACAAAATAGCTGAATGTCAAAAATAAAACCATTCACATAGTCACTGTGCAGTGAAACTTCGTTCCAATATGCAAGAAAGTGGAAACAGTTGTCAACTAATCGCTTGAAGCCGTTTGTCTTTAGACGAAGGGATTAGAAGTTTTGTCCCTTCAAACGTCACTCTCTTCCTTCCCACATAACATCAAGCGCCTAAAAATAAGACCAAACTTGACATGAGTTAAATGTAGCATCTTTTTTTTCTCACAGTGAGCATTTATCTTGGGCATCGAGTTAATTCAATATTTTGACTTCAGATTGTCTAAACGACGCGATGGGTAACTGGTAAAATTCCACATGGGTTCCAATGAACTCTTTCGACCAGAAATGATTTGTTTACAAAAACATCTGTCCCACCTGTGAGGAAGACTCTGTTACGACAGATACATTTGTGTGACAATGGAGAACTCGTGAGAAAACAAAACACAATACCCGAGCGAACACACATACCACACAAGTGAAGCCATAAGCCACCCGGGGATGTGAACCTCTTCGTTTACAGTTACCCAGTGGATTTGCTCCCACAAAATAAAGTGTGTCCGCACACGCAACGAGTCAGAAACGAGCACTCCCTGGAACTAGAAATTTATAGTGCCCAAATTTGACCTACTTACATCAACTTAGCCTTGTGGCATAAGCACTGCCCATCACAAAACCGCACTGAATGAAAAAGATATTTACATTCGAACAGGGGCAAGACTGAACGACCCAAGCTCAAGGGAACGTAAAATAACGCGGATATGTTTTCCGATTTTTCTGTCTACAAATAGGACAAAACCACATGATAGTTGGAATTAATGTGTGTCCGAGATTTTCTCCAAAATCGTTCGTTTACGCGACTCTCTTCTTTTATTTTTTCGGAAACTTTAACTGAGCAGTAAGAAACAACGAAACAAAAAAGCGCTAAGGCACCCGAGAAAAGTACCCCGATATAACGTCCCCGGATAAAAAGGCCCAAGTACAATAACGGACAAAACGGCCCCAACACATTTGACTGGAGGATATAGCGAAGAAATGTGCAAGCCATTTTTTTAACAAGGCTAATAATTTTGAGGATATTCTTCTCGGAGACGTTATGTCCATATGCCTGTTTAATTCGACGACCTCACAGCCGTTGAAACCCAAACCTCATTACTGTTAAACAAAATCGCCGACCCATCAGCAGACATGTGACTAGTCGCCTGGCAGAAGTTGATCGCCCGACTCATTTTATTTTCTTTCAAAGAAAATAAGTCGCCGATTCCAAAATATTGGTCGATATGGGAGACCAAAAAATCTCTTTCCTGCAAGAGTCAATGGCCCAATTGAAAATGTTGTTTTGAAAGACCATTGGTGAACCCAGCTACATACAAGACAATCAAAGGAAAACCGTAGCAAGGTGCTTTGCCCGAGTTCATTCTCGATGTTTGTGAAAGACGAGTTATGCTCGCTAAGTACAGCCTCGGAGCAGTTATGACTGCTTGAGAGCAATTCTGTGTGCCCACATTACCACCTTTATAAATATTGAGCTATTCTGCAAACGGTTCTGAAAAAAACGACCTGAAAATCATTCAACAGACAGAAAGCAGAAGTCAAAGAAGGGTTACAGATCAAGCAAAGTTTAACGAGAGCCTTTAAATGCACCCAATCAATAACGAGAAAAGAAAGCCCGCCTTTTTCTTCTTCCCACTGCCCGTCTCAGTGAAAGAGTCCGATCCAAAGAAAAGTGCCCATTCGCTAAAAAACAACTTTAAAAGCAACATTTTGACAATGGAACAAAGCCATTTTTAGGGAGAACACTCAAGCAATTTGCAATTCTATGCACGAGAAATGCCATGCCTTTTTGTCAATTTACTGCACTGCTCGCTGAATATTAGATTTCCCTAAATTGCCAGCTAAAACTTTACACACTCAAACCAGTCAACGATGACGTAGACATTCGTGGAAAGACTCCCAACGCCTGAAATACCAGTAACAATTCTAGAAACAAGATGCACCATCTTTAAGAACGCCCGAGAAATAAATTAACACGATCTATGTACATTTTTCTTTCCTTTTTCTTTTCAGTGTTTTCACACGTACTGCATCAATCTAACCGTGTTTTCATGTGATTGTTTACTTTTTACAACTTAAATGACTGGTTAATTTGAGACCGATTAGTTAAAACACAATCCTGAACACAAAATCTATAAAATTCTCGCGAAAACCGAGAATTCAGGCAGGCGGGTTGCCTCTGCAAGACGGCGAAATATCTGCCAAAAATATCGATTAAATCGAACACCATTCTTAGCAGTTTGTACCGTATGAATTTATTTATGCGAGCCAGAAAATATACGGCACTGTGGTGTTGTACTGTGGCGTAGTTATAAAACAGCTGACCTCTCAGATCTATTTGCTGTGTATAAACACAGCGGATGGCTCGTGAAAAGTAGTTCCACTCTTCAATGAGTACTAATTTCATAAAATGTCCTGTGTAAGTATCCGCGGAGTAAAAAGGTGTTGCACACAACAGACCGAACCGCCCTAGAGGTTGGATGTTGGACAGCAACGATGCTGGCTGCTGAGTAATAAGTTCCCTCATTTTAGCGATTACTACTTTTCTGTACATCAGACCATAATTAAATCACCGACAGGACGAATGTCAGCTTTCTTGCACTGTACGTGTCATTGTTAAAAAAGACGGGGGTGTAGTAGTGGTGTTTGAAAGCAAAGACACTCTTTTCCAGCAACAATTTCCTCAAATTGCACAGGGACTGACGGGCAATCAGTGCGGATATACACCCAAACCATTTGAAAGACTCTTCTCGATACCCTCTTATTGAGACAACACCAGTTGCCTTCCTTCAGAACAAAAACCTGTAATTGAATTCGCCCCGTTAGTGCTTCTCTCAACAGATTCCCTCTGTTTCTTGGGTCTCATCTGGCTTCTGAATGTCATAAAGCCTCTCAAAAATACGTTTGCTTTGTGAAACTGCTTGGGCGTCGAGACAGTGTGAGTTAAATACTTAACGTGATTATCTTTTAACACCGGAGTAAATGGAAAGCAAGGCCGTAGGGAAATTGCTCATCAATACGGACTCCGTTTAGAGCACGCTGAGGATTGTGGGTTTTTTTTTCCTTTAAAAATTGTCGGCAAAGCTTTATCGCGCGAATTTTTACGTCTCTGCGATTTCAACACGCAAGCACACATTGGTCCAAACTTGCACTACTAGGTTACAAGAAGAGAACCGCTTCATCGTTTTGAGAAGCAAAATAGGAAAAAATGGAGTCGACTGATACTTATGCCTAGCCAAATGTAGCGTTTTTTCCATTTATTTTGTCAACAATTCTACCCGGTGCCCAGCCAAACTCTAATTATAACTGTTTCGGTGAAATAGGGGGTACCATAATACAGTATGGCACAAAAAGCGAATTATCTGCTCTGATTAGATCTATGAAATTGAATCGTTGTCTTTTTTCCAAGCCAGCGTCGGTTTCCCACCACATTCACAATGAATTGCATGAATAAAGCAACCACTTTACAGCAATAATGTAGGTTTTCAAATTCAATGATGAATTTATAACTATCCCACATCAACACCCCTCCCCCACCCCCTACGTGCTTTTACCAGAATGTAGCCACGTCGATTACAGGTAAACTTTTAAACAACAGCTAAATAACAAGTTATATGAGTCTGATACACGGTGTTGTTTTTACCGTAAAATCACGAGAGGCAGGCGAGTGATATCAAACGAAAAGAAGCAACATCAGTTGACGTTTTCTACACATCAGAGAACTTTGTTTTCATTTTACCCCAAAAAGTAGCCCCTAACGTCTTTAAAATTCGTGATTTTCCCAAATCCCTGCCCGGCCCACAGGACTAGGCGTGATACATTGCCTGAATATGGTTATGACGAAACAATCGAAGTTTGTGACTTACTGACAACAGCTACTGTACGGCCGAGAGGTATGAGATACAAAAGCAGGCACGTCCGAATGTACACGAACACCTATGACGGAAACCCAATGTTACTGTCCAGACCAAGACAGTTGCTTACATACTGTTGCTGCCTCCCCCCACACCCAAAAAAGTCCCTGGGCACTTACAGAATATTTGTCATGTTACAATCCCATTTACCGCTTTTAGCTCAAAACCGCGAAACAGATTACAGTCCTTGCCAAAGGGTAACACTAGAATAAGACTAGGCAAACATAACCCATTTAATTGTCCATCACACAAATGTTTATCTTTCGTGTCACAACTCTTCTCTTTCACGACTGCATTAGGTAAAGCCGTGAACAAACTAGCAATTTACAAAGGCAAATATAATCCCTTATAATAATGAAATAAACATTAAAATGAAAAAAAAATCCAAATAAGGCAAATCCAAAAAAATCCAAATAAGTCAGTAAGCAAAACAGGAGAGACAACGAAATGGAACAAACTGCATAAAAATACTGACTCTTATACATTGTGAAATGCATCATTCTAAAAGAACGAACGCAAACAACCTGTAAGAAACGAGTTTGAATATTTTCTTTTTTTTTAATTCTATTGCATATACCTCAAACTCTTCTGCGCTGTCTGGGAAGATCATTCGCCATTACGACGTATTACCAAAGTTTCTGTGTGTCGTCTAGAAAATCGATGCGTCATGGAGCACGCCAGAATTACCCCTTATTGTAAACCACACACTTAATTGCCTTTGCTTTTGACTTCAGAAAGAGCAAAGTCATTACGTATGGTGGATTTAACTGAGTTAGATCATATAGTTCACCAGCCCTTTGAAGTCCCTGATTACTACACAGAGTTGCTCACGGTTGCATAAAAGAAGGAGAAAATCAAACGTTGTTTACACCTTCACAGCAGCAATGATGACACACCCTCTAGATAAAATCAAAGAACAAATCTAATTGGATATCTACTGTTAACAAGCAGCCTTTTTTTTCAAAGGAAAATTCATAAGGATTGTTAGAATTTTATGCAGCAAACTTTATTTGATATCGTTCTAGAAAAGCTCTTCACACTAAACGTGACAATAATTCTGTAATTCTGTTGTGTCCTTTGCACTTCAACACATCCGGTCTTGACAATAAACAATTACACACGGATAAATTTTGCGCTTGTTTATTTCATATTTGATTTGAAGAGCCCTTTGCTCAAACCTCTTTGAAAGCTTTCCGCCCTCCCTTCGCGCTGACACATATGTAACAGCTTCTATCAAGTGCATTTCATCCGCAACTTGAGAGCTCCATTTTTTATGCACCCGTGCACTCAACTCAAACAAATCATAATACCTTTTTTGAAAATTTATTTTTGATATTTACGAGTACTTATTTCTTTGAAAAATAATGCCCTCAAAATCTATAAATATGACCTGGACGACTGCTACATTACGTACTCAAGCAATACATCATACAACAAGTACCCACCGAGCATATCTAACAGGCAAAGTACTACCTTTTCCTTCATGAGCGTACTGGAAGAGCGGGTTATACGGCTGGTACGGCCATCACACATAGTATGAAGACACTACATAAAAATATGGGCTCTTGAACTTTTCTCCAGTTTCGCAGCAGTGTTTAAACCATAACTGCAAGCTCTAATGGTACCATGAACGCAATGCAAACCTTTAACAACTCTTACGAAATCATTTCAAAAATAAAGGTTTGTAAAATTTAAATTTCCTGCCATGTCCGCTTTCCTTAAAAAAATAAAATATCTCATGCCAACGGTTCCCCTGCGATTTTCGACCATCAAAAGGCAGCATTTCTTCACTTTCAACGGTATAAAATAACACGGTTGTCACTAAAGTTTAAAGTTTAATTAATCGGCAGTCGCTAGCGACGACTTATGGAACTGAGAATCGCGATCGAAAATATTAGTAATGTTATTTCAATTTATAATATATGTTGTTATATGTTTTGTTGGATATACATCATATGCCTCTTGTGTTTCGCGTTAAAACAAACAACTGCTGAAACACAGTTATTGATCCAACGAAACTCTTTAAATTAGCACGACACGACAGCAACAATGTAAATGCTCTTTCGCGGGAAAGGGAAACGCAAAAATATTTCATCGCTAGATTTCCAAAATTCTAAATTCACAAGACTTTCGATTGATCTCAAAGCGCAGCATAACTCGTTTTTGTGATACGTCAAAATTAATCCAACAGAGGAATTTTCACTGTTCTTATTTTTTATTATTACTTATCCCTTGTCTACAAACTTTAAGCAGTTCTATTATAATAAAGAGAATTTCTGTTGATTTCTGAGTTGACATGAATGTTATACGATTCGCCAGATACGTAGTTTCTTTTGACTGTTCCTTTTACTTTTATCTTGGTTGGTCGCTGTCACATGACACGGTAAAAACAAGCTTTGGTTGATATTTCATTAAAAAGCATTCCCCTGTACACCTTTTCAAACAAAATAAAAACATAAACGTTTTGCACATAATTGTATTCCCAACAGGCTACTCTTCGGGGAGATAATTTATGGCGGTTTAAGTAGCTTCAAGAAATCCCAAAAAAAATAATCTGCATATCATTTCTTTTTCGTCAGAGATAAGATTTATTTCAAAATGTGTATCTAAAATTGCATAATTTCAACACACAAAGCGACAATACACTCGCAATTAAAGTTGTGAAAAAAACAACTGTCGAACTGTGTCAGGTTACTGGCAGTACCAAAAATTTTGGCAATTTTCATTTTTTTATATTTAACGTTTATTTCTATCTAATAAACTGAAATGTCAAAACTTCGAGACAACCCACTTATTCGCAAGTCGTGCTTGTTCAACGGCCAGCTTCTATGGCGGTTAGCTCTGAGTCGGCTCTTCCTGAAATCACTTCGTATATCTCTCTGTTAGAGCTACGAAGAGTTCCATTGTTCGCTAATAGTTGTCAACTTCATATGTTCTGAGGCACGAATTCTGCATTCCAGTCCCTAATATATTAACATTAACTAAAAGTTCATGCACGATACAATCTTTTTGCAAAATGCGCACTATTTTCAATGGCCTGCATGTCTTTTATTTCTTCGTTAAAGTGAAAAGTAAGCTTCCGCATCCACTAGTCAAATTTTGTTTACGTTTTTTACAGGCTTTAAATCTTACTAAAGGCTTTAATGTTACTAAAGTCAAACGGCCAAAAATTCAAATGGCGGGGTTATGGATTATCTGTAAAGGGTATACTCAAATAACTGATAAATGCAAAATTAGGTATCAATTTATTCTGTATAGCCACAGCATTTAACTTTTAATTTCTTCCATGCTTTTTGAAAAAAAAAAAAAACAATTCAAAAATTCCTGGTGGATAGTAAACTTTTTGCTTACTTTTATACGAAATAAACCATGTCCCTTCTCTGCAAACAAATGCCAATTACTACGGTAGATTTGTGGTTACTTCCACGTTCGTTCCTTTTAAACAATGCGTGACACAGAAGTGGTACAATCGTGGATCATGTCCGTTATACTTTGAGGCCTGTTAGTCAAAGTCAATAAAGACTGGTGGGTGGTTGAATCTCTCACAATAGAGGTGCCTCAGAGCGAGCGCACCTAACTGGTATGTCGCTACATAACGATTATCTCAAGCGGTAGCTGACCTCCTAGTGGCGAGTCACTTCTTGGAGCTAGCATTGTACGAGCATGGCGGTTCGGTCTGTTGTGTGTAACGCCTTTCTACTAGACAGACCCACTGGGAAATCCGCGAAAATAGTACTCCTGACAGACAGGAAGTGCTTTTAAAATACCCATCTGTTATGTGTTTATACGCAACAAATGTATCTCATCAGAGGTCAGCTGTTTTATAAGCCAAACCACACTTTGTGCGTTCCGAATAACATGTGAAAAAAATCTGCGTTTCGAATACAAACTAACCGCGTAAAAAATGAAAGAAATGATAGAGAGATTACAATTAAATATCACATTTCCCTTGGACCAAGAGCAATCGTGATTTAACAACCCGCATGTTATTTTAAATATTTATTAAAAGTTTTAACAAATAGTTTTAAGTTTCAATTTCTTTTATGTTCAAAGCATGAGCTGTTTTTTTGATATACTTCTTCCATCATTTCTTTAATTTCTCACTCGGTTCCCTCGCTGCCTAAATTCAAAATTCTTGCGCATTTTATTCCAAACACCCAAAGTGTGATTTGGCTGATGTTTTGCAATGTACTACATGATCCTATATTATCGCCCACATCGACTTAATACTGGCCTGTCATTTGACATCACTAAGATTCAGTCAACGATCTGGTACAAAATACAATAGGTGTTCAGTTGAATGGGCTACACTTAGGTAAAAATTATACCAGGTAGATTAAACCAAAAATAAACATTAAAAAATAAGCAAAACATCAACCTTTCATGACTTCACATCTCCATTACCGACAAACTAAGTCATGCCCGAAATTTATCGCATGGATTCTGTTGTTACAGAACAGCCGACCTCTGACAGAATCTGTCTATTGCATATAAATACAGAGTAATCAGATCTTTTCAAAAGTTGTTCCTATGCTTTACGAGTGCTATCTTCGCGGAATTTTATTTGGTCTGTGGAATGAAAGGGTGTAACACACAACAGGCCGAACCGCCACAGTGGTTGGCTGTTGGCTGACAACAACGGCATCGGTTCAGAAACGGTGAAAATTAAAAGAAAAAAAACAGTAGGTATTAATTAATAGAATTTATAAAATTCACAACATTTTTTGCGGAAGAACCAGGCATGAGTAAAAATGAGTATGAGTACCATTTCAATAACTGTACTCTAAAAATACAATACATGAATAGTTAGTAGGGGAGAAGTGGGGTTCCGAAAACAGGAAGTGACGTTATAATGACGTCAGGAGGTGTTTTCGGAGCCCCATGGGGTTCCGAAGACAGTGACGTCATATTGACGTCATATTGACGTCATATGGTTGTCATATGGTTGTCATATGGTTATCATATGGTTGCCATATGAACGTCATAATGACGTCATGAGGTGTTTTCGGAGCCCCATGGGGTTCCGAAAACAGTGACGTCATATTGACGTCATATTGACGTCATATGGACGTGTTATTGACGTGATATGGAGATCATATGGAGATCATATGGAGATCATATGGAGGTCATATGGAGGTCATATGAACGTCATATGAACGTCATAATGACGTAATATGGAGAGTGGGCGGCCATTCAAACGGGCGGCCATTCAAACGGCATTCAAACGGGCGGCCATTCCAACGACCATTCAAACAACTATCCAACGGCAGACGGACAGATGAGACACCTCCCCAAACGTACAAGTTCTCCATTTTATAAATAGAGAACTCATAGCTACATGGTTAGAGCTCACCTATAAAGCCCCCTTAAAGTCAAAAAGGGGGCATAAAAAAAAGGGGTAAAAAAAATCACCCCCTTTTTTTTTTTTTTTTTTTTTGGCGCCCGAACAAAATGGCGCCCGAACAAAATGGCACCCAAGCACTCGAGCACCCGAGCACTCGAGCACTCCCCCCCCCCACCCACCCCCTCCATTACCACCACCACCACCACCAGTCAACTTTCAGACCTGCCGTTGCCAGCCGCACCGCAGGCCACTCTATGTATACAAGCAATGGTCACTCTTTTTTTTCAGCTTTCTCTCTCGAAACACACGCCAGACCAGACTGGTAATGGGTCAGTCGGACAAACGGACACCCGGACAAACGGACTACCCGGACAAACGGACACTCAGACAAACGGACAGTCTTTTTTTTTTTGGTTTTTTTTTTGCCTCTCTCTCCACACGGTAGCTCGAGGCAAACAAGCAGTCTTTTTCTGGCTTTCTCACTCTCTAAACCCACATACCTTCACTAATGGATTGTCGTAGAAGCAATTAAAAAAAAAGAACACTCTTTTCCTTAAGAGATGCTGTGTTTTAACCACAGAGAGGTCTCCATGCATTGCGACCATATACAAGCACCAATCCTTTCTTTAAAGCTTTCTCACTCTTCTAACACCTATGACAACCAAACCAACGAACACCCAGACACACGGACACCTAGACACGGACACCCAGACACACGGACACCCAGACAGTCATGTTTTTTTTAAATTTTTGTCTCTCTCTCTCTCTCCATCACACCACGGCGTCTGAGGGGCAAAGAAACAGTCTTTTTTCGGCTTTCTCACTCTTGAAACCCACATACCTTCACTAATGGATTGTCGTAGAAGCAATTAAAAGAAATGAGCACTCTTTTCCTTAAGGGATGCTATGTTTTAACCACAGAGAGGTCTCCATGCATTATGGCCATATACAAGCAACAATCCTTTCTTTAAAGCTTTCTCACTCTTCTAACACCTACGGCAACCGAACAAACGGACACCCAGACACACGGACACCCAGACACGGACACCCAGACACACGGACACCCAGACAGTCATGTTTTTTTTACATTTTTGTCTCTCTCTCTCTCTCTATCACACCACGGCGTCTGAGGGGCAAAGAAACAGTCTTTTTTTTTTGGCTTTCTCACTCCACACCTTCACTTATCGATTGCCGTAGCAGCAATTAGAAGTGACCTAAATAAGAGACCCTGTTTTCAACCGTGAGAACTCTCTCTCTCTCCCACGCATATAAAGGCAACAGTAACTTTTTTTTCGGCTTTCCCACACTCTAAACAGTATTTTTCTGGCTTTCTCACGCTAAAGAGACACCATTTTTAACCGTGACAGCCCTCTCTCTCCCACGCATATACAAGCAACAATCCTTTCTTTAAAGCTTTCTCACTCTTCTAACACCTACGGCAACCGGATAAAAGGGCACCCGGATAAAAGGGCACCCGGATAAAAGGACATCCGGATAAAAGGACGGTCTTTTTTTTTAATTTTTGTATCTCTCTCTCTCTCAAAACACACATAGCACCACATCAGACGGTCAGACGGACAGATTAAGCGTTTATTTCTCAAGCCTGTGTATTTTTAACCCAGGCAGCAATTTGTTTAGCTTTTTCAGACGGTCAGACAGGCAATCATTTTTTTTTATTTTTAAATCTCTCTCTCCACACACACATAACACACCAGACGGTCAGACGGACAGATTAAGCGTTTATTTCTCAAGCCTGTGTATTTTTAACCCAGGCAGCAATTTGTTTAGCTTTTTCAGACGGTCAGACAGGCAATCTTTTTTTTAATTTTTTTAATCTCTCTCTCCACACACACATAACACATCAGACGGTCAGACGGACAGATTTAGCGTTTATTTCTCAAGCCTGTGTATTTTTAACCCAGGCAGCAATTTGTTTAGCTTTTTCAGACGGTCAGACAGGCAATCTTTTTTTATTTTTTTAATCTCTCTCTCCACACACACATAACACATCAGACGGTCAGACGGACAGATTTAGCGTTTATTTCTCAAGCCTGTGTATTTTTAACCCAGGCAGCAATTTGTTTAGCTTTTTCAGACGGTCAGACAGGCAATCTTTTTTTATTTTTTTAATCTCTCTCTCCACACACACATAACACATCAGACGGTCAGACGGACAGATTTAGCGTTTCATTTCTCAAGCCTGTGTATTTTTAACCCAGGCAGCAATTTGTTTTGCTATTTCAGACGGGCAGACGGACAGATTTAGCGTTTCATTTCTCATGCCAGGGTATTTTTAACCTAGGCAGCAATTTGTTTAGCTTTTTCAGACGGTCTGACGGACAGATGGGGGGTATAAATCAATGATTTATAGACCCCTTTTTTTTAGCATTTCCCACACTCTCATGCATACACATACATACTAACAACATGACACGATTCGCGCTCATTTCGTAATAATGGGTGGCCGCTAAAAAGCGGCCGTGGAGGTATTTTCTGCTTTCTCCGCCGGTCCACTTCCTGTCGCTTCCCCTGCCGCCGCTTCCCCTACCATTTCGCCTTGACGTCGTCGCCGTCTCCGCCTCTACCGCTGCCGTCATCCTCCCTACAGCCAGCCCTCCTCCTATGCGCTGCTACCGCGGCCCTGTGTGTCCTGAAACCTCTACCCAGAACGTTACAATAATGATACTCCGGCTTTAACGCATCTGGGCATGTCTGTTCGTGAACTCGTAGAGAGCTTCCTGCCGGTAATCCAAAATGGCAGAAGCTGCAAAACTCCACATTATCCGCCGTATCCAAAAACTCTACGATATCCTGGAGGGTTGACTTTTTGGAAGAGCCATCCTCCTGTTTCACGTCAACCAGTTCCACGGTGCAGTCATTGTCGGAGGGCGACTGTATGAGGCTGAAGTCCACCTGCGTGAGGTCCGTTATACTGGCGACAGCGGTTGCTAGCTCTTCCTCAGGAGCTGGTGTCACTGTCTCCGGCTTAGTAACTGTGGCGCTAGGAAGATTTCGCCGTTTGACTATAACTTCTTCCGCCGGAACCTTCAAGACAGTGACATCAGCTACCGTTGGAATCGCTATCGGCGGAGTCGTCAGCGTTGACGTCATGGCTGCAGCAGGAGTCGCCTTGGCAGGGGTTGCCGTCGTCGTGGTTGTCGCTGCTGTGGTCCTGGCTAGCCTTTCTTCCTGGCAGGGCGGTGGGTCCTGGCTCCTGTCGAGCAAGCTCTCCCTCCGACGCTTATATCGTTCCTCCGCCGCCCTGCCAAACCGGTTGAACTCTTCTTCAGGTCTGTTCCTGAGAAAATTCCTCCACTGTCGAAATAGAAATGTTTGATATTCTACATAGATATCTTCCCAGAGATCTACATCCTTCTGCGACAAGAAGTAGCGAGCCCTAAGCTCTGGCGAGAAAAATTCATCTTTGTGTTGCATTTTTAGCTGTTGCTCCTTCAATGATCAAAGGCAGACTGACTGCATACAGTGCGAGGCTGCTATTATATAGGACCTCCCCCCCCCCCCTGGTCAGTCAACCTGAAGCAAGGACCCCCCCCCCTAGTCGACCTGGTCAGTCGACCTGAAGCAAGGACCCCCCCCCCCCTAGTCGACCTAGTCAGTCGACCTGAAGCAAGGACCCCCCCCCCCCTGGCTCACCAACAATTTAGCCGCTGGGCTCACGGCTCAGTAGTATAAAAACGTCGGGTCGACACCACTATAGCCATTGCATTGCCAAACCATCATGGAGACGTCTCGAAAAGCAGCAACGGCTAGCAACATGGAAATTGATAGCCTGTTCAGCAATGAAACAATGGCTTTTACAGATGCAGTTTTAACTGCAGAGGAGACTGCTGCCTTCCTAAGTACACTAGCAGAAGCTGAAAAAGCCTTGGAGGAAGCATTAGAGGCTCCGTCAGACGTGTCTACAGTACAGCAAACTAGGCTTGAAGAAGTACAGCCAGTACAGCAAGCAATGCCCGATCCCGAGGGATCTGACTATCCGTTCTGGGTTGCCAATTCGCTTGTAAATGGTAGCGCCAAGCCACTTAGTACAAAGTTACAGGCTCATCTAGAGCATCTTGAGGAGGAAGAAGTGGTTATGTCAAGCGATGACGACGGTGACGACGACAATGACGACAACGACGATGACGACAATGACGACAACGACGATGACGACAGCGACGACGATGACAAGCAGCTCAAATCTAAATTCGAATTGAGCAAAACTATTCCTGTTACTGAGGAAGACGTCACGCTGTTGAAACGAAACTTTCAAGCAGTGATTCCTCTGATTGATTGCAACATTTTATGGTGTTTATGTGAAGAAGGCTTTTTCGATCAGCACACATACATATACCTAACGGAAGAAGTGAACACTGTTGTTGTAATTTGAGGTTTCTGTGTTTATCAGTTATTTCCTATATTTCCTGTGATGTCATTATATCCTGTATTTCTTGGAATTGATTCCTTTGTTTTAATGCTTGTGTAACTCATTGTAAATCCACGTGTAGTTTAGTTGCTTAAGAAATATGAAGCTGAAAACATGGTCTTTTATTTAATCTTAAAGAACCTACATACACAACAATTATTGGCGACGAGGATGGGATTAAATAAAATGCATGAAAATAATTAAACTGTGAGTTGAAAATTACAGGATGATTTACTGAATTTATTATTAATGTAAAATTAATAATTAACACTGAAAATTAGGTCACTACGCTGTGAACACTTTTGTTTTGATCTAAAATGGCCAACGCCACAGTGTTTGGAAAATTGTCCGAATATGAGGAGTCAGAGAAATGGGAAGATTACATTGAAAGACTGGAACAGTACTTTGAAGCTAATGGAATAGAAGATCAAGGAAAAAGACGCGCTATATTACTAACGGTCTGTGGATCTAAAGTCTATTCTATTATGAAAGATTTGCTGGCTCCTGAAAAGCCCAAGGACCAGACGTACCAGGACTTGGTGAAACTAGTTCATCAACACGTAAGTCCCAAGCCCTCAGAAATCATTGAACGTTACAAGTTTCATAAAACTGTGCAGTCAGACAACCAATCTGCTGCTGAGTATATGAAAGCACTGAGAAACGTGGCAGACACTTGTAATTTTGGCGAGTTCTTAAATAAAGCTCTGAGAGACCAATTTGTTGTCGGAGTGCGTGATTCCGGAATAAGAAAAAAATTGCTCAGTGAAAAGGAACTCGACGCACAAAAGGCTCTGGAATTAGCCCAGTCGATGGAAGTAGCCAACCGACACTCCGCGATGATTCACGAAGCAGTTCCAGTGAAGAAAGTGCAGGGAAAGGAGTGCTGGCGATGTGGGAGGACAGGTCACGACCCAGACAGCTGTTTCCACAAGCAGTCGGTATGTCACAAGTGCAAGAAGACGGGACACATCAGCCGTAAGTGTACTAATGCGACCGTTGCTGGTAAACCCGCAGCACAGAGTGCCTCTCCTGGAACGAGGCCAAAACAAACTTTTTCTAAAATGAAGAATAAGAGCTCAAAGGTTGGTGTAAAAAATGTTGTTGAAAATGACTGTAGTGAAACTGAAGAAAGTGACGTAAACTGGCATAACTTAAATGTTAAAAGTGTAAACAAAAGTGAGTTGCCAGAAATAATGGTGGGCGTAAAAATAAATGGTGTATCAGTCAATTTTGAACTAGATACAGGCTGTTCACACACTGTAATGTCAGAGGAGGTGTATCGCAGTAAATTTAACAACACTAATCTGTCTAAGTGCGGTATCAAATTACAGACATACACTTTCGAGGACATTCCTGTGTTGGGACAGTTTGATGCAACTGTAGAATATGGCAGTCAGTGCTGTAAATTGCCGGTTATTGTGGTAAAGCAGGGTGCGGGTTGTCTGTTTGGGAGAAACTGGTTGAAAGAAATTAAAATAGATTGGAATGCTGTTAAGCAGGTGTATGCAAAACCCAGTCTGCTTTCCCAGTTTAAAGACAAATACTCGTGTTTTGAAAACAAGTTGGGTACAGTAAAGGGTATCGAAATTCATTTAACGCTTAAAGAGGGGGCAACACCGCGTTTTTATAAACCCAGACCCGTACCTTATGCATTGAAAGAAAGAGTAGAAAATGAAATCCGTAGGCTCGAGAAAGAGGGGGTACTTGAGAAAATTGATTATTCGCCCTATGCATCTCCAATAGTACCAGTAGTCAAACCGGATGGGTCAATTAGAATTTGTGGGGATTTCAAGGTCACGATTAATGACCAGCTTGAGGTCAAGCAGTATCCGTTACCCAAGGCTGAAGATTTGTTTGTGAATTTGAATGGGGGTAAAAAGTTCACGAAACTGGATTTAAGACAAGCGTATCAACAGTGTTTGCTAGACAAAGAATCTAGAAAGTTGGTTGCAATTAACACTTCGCTAGGTCTGTTCTGTTACCGTAGGTTACCGTATGGGGTAGCTAGTTCACCTGGAGAATTTCAAGAGGTCATGGACAAAATTTTGGAGGGTATTCCAAATGTGGGGTGCATTTTGGATGATTGCATCATCACGGGTCCCGATGACGCAACACATCTTGCAAATGTGGAAAAGGTGTTGGGAAGGTTCAGCAAGTATGGTGTTCAACTGAACCCTGAGAAATGTACTTTCATGCAAGAAAAAGTAGAATATTTTTCGTTTATTATTGACGCAAAGGGAATACATCCAAGCCCTAGGAAAACGAAAGCAATTCTAGACATGAAAGTGCCTGAAAGCAAGTCTCAATTGAAATCATTTTTGTCGTGCCTAAATTATTACAGAAAGTTCATACCGAACATAGGTACGTTGTCAGCGCCACTAAACGAATTGCTAGCTGAAAAGACGGTTTGGAAATGGTCCAAACAGTGTGACGTAGCATTCAAAACGTTAAAACACAAATTAGTGACGTCACCCATACTAGTGCATTATGATCCGAAGAAGGAATTACACCTCAGTGTCGATGCGTCAGAATATGCGGTAGGTGCGTGTATTTCTCACCCTGATTCAACCACAGGCATGGAACGTCCAATTGCGTACGCTTCGAGAACATTGACGAAACAAGAACGTGCGTACTCCATGCTAGAAAAAGAAGGATTAGCGATTATTTTTGGAATCAATCGATTTCATCAATACGTTTACGCTAGGGAATTTACGTTGATTACAGATCACGAACCGTTAACGTATATTTTTAGCCCGAAACGTAACATTCCTGTTACTGCAGCAACCAGAATACAAAGGTGGGCTATTCTTTTGTCTGGTTACATTTTCAAAATCGTGTACAAAAAATCTGCTCTGAATGTGAACTCAGATTTGCTGTCAAGGTTACCAGTCCACAGTACTGAGTTGCCAAAACGCGATATTGATTATGAGACGAGCGATTTCATGTGTAAGCAAGTAAACAGCTTACCGATAGATGCTAAAACTGTTGCACGTGTTTCCGCTCAGAATCCAGTGATCAGTAAGGTTATGCATTTTGTTCTAAATGGATGGCCAAAACCACAAGAGTGTGACCCAGAGTTCAGTCCGTATGTAAAAGTGCGTGACGAGTTAACAATTGTAGAAGGATGTTTGATGAGAGGTTCCAGAGTAGTAATACCACCCAAATTGCAAGATATGATTATGAATCAGTTGCATGAAAGTCATTGGGGTATTGTGAAAATGAAGTCGTTAGCTCGTATGCATGTGTGGTTTCCGAATATTGACCACCAAATAGAACAATGTGTTGCAAATTGTTCAATTTGTAGGCAGCATGCAGCAATGCCAAGTGCAGCGCCTAATAATTGGACATGGCCTTCACAGCCATGGGCCAAAGTGCATTTAGATTTTGCAGGTCCGTTTCACGGAAATATGTTCATGTTAGTTATAGATTCGTATTCAAAATGGCTAGAAGTGGTTAAAATGAACTCTATTTCCTCTGAGAGTGTTATTAATGCTCTAAGATTTTTGTTTTCGTCACATGGGTTACCACTGCAAATTGTGACAGATAATGGCTCTTCACTAGTTTCCGCAGAATTTGAAAACTATTTGAAAGGTTTAGGGATAAAACACATTTTAAGCCCAGTAGCACATCCAGCTTCCAACGGTGAGGTAGAGAGAGTAGTGAGAACGTTCAAAACAAATCTCAAGAAAAATTTAGAAGGTACTATAGCTCAAAGATTAGCTCGCTTTCTACTGAGTTATAGATCAACTCCACACACAGTTACAAATGTTACACCCAGTGAGTTATTTTTAGGAAGAAGATTGAGAACACCGCTAGACTTGTTAAAGCCAGATCTAGGTCGTAGCGTAAAACAAAAACAAGCAAAATATTATAAAGAGGGAAGACAACTAGATGTTGGAGATCCTGTCTATGTTAGGGATTACAGACAAAAAGACAAATGGGTACAGGGAGTGATAGTGAAAAAACTAGGTCCAGTAACTTACAGAGTTCAAGTTGAAAACAACATCTGGAAAAGACACATAGATCAAATTCGTTTGACTTATCATGTAGACTTACCACGAAAAGATAATTCAATAAGTGACATCCCTGTTGAGAGTAAGCTAGAGCCAGTGTTATTTCCACGTGTATCAAATAACAACCATGAGGGCAATGTGTCCGAAAACAGTGGCAGTACATGTGAACGGAATGATCCCGAGGGAAAAGACCAAGAGAATGAATCAGTCTCTGTAAATTCTGAGAAAAATAGGAGGTATCCATCAAGAGTGCGTAATAAACCATCTAGGCTGATTGAAACTATGTAAGATAGGCATGTAGTAGTTTTAGCTTATTTTGTGGTTATTTGACATTGTTTGAATTTACTGTCGTTAAAAATAATGTAAAACAAAACAGTGCTAAATGTCAAAACAAAATGGCATGAATGTGTTAAGCAGCTCATGTCAGCGTGACTTAACAGGTTTCAAGGTCATGTATAACATTAATCTTGTGTTGTAACTTTAAGCTATGAGTTTATCAGTTAAAGTGCTGCAGGAAATATGTCGAGTTGATTTTTTTAAGAAGGAGAAAAATGTTGTAATTTGAGGTTTCTGTGTTTATCAGTTATTTCCTATATTTCCTGTGATGTCATTATATCCTGTATTTCTTGGAATTGATTCCTTTGTTTTAATGCTTGTGTAACTCATTGTAAATCCACGTGTAGTTTAGTTGCTTAAGAAATATGAAGCTGAAAACATGGTCTTTTATTTAATCTTAAAGAACCTACATACACAACAACTGTCATTCAGCTTATCTACATGCTAGAAGGAAACATAGAGCATGTTCCCGAGTCAGAGCCGCAGTTCTCCGAAGCCATGACCCGACGTTTCGTTCAACTTATTCGAAGTCTTCATGAGGAACTTTTTAAGACTTTATCTCTACCGACGCCAAAGTGTGTTGATGAGGATCGCGATTCCAAATGTGCAAAGGTCATGCTACATGGCTTCAAATACCTTGAAGAACGTATTAAGGTGTATGATATGATGGCTTACCTCTATGAAAAAGGACATTTCACCATGTCAATGCTCTTTCAATGGATAATTGGAAGTCGCAAACGAGGAGACTTTTTAGTGATTGTTATGAGACAATCTTTGACAGACGGTTTGCCAACAGCCTTTCTGGATGGTTTCAACGAGATTACTCCGCGATTTTGCAAGCATCTCATGAAAACATACATGTAATGTTCATATAAAAGGAGTGAGGTGTCAAGTGCAGTCATCATTCAACGCGCAGCCATGGAGAAGACAAGCAGCTTTAAAATTAGTGCAAACTTAACCATTACTGTGGAGCATGGACAATTTGGATTATTTATTCGAATCAAACGTGGAGAGAGATGGCTTGCTTTATCACCATCCTTATGGAAGATTGTGTGTCTGAACTTAGCAAGATTACGCGACATTGGCTTCAAACTATACTTAACGCAAACGAAGTGGCTTGAAGTCATTTCATACTTGGATATGCGCTATGTGAGTTTTGTGCAAGCATCACTGTTTGAAGGGAAAGAATACAAGTATTACATCAACACGAATGATGGTGAATGGGAGACATTGCTTCAGGAGATGGATAGCATTACCTCAACCTTATTGCCATGTACGGAATGTCATGGCAAGAAAACTCCTATCAAGCTGCAAAAGGACAATCGGATGAAAGTGTCAAAGTTATCTAAGAAAAGACTGGCTGAAGTTCAATTGGAGAATATGGATGTGCAAAATCAACTTGGACTTACCTGTGAATATTGTGGTGCTTACGGATATGCTGAGGATTATGATTGTCACTGCCACAAGTACAATTGCAAGTTGTGTGAACCAGACAACTTCTGCAACAAGTGCGGCTTACTAACTGTTTCTGTGGAGTAAGACTGAGAGTCATTTGCTTACCAGCCGCCACAGTGTGCAGACGTGTTATATGGACATGTGAAAGATGGATGTAGAAACGTGTTTTAAGGACAAGTATGTGGACTACATGATAAGTGAACTGGCACGTTTTGGATCTATTCAACAACAACTGCAGCACTTTGACATTTATTGGGAACTTGCTCATTCCACGTTGAACGTACCAAACTTACGCGAGGATTTCATCAAAGAGTGTATGTTTTCAAACATTGGTGGAGCTGAGGAGTTTGATGTGGAAGCAGCATATCACTTCGCTCGATTTGATCCAGGACTGTTTGATGAAGTGAGAGAGTGGTTAATCTACATTGCAGTATAATGGTGGACATTACATTGAGACAATATATTGTGCAAAAAACATATTGTGAAGAAATGTTATTAGCTGTAAAAAAGTTTGCATGTTTAGTATGTCCTGCTTGTCAAAATGAAGAGTGTTCAGAACATATGTGTCATTCTACATGTGTCTATACATATTGGAATGAAGCTAAATATTACATTCATTTAGATAAAGTGTTAGATAATGCAAATCAACGTTGTGAAAAATATGGCGTAGATGCTATCACATTTGATGAATTAAGTAGCTGGTTAATATACATTGAAGATCAATGGACTTCAATTATTCACACCATTGTATCAATACTCGATTTGTAAGACATGTTGATAAAAATAAAATTTAAGATGTGTTTATAAAATGCATGATATGTTGATAAAATGTTAGATGCGTTGATAAAATAAAATGCAAGATATGTTAACAAGTGTTGATCATTTAGTGTTAACATGTCGACGTGGAAAGACTACTTAACCAATATTTACTTTAAACCTGGTCAACCCGGGGCATTTGCTGGTCCTTACAAACTTTATCACATATTAAAAAAACATGATCAGCCAGTCACTCATTCACAAGTGAAGAAATGGTTACAGGATCAAGATGCCTTCAGTTTACTACAACCTGTAAAATATAGGTTTAAAAGGCAACGTGTCATTACACGTGGAATTGATGACATGTGGGATATTGATTTAGCTGACATGGGAAACATAGCTTCCTATAATGATGATACCCACTTTTTATTGGTTGTCATTAATGTGTTTTCCAAATATTTATGAGTGCAGCCAATGCCTAATAAATCACATACGAGTGTCATAGAAGCCTTTCAAAAGATTTTTCAAGAAACACAACAAAGACCACGAACTCTAAGGTCAGACAAAGGAACTGAATTTAAAAACAGATGGGTAAAAGCATTTATGAAGAAGGAGGGAATACATGCCTATACGACAAAGAATGAAACCAAAGCCAACTTTGCTGAGAGAGTCATTCGTACTCTAAAGGGAATGATGTATCGATATTTCCTACATAATCAAACGTATCGATATATGGACATCCTTCCAGACTTAGTGTATAATTACAACCATAGACCTCATGGCTCCCTCCCTAATAAGTATGCTCCTGCAGATATTCGTAAAGACAACGAATCGAAAGTGTGGAAGTATATGTATGTAGACAAATTGAAATTAAAACCAAAGAAGAAAAAACCCTACAAATTTAAAATTGGTGATCAGGTTCGCATTTCTCACATGAAATATGTATTTCAACGGGATTATCATATAAAGTGGACGCAAGAAGTCTTCATTATCACACATCGTTGTAAGAAGCAAGGAATACACTTGTATCGTGTGAAAGACTTTTTAGATGAAGATATTGATGGACATTTTTATGAAGAAGAACTGCAGAAAGTGACAAAAGATATTGAATCAGTCTACAGAATTGAAAAGGTCTTGAAAACACGAAGAAGACGAGGTGTTAAAGAATTATTTGTGAAGTGGTTAGGTTGGCCAAAGAAGTTTAACAGTTGGGTGAAAGAAACAGATATTCGAAAATGAAGCATCCATTCACGTGTTTGGTCTCTGGACCTACAGGCAGTGGTAAAACTTCTCTAGTTAGAGAAATTCTAGAACAAAAGTTAATTAAACCCTCTCCAAAAACCATTTTATGGCTCTATGCAGCAGATCAGCCTTTATACAAGGGAATGAAGGGTGTGGAATTTTACCAAGGCATTCCAGATGACATTGAAGAGCGTTTTAACCCGAAAAAGCCAAACTTACTCATCATTGATGACTTAATGACCAAATATCATAGTGATGAGCGAATGACACGTCTATTTAGTGTTGGCAGCAGTCATCAAAATCTAAGCATTATTTTTATTGTGCATAATTTATTCCATCATGGTAGAGAAATGCGAAATATTAGTTTGAATACACATTACATCATTCTGTTTAAAAATCCTAGAGACAGTCAACAAATAAGTACATTAGCGCGACAAATGTATCCTGGAAAATCTCAGTTTCTCATAGAAGCCTATCAAGATGCTACCAGCAAACCTCATGGCTATTTATTCATTGATTTGAAGCCGAAGACGAATGATCAACTACGTATTCGTACAGGCATTTTACCAAAAGATACACATTACGTCTATGTTGATAAGGTGGCGTATGAACAAGAACCAAGTCACTTGACCATTCGCAGCCAAGATGTCTAAACGTATTCAAGCGAATCAACCTTTTCTTCACTTGCTCGCACGCAGCGGGCCTAAACGACGTAAATCCTTGCTACAACAAGCTACTAAGGAGGAATTAACTAGCTTGTTTGAAATTTGTTTGAATATATTGCGAGGGCATTTACCCTTAAGCTCAAAAAGGTATAAGTTATTCAAGCGTGAACGTCATACCCTGCGTACACTGGCTAATAAGAAGATATCACTTCGAAGAAAAAAGAAGTTGGTTAATCAGAAAGGAGGATTTATTGGAGCTATTGCTAAATTTGCATTACCCTTGTTAGCTCAGTTGCTGTTAAAATGAAACATACTTTGAAAATGGTTCTCATTCCTGAATATGAATATAAAATGTTGTTAGAAAAGAAGGGAAAAGATGTTGAAATCAAAACGAAAGTGAATAAACTTTTACGTGGGAAACGAACTCGTGAAAAAGCAATAGAAATGTCTCAAGTGCTTGGACGTCATTTACGAACAATTCAATCACAACAACAACGACAAAAGTCTGTTACATCATCCAAAGCAGAAAAATCAGAAAAGTCCCAACAGTTTCTAAGTCATTTTCAACCTATTGATCATGTAAAACTAACACAACTTCTAGCAGAACTTAAGAAATATGGTACGAGATGGACAGATAAAAATGAACTTGTTTTAAAAACAGGTACTGTCATTACAAATTCTAACATTATTGATTTGTTGAAAGAAGCATTGGTTGCTACAAAAAGAAAAGAACGACGAGAACCACCGCGTGGTTGGAAGCAGTTTATTGAGGAAATTGTAGACGCTAATATTCCAAAAACTGTTTTTGGCAAAAAGACAACTCGTGAAGATATTACAAAAGAGCAACAACAGCGTCAACAAAGATTGTTTCCAGAAGGATGGGAAACTTTTTAACATGGATTAAAGAGCTATGGTGTTGTTGTTGTAAAGAAAATGGAAATAAAAATACTATTCCTGTAAAAATTAGGTGTGTTAGTGCTTGTTGTCAGGGAGAAGTAGTAGATACCAATTTAGATCATGTAGATAGCAATTTAGACAATAATGTAGACAGCAATGTAGAAAGTGAGGATGAAGAGTGTCAAACATGAAGTAATGTATATACACATCTAGTCTATCTACATCACATAAACGATTTAGCTGCCATGGAGTCAACAAGTTTTTACATTACTTTACCCAGCAATGCTAGTATGAACTATTATCCCAACAACAAGACTTCGAATTATCAAATTCGTATGCCTCGAACCATCTATCTAAACGGAAAATATGAAGTGGCTTTAGCTGAAATTCAATATCCACATACATGGACAACCATGAGACATGGAATGGACTATTCTATTCAGTATCGACAACAACCACTGAATAATGTTGTTCTTGACACAATCAATATTCCTTATGGTTACTACAGATCCATACAAGAAATATGTCAAGCAGTCAATGAAGAAGCAACTAATTCTATGAAAGATGACCTTAAGGAAGGTATTCGGATAAAGTATGATAAAATTAGACGACGTGTTTTTCTATATCTAAAATATGGCTTTGAAGTGTCATTCTCCACTGGATTAGCTGAGATTTTAGGATTTATCCCAAATCAATGGTATACTGAAACGTGTACAGCTGAATATAAAGCTGATGTGAAACAGGGGTTTTATACACTTTATGTGTACTGTAGTATTTGCGAGCCACAAGTTGTTGGTGATTATTATGTTCCTTTGCTACGTTCTGTTGCAATACAAGGACATGATGGAGACATTATCATGAAAACTTATGGAGAACCTCATTATGTTCCTGTAAACACATCCAAATTTGATGTGATAGAAATGAATATTAAGGATGACACAGACCATAATGTTCCATTTCAAACTGGAAAGGTGATCTGTAAACTTCATTTTCGACCAAAAGCATTATGAAAGCATACACACACAATCCATCTATATATCGCGACCATTTTCTTCGCCAAGTGGGTGGAGAATTACCAGGATTTAAAGGAGCGCGAATACAATATGGAGATGGTATTGGTTCAATACTGGGATCATTGGCTCGAAAAGCTATTCCACTGCTTAAGACAGGGGCTAAAATCGTTGCACCACATCTTAAAAAGGCTGCAAAAGATATTGCGAAAGATGTTACAGGTCGAGTAGCACAACGTATGTTTGGTGGTGGGTTACGAGGACAAAAGAGACCGAAACGAGCAAAAGGTGTCAGAAGGCGAAAGGTAGCTAAACGGATAACATCAAAAAAACATAAGAAAGATATTTTTTAATCATGTCTTTAATTCATAATCATTCTTGTGAATGTAGCCTTTCTCCATTAGAATGGTTTCACATACCACCAACGCAAACTGCTGTAGAAAAAAGTTATAATGTAGACTATCAACCAATGACTACCATTAGAGAGGGTGCTCCAATAGAATTCTACATTCCTGCGAGTACAGAAGAATATCTAGATTTAAAGAACAGTAAACTCCATATTGTATGTCGCATTGTCAAGGCTGATGGAACACTGTGTGGTGTAGATGATAACGTGTCATGTATCAATGATTTGTTTCATGGGTTATGGTCCAATATTGAATTATTTCTAAATGATCGTTTGATATCACATAGTAACAATACCCATGGTTATACCAACATCATATCTCATCTCATTCATGACTCGGAAGAAAGTCTCAATTCTGAGCGCTCTATGCGTCTCATCTATAAAGATACTGCCGGGTCAATGAATACTCATGAGGTGAAAAGACCTAATCATGAAAGATATGTATCAGGTTTTCATGTAAATATTGAAGGTGGTGATATAGCTGAAACAGGAAATAATGGTTTACATAATCGCTATTTGTATACACGTCTAAGCCGTGAGTTTATGCTTACAGGCGGTTTAAGGGTAGATTTGTTTGAGCAGGATCGTTATCTTCCCAATGGTGTTAGTATGAAATTACGTTTACATAGACAAAAAGATGGATATGTATTAATGGCTGCAAATAATGGTTTTAAAGTAGAAGTGAGAGAAGCGTTTTTAACCATTCGCAAAGTGAGGGTTAGTCCAGGTATTCAGTTGGGACATGCAGATGCATTGATGAAAAGTCCTGCTAAGTTTATTGTTAATAGAAAAGAATGTAAAGTTTTAGCTATTCCAACTGGATTTCAATCTTTTGTGAAAGATAGCATCTTTTTAGGCCAATTACCAAAGCGTATTGTCATTGGAATGGTCCATAATGGAACAGTATTGAGAAATCCATACAATTTTGAACATTTTAATCTTAACTTTATGCAGCTTTACTCTGATGGTGAACCAGTCCTATCCAAACCTCTCAAGCTTGATATAAATCAAGGCAAATATCTTGATGCTTTTGAAACTCTTTACAAATCTTTTGATAGATTGGATGGTGAGAAAAGTGTCATTATAAAACGGGAAGATTGGCCTAGAGGTTATTCTTTGTTTTCTTTCGACTTAACACCTGATTATGATGGTGCTGATCATTATGCCCTTATCAAACATGGAAATTTGAGACTAGAAATGAATTTTGCTGGTGCCTTGCAAAATACAGTTAATGTTATAGTGTATGCTGAATTTGATAACATTGTTGAAATAAGTGCAAATCGTAGCATTCAATTCGACTACCAGTCATGAACACGAAGCAGATAGAAGCCATCCTATCCCATGATGCCACGACAAAAGACTTGTTTCAAGGCGTGTTTGCCATGGACCAGTTACCATCTTTACAACGTGGTGCCTATGTCATCAACACAGACGATCATGATGAGCCAGGAGAGCATTGGGTGGCAGTATATTATGATGAAGACCCTGCAGAATATTTTGACTCTTATGGACTTTTACCTATAGACAGTCGTTTGAACAAGTTTTTAAAGTTTAATTTCATTTATAATTCAGTTCCATTACAAACACCGATATCCTCTACATGTGGATTTTATTGTGTGTATTATATAATTCAAAGAGCTCGAGGACATAGTCCTTTTGAAATCATTGATGTATTAAGAAGAAGTGATGGTGATTTTGTTGTAAAGGATTTTGTATATAGACATTATAAACCATTATTTTATTGATGTTGTATTAGTTAAGTTGCATTAGTTAAGTTGTTGGTAATTGTGAATTGTATTATGAATATTGTAAATAAACAAGACAGTTTTATACAACATTCTTTTTTATTGTGTTATACATTATTTACATTTCGCAATTATTTTACATTGAATTTTTATTTTACAAATACATTCAATACATCAATAAACACATGCCATTCATACCAATCTAAATTAATATATGTATCATAGACATTACATCCACGTTTGTAAATGCTATGAAAACTAGCATAACACTGTCCACTACCAAACTTTATTATTTTAACATCTTCATGTTCAGACAGTTTCAGTTCATATCCATGATCATTCATATCAATGTTCATCACCATAACACACATGGGATGCGTCAGTTCAATGAACTTGGTGCCTCGCATGAGTTGCACTCCTTCCTCTTTGAATTCAAGCGTTAGGTTCTTTCCAATCCAATGCTTGTAACAGAGCGTACCATTCCACTGTGTTGAGGGTGATGTAGTCGTAGCATTTTGTAAGCTCGTCATATTGACGAAATTGTACAAACACGTCTAAGCAGTTCTCAGTCACACGCACTTCTAATTCATTTGAGACTGTCAGGAGAAAGCCAGGTATCCTGAACTTCTCTAGATGGTCTTTCAACACAGATTGTTCGTCAGTTGATAGAATGATATACTTTCCAAAATGTCTTAGCACAATGTCATCATATTCGTTTCTCAGATATGAGAATCCATGCGTAATTGATTTATATTCCGATAAAAAGTCTTCCATCTCGTTCAACAGTCAGATCAACTATGAGCTGTCTCCTTGTCTGCAAAGACGTTTTTATGCTCGCAAGATGGTGAAGAGTGGATGTTGTATAGCTTCTAGGAATCGTAAGACTGCGCGCCAGTTCTTGATATCAAAGAGGATCAAATCTGTATATGGTGTATCTGGCACAACTCCCTTATAATCCTTTGGATAATCCTGTAAAAGATTTCTACAGATTTCTACACGTATGTTAGAATCATATTCAGCTACCGTCACTTCCACTTTATTTTCAAGTCTACGTTTAAACCCAGGTTCAAGTGGTATGTTTTTAAAGTCTTTCCACACTTCAGGTTTAAACCGATGATAACTTGTCTTAGAATCTAGTATCACTTCATTCCTCTCATTTACAGTAAGGTAAACACCACCGTTCAGCATGAGTGCATTCATGTTTTTACCTTGTTATGAGCCACCTTCTTGTCTACGAAGCCTTTTATCCACTTCTTTCACTTGCTTCTTCAGCATTTTCCATTCAGGTATTGTCAGCAAAATTCCCTTTTTCGTTGGACGGTTTTTTCCAGTCCCCTCATCTCTCAGGTACTTGCGAATGTGTACCACTCCTTCATTGCTTTGTTTCATAACCTTGATATACTTTCCATTTCCTAGAGAAAGCATTCCATCCCACGACTGTCGTGTTGGCACCGTCTCCACTTTCAATTTCTTGATGGTAGTGGTAGGATTTTTCACTTTTAAGTCTTTAACTGTATCTGCAAGAGTATCCATATCAATTGCAGATCTCTTACGACTTTCACGTTCCATGCTTCAATGTTCACACCTCAAATAACTCTTCCGTTGGAGGACCTCCCTCTTTTATGCTATTGCTTTGTAATGTCCATGCGCTAAAGTGGAATAGCCATCATCCAATACATATCGCTTGTCGTCAAATGGGGAGAGGGCTATTTTCCTCAACTTCTCCGAGAAAAGCTGATGACTATGACTTCGAATAATGTGTTCTGTAGCCATCGTTTGAGTTTTCTTGAACAAACTGTCTCTATACTGCGCATGTTTAATGCGTCTTTGACAAGCTTGAGTGATGCCTTTAGCTGTATGTTTTTCTTTCCCACCGCACAATAAACTGTACATTTTCGGTCTGAGTCCAACAAACTCTTCAATGGGGATGCCTGCCGTCTCATCCTTCATTTTCCCAAGCACTTTTTTGTTCACGTTGGAATGTAGGAAGTGATTTGGCGGATAGTCACTTGTGTCGAACAGGTCAGCATCTTGCTGCACATCCTTGTAGATATCTTCCGTTTCTATGTCGTAACATAGACTGTCGGTGTCGCTGAACAACAACTTGGCATTGGGATACTTGACCATGATGTAGTTGTAATGAAAGTTGAACATGAGCACTTTGCTGAGGTCGAGAATGGCGAAGCCGACTTGAATGGGTTTATCCAGAAGCAAGTCCACTTTGCGTAAATGTACCGCGGTCAAATCTTCGTTGAAAATTTTGAATTTGTGGAAAGAAGGTTTGGCTACAAGTTTCTTGAACCGCTTTTCCTTGTGAACAAGTTCAACATTGATTCGCTTTCTCACATTTTCCATGGTTTTGCCAAACACCGAGTTGTTCATCAGTTTGAAGAAGTCTTTCTCAAATGGGTTCTTGGCCAATTTTCTCTTTTCCGTGTTCAAGGTAATGTATTTCGCCAACCATTTGCTCTGTTCAAACATGATGACGCGATGAACTTTAGTGACTTTCAACCCCAGTGAGACGTACTGTTGTAAATTCCTGTAATGAAGTACATATTTCTTCTTGTCAGACAAGTTAGGAATGAGCTTTTCACTGGGTTTCTCTTTCATGTTTAGATCTTCCCGCAGCTTCTGACTGTACTCTGACAATTCTCCAACTTTGACACATTTTCGTTCTGGAGCCAGTGGGTAGTGATTATGACGATCATGGATTGAATTTGGATATTCTAAATCCACTTCCAAAATGAATCCAATGTCATCATCTTCAGCTACATCCATGAAATCGAGGGATTCTGGCTCGCTCACCCACATAAATCCTCTTTGCGGCATGCTTTGTGACATGGCCCAGCCATACAAGTTGTTTGCGTCGAGGTACATCAGATAGTTGCTTGGTATCTCAGAATTGTAATCTGCTACGTAGGGATTATTCGCTTTCGCATACTTGTGTGTGATCACAGATATTCCTCCGCGTATGCCTTGCTCAACCATTTGATACATGTCAATGTCATTGATCAATTCCAACTTCACCTTTGTCGCTTTCAACATTGCATCCCACGACAGTCCTGGTGCTGTATAGTAGTGAGCAGGATCCAATTCATACGTGTTGAGGCATACTTGACGAAAATTTTCAAACACGTCAGCTAGTAATAACACATCTGATTTCAGGTACAGGTCGTGGTATTCACCAAATGTGGTACAGTTGAATGTATCCCACACCTTCTGTGCATGCGCATAATCCTCGTCGCTAATGTCCTCTTCGCTAAGCTGACTATAAAACTTGTCCTTTGATGGCAGCTGTGTTTCAGCAAACTTGGATGGTTCGTCCACATAATCATAGGGGTACACTCCCTTTCTCAACAACAAATCTTGTTGGTCACTATCGTAAATGTGAGAGGTCATGTTGTAGAAGTTATCTTTCCCTTCTGCTGCAAGGTTGGATACCAACTTCTGTAGAGAGGTACTCATGAACTGAAAGCTGTCTGTAAATTTCAGATTGCCCATGGTGAATGCAATATATTTTTCAATGGTGTTGGGAATGACTGTAATCGTTTCACCTTTGAATTTCCCAATTTCCTCCATGATCAGGTGACTGTCATAGCCTCGCAAATTGTGGAAAAACACGGGAATGATAAAAGAATCTTTATCCCCTTGCTGATCCTTTCTAAGTCGAAATTGTAAGTTGCATTCATTATGCGCTGCTCCACGATATTTGCCATTGATATGGTCATGATCTCTCACACGATCTGCTCCTAGAGGTTCATGACAAATGTAGCAATCAACAGCGTTCTTGAAATTCCTTTTGTCTTCACGAGTCATCACCATTTCCTTTGGCCGCTCTAAACCACGTACAATACGATCACGTTCATTCACCATATGGTCTAAAAAGACTTTCACAGCATTGTCTCCTCGATACACAACTGGTGCACGTGTGTCGTACTGGCTTACAACCACATAGGCAAAGCTGTTTGGACGATGATGTTGATACTTGTCTCCTTCTTCATGCTTTTGCGTGAAACATTCAAAGTCGGCATAAATCACAAAAGGTGCTCGCTGTTGTTTAGCCACATTCTTGAACTTGATGAAGGGTTCCTTGGGAAATGATAAACGTTGTGCTCCATTCTTGTCACACACTTCACGATGTTTATCTAAAAGATCTTGTCGTACAAACCCGTAAAGACAGTTGAAACAATAAAAATATGCAGCCTTATGCTTTGATCGATAAGACATAAGTCTGCTAAAATTCTTGATGAGGCAGTAATGCCTCGTCTTGTCATTGCTAATCAGAAGTAAGTTGATTTCTCTCACACTGACGTTTCGACTAAGTTGTATTGGAACAACTACATCTTGTTCATATCCAAACACGTTGATGGCTACATCGTTCTCCTTTTCAAACTTTGAAATGTCAGTAATTGGTGTCGGAAATGTCATACCCTCTACCTTTAATTCCTTCTCAAATGGCTTGTAATGATTCACGCGATTCGGGTTGTTGTCATGAGGGTGAAGGTAAGCCAATACTGACCATAAGAAACACTTGTTATCATCATTCTTAATGTTTATCACCCTTTCTGTTTTCTTCACTTTCTTCGGTAGTGGAACATAACTACTCGCTTCTAGAGGAACCAACGTAGCTGTATGTACTTCAATGTACAGTATGTTATCCAATACCCAGCCAGAGCCTTGTCGCTCATGTTCGTCAAACTTGGTAAATAATTCTTTATAGGCTTCTGGCAGGTCCTGCTCAATATCTGCTGGATTGTATGCTGCATATGTTGGACTGCTGATAAATGCATTATCCACTTGTTCTACCATAACACCTTCATCATTTGCTGTCAGTTTCTTGAAACGTGCATGTACGACAATGTACCATTTCATTCCATGGTTTAAGGTCTCCAACAAATGTGCCTTGATACGGTTCTCTTGCTGTCGCATTTCAAGCAGTAAATCTGATCCATCCTCAGATTCAAACCGTTTTTCCTGCGCGTTTTCACCAAGACTAAGCCTTCTACCTCTCCCTACTTGTCCTGTCTTTTGTTTCTTTGAAACATGTTCTTCATGAGGTACATTATCCATCTCAGCTGGTATGCATGCATGTGCCTCATAAGTATCCATAGATGGAAATTTTACATTGCATTCCATACACTGAACTTGACCGTATGGCCAAATGTCATCTTCTTCCATCTTTTGTCTCTTTGCTCCTTTCATCTCAGCTTTACTGCATGTATGTGTCTCATAAGTATCCATAGATGGAAATTTCACATTGCATTCCATACACTGAACTTGACCGTATGGCCAAATGTCATCTTCTTCCATCCTTTGTCTCTTTACTCCTTTCCCATGCTCTTCACTTTTCATCATAGCTGGTTGTTGTTCCGTCAACTGCTGAAACTAAAATGCTGAAATGTAATCTCAGACATACCCCTTTTATACACACTTATACATAGACAGAATTTGCGTTTTCATTTCATAGCAGAGGATGGCCCTCAGAAGGGCCGAAAGATGTTAGTGAGTTGGCTCTTCACCAACAAGTCGGATTTCCACAATCACACTGATATCTGTAAAATTGTTCCATGGAGAACGGTCTTCGTGCACACTTGAACGGATGGAAGTTATAGTAGCCAAAGTTTTTCAGCGTCGCACCGCACCACCAGCAGTCCGTGCATGGCTGCGGTCCTGGCAATCTCGCAGTAAACTTGTACCAGAGCAGTCCACCACAAGTTTTGCAGCAGTAATGTCGTGGTGCATTGTGGTGCACCGGGCAGTTGTGTGGTTGACCTGGGTACTCCAACCATACCCAACACTTATAACACTCAGTCGTTAGCGTCACTGCCTTGCCGTTTCGCATCACTGTGATTTTACGACTTGTTGACATCTTGCTGCCTGTGTTGGATAATGTAGCTGTAACCCACCTTTATATACTACTAGCAACCATCCTCGCATTATATGCTGAATGGGGGGGGGGGTCCTTACTTCATATTCGCTGCCTGGGGGGGGGGTCCTTGCTTCATATCCGCTGCCTAGGGGGGGGGGTCCTTGCTTCATATCTGCTACCAGGGGGGGGGGGTCCTTGCTTCATATCTGCTGCCAGGGGGGGTCCTTACTTCAAGTGGTATATAAGTGGTAGCCATTTCAGTTCAGGCTCACAACCGCTTTCATCACTCACGGTTATGGAGCTCTTCTATGCGTTAAACGATGTTCTCACGGTGAGGGAAGTCAGGGAGGTGCAAGTGCCGGTGGTGCCGCCAGCGTTCCAGCCTGAGAGATTTTTTTTCTACCAGATGCTGCCGAACCCTGCCAACGCCAAGGTCCTCTGTGTTCCGGTCTTTTTTAACCGGAGGGTGACGCTGGGAAAGCGGTTGGAAAATATTGAGCAGGGACATTACGTTGAGGCCTACTTCCGATGCACCATGCTGGGGGAATTGGTGCCATCAAGACTTGAGGAGGAAGAGTATCCAGCATGGGGAAGATTCTTCCTCCAGCAAGACCTCGACATATGTATCTCATGCGGCTGCATGCTCAGTCCTGATCGCGTTATTGCTGTGGATTGCGGCCATCAATCATGTATTTACTGCGCTGCAATTTGGACTCACATGATGGCGCTTGCTGATGAATACATGACTGCATGCTTCACCTGCGGACTGAAAACGGATCATTACGTTTTCAACAGCCAGCAATTAACACACTGCGCAAGGCCAATCCAAGACATTGTCGAATTCTTCTAAGTCTGACAGCAAAAACCTTCCGGCCCTTCTAAGGGCCATCCACTAATACGAAATAAGCGCTAATCGTGTCATGGTGTTAGTATGTATGTGTATGCATGAGAGTGTGGGAAATGCTTAAAAAAAAAAAAAAAAAAAAAAAAAAAAAAAAGGGGTGATTTTTTTTTACCCCTTTTTTTATACCCCCTTTTTGACTTTAAGGGGGCTTTATAGGTGAGCTCTAACCATGTAGCTATGAGTTCTCTATTTATAAAATGGAGAACTTGTACGTTTGGGGAGGTGTCTCATCTGTCCGTCTGCCGTTGGATAGTTGTTTGAATGGTCGTTGGAATGGCCGCCCGTTTGAATGCCGTTTAAATGGCCGCCCGTTTGAATGGCCGCCCACTCTCCATATTACGTCATTATGACGTTCATATGACGTTCATATGACCTCCATATGACCTCCATATGATCTCCATATGATCTCCATATGATCTCCATATCACGTCTATAACACGTCCATATGACGTCAATATGACGTCAATATGACGTCACTGTTTCCGAAACCCCATGGTGCTCCGAAAACACCTCATGACGTCATTATGACGTTCATATGGCAACCATATGATAACCATATGACAACCATATGACAACCATATGACAACCATATGACGTCAATATGACGTCAATATGACGTCACTGTTTTCGGAACCCCATGGGGCTCCGAAAACACCTCCTGACGTCATTATAACGTCACTTCCTGTTTTCGGAACCCCACTTCTCCCCTACTATAGTTGAAACTTCCAAATGTTTCCTTTTTGTTGCGTTCACATTTATAACTAGTAAATTAAAAATAAATCAGTAGAGATTTAGCAAACCCGCTTTTGCGTTGCGGTAAAGAACTAAGTTTCACACTAATTAATTATTATAGCTGTATAAAAGAAATGTAAAAAGAGCACTTGTAGTTGACACAACTTTATTGCAGAGTATGCATGGCAAATTTGTTATCGGGATTAACACATGTTCAAAAAGTCCATATGCTATTTACCTGTAAAACAAGTGGATACAGAAGTTATTCAGAAGTTATCCATTAAGATGGGTAGGTAGGTAGGCAGGTTCAACAAGAATTTCTATGACTACCATATTCTGGAAGTTGTGCTTTCAATGGTGGTATAATACCCTCGCTACTTTTCAAATTGACCGAAAAGTGGTTATCGATTTCAGCAGTGTAGAAACGACAGGTCAAAGCCACTTTCATCATGACGAAACACTTTTCGTCATGACGAAATACATCACGTAACCGCCCTCACCCCTCCCCGAAGGCGACATAAACCTAATCCTAGGCAATACTATGTGTGGAACACATTATGACGACATAATAGGCGGAGTAACCATAGTGAGGAAGTAAGAACCTCCCCACCCCCCCCCCCCCCCCTCATATCTATTTCTAGACTAGGGAAATTTCACATCCATTTTTAGTAACTTTAAAAAAAAAACAGTAGATAACTTTCGTCATGTTTAACCGATTTCAATTCAAATTTTACCCCTTGATCCAGTTTCATGTCCAGTTTTTACATAAAGTGGTCGTAGGCTATTTGCACAAGTGGCTATAAGCATAATTTTTACATTCCAAAATTTTAACTTAAAAAAAAAAGAAACAAAAAAGAACATAACTTTCGTTTCGCTATTTATATATGTGGTTATAATCATAATTTTTACAGCTCAAATTTTTTGTTTTAGTTACTTTTAGATAACTTTTGTCATACTTGATCGATTTCAATCAAAATTTTACCGTTTGATCGAGTTTTATTTCTAGTTTCTACCTAAAGTTGTCATAGGCTACCTGTTGAACAATTTGTTGAGCATTTATTGTACAACAACTTGTTGAACAATTGTTGTACAACAACTTGTTGAACAACTTGTTGAAAAACTTGTTGAACAATACTAGGACGTGATATGTTTAAAAAATAATTCGAACACGTCTTTGAATGGGCTGCTCATTCGAACACGTCTTCGAATGGGCTTGCCATTGGAACACATGTTTGAATGGTGTGCTCTTCCCACATCACCAATAAATAAATAAATAAATACACATAACAAATAAACATAACAAACAATTTCACTTACCCACATTTTTCACTTCCAACAACAACTACCACCATTGTCACTTCCTCTTCACAACTTCACTGCCACGAGAGGGGCCGGGCTTGACCACCATGGGGGGTTCTGGACCACTATTCTGGTCCAGCATTCTAGTCCTGAACCCCCCTCCATTTTCCCCCTACTGGATGCAGCATGACGTCATTTCTGCAGCATGACGTCACGTTTATGCATAGAAATTGCTTACTGACATACCTGGTAGTGTAGCTATCACTTACAATAAAAAACTTTCGGGATAAATATTTTACACTGTTTTGTAAATAGCCATCCCCATCTATGACGTCACTTCTTGAAGCAGGACGTCACTTCTTGAAGCAGTACTTTTACCCTACTTATTGGATTTCCAGCAAAAATGATGATTTTTCCGCTAAAATGTTGATTTTCCCGCTAAAATGATTATATTCCCGTTATAATAATTATTTTCCCGCCAAAATATTGGATTTCCACAATGTTTAAAGATAGATGTTATAAAATTGCCCAGTCAAAAAATAGATGTTGTAAAAAAATTTTAAAGATAAAACTGGATCTAACGTAAATTTTGATTATAATCGGTTAAGCATTACGAAAGTTATCTAATTTTTAAAAAACTACTAAAATACAAATTATTCTTATAGCCAAATATGCAAATAGCCTATGACAAGTTTATGTAAAAACTAGAAAAAAAACTGGACCAAACAGTAAAATTTTGATTGAAATCGAATAAACATTACAAAATTTATCTACTTGTTAAAAGTTACGAAAATAACAATTTGAGATGCATAAATTATGCTTCTAACCACATATATATAGCCTTTTACTACTTTATGTAAAAGCAGACATAAAACTGTATCAAACGGTAAAATTTTCATTGAAATCAGTTGAACTTGACGAAAGTTATCTAATTTTTTTGGTTTTAAAAAGTTAATATTTTGAGATGTAAAAATTATGCTTATAGCCACATATGCAAATAGCCTACGACCACTTCATGTAAAAACTAGACATAAAACTGGATCAAACGGTAAAATTTGAATTGAAATCGGTTAAACATGACGAAAGTTATCTATTTCTTTGTTTTTTTTTCAAGTTAATATAGATGCTGTAAAATTTTCCCAGTCTAAAAATAGATATGAGGTGGGGGAGGTCCTCACGTCGTCACTGTGGTTACGCCACCTATTACGTCACATAGTATGTTCCAGGGAATAGGAGAATGGGGGAGTCTCTTCACTTCTTCACCATGGTTACGCTGCCTATTATGACGTCATGGCTAGTAAAATAACATTAATGTAGTTCACCAGGCGCTTTGAATGGAAGCTAAAAATGGTTATTATTATGATATTTAAAAGATTTAAGGCTAATTATCTCGAAAAAGGTTGAACCTCAAGCCCTAAGTAACCTACGTCTTGAGACTAGATTTTGCCAGTTTTAGCTTCTCTTTATTAAAAGAATAAAAACGAGACATTAATATTATTTTTAAAAGCCCTTTCTAACACACACATCTAATCTACCTCGCGCATTTCAAATTCTTGCATCGCGTTAGCTTACAGACGTACACGTAATTCTATTGCCTTACTGGGCATAGGTAACTGTTTTCATGGATACAAACAGTGTGCTCATTCATCTGTGCTGCTACTACCGCCAAGACAACTGTAATATCAGCAAGTGAACTTACTCAACTAAAAGACTCTCAAAGTTGTGGTTCCAGCTTATACCACACGATTTTAGTTCAGTTTTATCTCTTGGTTCATGGACATACAGGTAACAATCATGGTATGGCTCCTGTCCTCTGTTCATTTGTCTGTTCACTTTGATTAAAGGCTACTGATAACACATTTGTAATAATAATAAGATCGCAGTGAAATTTTGAGGAAATATCACCCAATCATAGGGCATGGTTCCCTTTTATTTTATTGTGTCGCTTTTCGTCAAGTTGGTGCAGCGAGAACCACATTTGCGAAATAGCTGACCCTTTCATCACGTTTTGTTAAATATGATTGACATTTTGCAATGGTAGGAGGATAGTCAAAGTCAGAGGTAATTTTTACTTTTTTATTTGTTATTTAAAAAAACTTGCGAATCTGCAACATTCAAAAGTATGCCAATTTTTCGATATTTTCTGTATAACCTATAGTTTTAATGCCAATATTTTACGACATTACTGTAGCAATTTTTTAAAATGGTGTATTTTCAGGCATTTAGAATAATGACCGTGTGTTCCTCAAGTGTAGGATTAGTTACTCGTTAACAAATTCGGTAAAGTTTTGTTATATTTCATTCGTTGTCTTCGTCACTGATTGTATGTTCGGTCTTACAGTCACAGAAGACTGTAACTGTAAGTTCGTACACACAGTGATATAATTTCAACATTAGAAAAGCAAAAGTGATACGACGCAGACTAGAAAGGAAAGCGCGTAAGTCTGGTTTGGTTCTGATGTTAATGATTTCAGAGAACAGACAAAACTTGTAAATAATATTCTTAATGAGGCCAAATCTCATTTTTTCCGTGATAAAATTCTTAAGTCAAACTCTGTTAAAAAGAGCTTTTTCGAAACGACTAAAAGGCTTCTGAACTGGAATTCCGATCGAGAATATCCTAACGACTGCACGCATATTAAATTAATAAAAGCAGTGACTTGTGAATTGAATCCTATTCCTACTAGCCTTCTTAAACTATGCAAATCTGAACTTTTTCCGGCAATTGCCAAAATTGTGAATGTTTCGCTTTCATTAGTCCCATTGGAAATGAAATCTGCTATTGTAAATCCACTTCTAAAGAAATCTGGTCTTGATCATAATATATACAAACATTTGTGGCCTGTTTCCAATTTGAGTTTCGTTTCTAAGGTATGTGAAAAAGAAAGTAGTTGCAAATTGACTAAGTTGTCATCTTAGTGAGTTTGGTCTCTCGGAAGCTCTTCAATCTGCTTTTCGTCGTTTCCAATCCACAGAGACTGCTCTGCCGAGGGTACACAATGACGTTTTGTCTGCGATGCATAGGAAGCAGATGACCCCACTTATACTTCTGGGTCTTAGTACGGCCTTTGATACCCTAAATCATAAAACCATTTGTAATCGGCTGTCTATCAGATTTGGTATCAAAGGCCTGACTCCATTCTGGATTAGATCATATTTATCAAATCGAATCGAATTTAAACAGTAACTGTGGGTGGTCACAAGTCTAACCCTAGAAATTAAGACACTGGCGTACCGCAGGACTCTGTACTTAGACCTCTCTTATTTACACTATATACCTCACCCGTTGCAGACATTATAAAAAGCATGGAATATACTACCACTTCTACGCCGATGATTCACAAATATACATATATTTCAAGAAGAAGGACCAAAGTGAAGACTTGCGGAAAATCGAAAAAATGTATTTTAGAAATAAAACATTTGGTGATGTGTAACTTTTTGAAGTTAAACAACGACAAAACTGAGTTCTTACTGATTGGCAACCGAAGCGATTTTATAAACAACTCTTTCACATGTATGTATTTAAATGGTAATGAAATCTCAAATGTAAATTCAATAAAAAAACCTGGTTTCTGTTTTTAATTTAAACATGACAATGGAGAAATTTGTAGTTTCAAGATGCCAAAGGGCTATGTTTTACCTTCGCTCTTTCTCCCAAATACGTAAATTTTTAGATTTTAATTCAACCAAATCTCTTATACAAGCATCTATCTTTAGAATTGATCTCCCACGAAATGGTCAGAAAAAGGAAAATTTACACACATAAATAGGCAACAGAATCTAGAACCACGTGAAAAATTGTTTGACCTCTGATTCCATCATCCGGATCTTATGACGTAATGAAAATTTTAAAGATAAATATATCAAAATCAGTAAAATCCTACTTCATAGGCTGCAAATAGTACAAAATGCAGCGGCTAGAGTAGTGGTTATGGCTGGTTACAGAGAACACACTACGCCAATTTTGCATACTTCACACTGGTTACCTGTTGTTTGCAGAATTAACTATAAAATTTTAGTTATTTGTTATAATTGTGTGCACCATACTGCTCCTCAGAATTTAATAGATCTAGGCAAACGGTATACACCCCAGAGGAACCTGCTGATATAAGTTGTGCCAAAATCGCTCTAAAAACGGGTTACAGATGTTTTGAGGTTGTTGCAGCTATGGAATGGAACAAACTTCAAAAAGAATTACGCTTTTCTAAATCTTCAGAAACTTTTGAAAGGGGTTTAAAAACCCATCTTTTTAGAGAGTATTTTTCGGATTATACTTTTTATTAATGCTTTATTCTATTTTACTTTCATGTTGTATTATACTTGCTGTATTTTCTGTGTGTCTAGTCAAGTGTTCATTGTTAAGCACCTAGAGCTTATCACTAGCATAGGTGCTACAGAAATCGAAATATTAGTTATTATTATTTGTCTACATCTCCTTCGAAATGGCCAGAAAAACGAAAATTTACACACATAAATAGGCAACAGAATCTAGAACCACGTAAAAAATGTTTGACCTCTGATTGCATCATCCGGATCTTATGACGTAATGAAAATTTTAAAGATAAATATCTCAAAATCAGTAGCAAATGCAGCTTTATTGCAAAATAACATATGATACAGTCTAGTTACAAGGAATATAATGGCGTTGTATTTGACGTTTGGTGTAATTGTTCTGGGCGGTTCTGGAGTTGCGGAGATCAGCTCATTGGGAACAGAAAGTGAAAGTAAACAACATGAAGGTTAAACATGACATACAAATGCCCTACCCTTCAGTATCATCAACACCGAGCCACCCCGAAAACGGACAAACTGTCTCTAGCGGTCAGAAATGATTAAAAAACAGAATTGATTGATCGAAAAAATCGTAGTAGCCTATTTAATCAATTATTCCTGGAAATCTTAGGCTTTACTTTATTTTTAAGTCGCCCTCGAAGACAGACACGCTTAAAAGTGCTCCGTAATAAAACTGAAAATTTGTTTGGAAAACGTGGATGTACAGAGTCAAATTTTACATGATTTTAAAGCTCTTAACACGCAGAATTTCATAGGATAAAAAATCTGTAAAAAACATAGAGCTTATTCGGTTTTTATTAGAGTTTTTTAAGAAACCTTGTGGAAAATTGAATTGAATTCACCCGTGAAATGTGTCAAACAAAGTATCCCATTGTTATTCAACTGATGAATAGTGGATAAATTTCGAAGTGCATCGATTGGTCCATAGATCCAGGGGTGGCCTGAATAGAAACGTTAGGCGCATTTGAACGCACAGGTCGGATAATAATGAATTAAAACTGTGTACTGGCGTAAACTGGAATAACCTTACAAGGATAAGTATAGACCATGGAGTCAGTAATGATTGTAATCAAAATACTTGTAGTGAAGAACAATCAGCTGATTCCAACTATCAAAACGAAATTACGGTACTAATCTCTTTTTGTAAAAAGTCAAGAATGCAAATTAAATCGATTAAGCAGAAAAATAACGATTAAAGCGAATAATTAATTAACTACAAATTGGTCGAACCACCAGTGCCTGAAAAGTTTCGTTACACCTGCAGCCTAGTATCTCAACCAAAAATCAATAGATCTCAGTGAACTGCATGTCACAGAAGGCGGAATTTATATTTACTCTGAAGCAGTCTTGGCTTAAACATATAAAAATTGGCAACTATACAGTTCCAATTTTACGCAACATTCAGTTGTCAAATTACTTAACAAGCATCATATAATACCATGTTTTTAACCAACGTTATTTTATTTAATCTTACATAATGCGCCGAAGTTTATACAGCGAATTATACAGTCGGTGCTATTTGAGTACTGCTAAGCCCCGCCCACTGACACAACTACCATGTCACTATAACAAGTGATCAGATAGCTATGGTCAGACAATAAACAATATATCTAACAACAAGTCATATTATCTCATTATCCTACTTAAAGATATGAAATACAGTATATGGCATGGCGTCCTAGGTAGAGTCATTGCTCATGCCAAATTAAAAGTCACCTAAGATAAGTTAATTAAAAAATTGAAGTCACCCAGTATCAAACAAGAGCAATTTAGCGATATTAAAGTTTGCGTTACTTCAGCCATTTGACTTCACCAACCCGCCAACGTGGATGGACCGCAAACAAAGATTTCGAAGATTCAGATTTGCAACAAAAGTAAATAAGAATAACCATGAAGTTCAAACTCGCCCGTTGATATATACAATAGGACAAGAAAAGATCCACAAAACTTTCACATTTTCTGAAGCTGAGGATAAAAAAATTATGATACCCTTTTGACTAAATTTGATGGGCGCATACACATATTACATAAAAACAACTCCGTAAATAACAGTCCTGATGGCTTCTTCGAACATATATCTTTTAAGAGGGAAGATGAAACGTAATTGTCAATAATACAAGACAAAAGAGTGCGGACCTTGTTAACATTGCTGCGATCATTGATATGAAACAGAAAATATCACATAGGTACGCCGAGTGATTGGAATGGCCAATTACTTAGGCTGGTTTTTTCCATACTTGTCAGATGATATGCGCCCTACCCCATGCTAGAACTACTCAATAGAGATAACATATTGTTGGGGTCCCGGCAAGCATTACCCATTTGAACAGGTGAAAAAGTTCTCACTTTGTCTTTTATAACATGAGCAAGCCAACACACATTTCAGCGGACAGTTATTCGTTTTGCTTCGAAGGCTGTTAGAATCAAATGTCTTATGGTAAACTGAAACTGGTCGCTAACTGTTTATGGTCTATAACCAATTCCGAAAAGAAATGGGTCAAATACAAAAGGAACTGCTTGCTTTGACTCGCATTTTCGCGTAGGATTATCCAAATTTAACTGAATAAATGGTAAAGATTTCAATAATGAGACTTATGCGGTTCAATGCAGTTGAGAAACATATCTTACGTAAAAATGTGAAGTAGGCACCGAAATAAGTCACGTGGAGTTGCCCCAGGAGATATTTCTCAGGAAGTACGTAAGTATGTTACTAGTGTCGAACAATAATAGCCTCTTGAGCGATACAAAATCCAGTGAAATAACCATTGAAACTACAAAGGCCCAGACCTATTGCTCTCACTGAAATGCGCAAATAAACAGTTAGATAGAAGAAGCTTACGATGCCGAGGAACAATTGCAAAGCTATTTTGCACTTAAAATGTGTTTTCAGCTTGCAATGGAATTCTGACATATTTGGACAGAATCGTCGTACTGGCATCCATGAAAGAAGAAACGTTAGAGCGCATTCATTTATTCTATCAAGGCATTCATAAGTGCAGCGAACTAGTCGCAACGTGACATTGAAAAAAAGCATGAAATAAAAAGTCCAGTAAATTCTGCCAAATAACCGAGCCCTCACATCATATAGAGCCCCTGGTCACAACGAATTCGGGAAATGGGCATTGGAATTTACTAAGCGCCGACATATACGAATACGATAACGTCAATTATTTTATCATTCCAGATAACTTGACGCGATTCCCAGAAATTATCTACATCCCATCATATCTTCAAAGCATTGACTGAAAAATTCAAACGGTTATTTTGCTGCTTCGGATCTCCATATGAATTGTGTTTGATGAGTGTCATCCCTTAAGGGTTCAGCTTCAAAGATACTCCTTCATCTCAGCATTTATTTGTAAAATCAAGCCTAGACTGTGGCCTTCGCAAAGCCACAGAAAGTCTTGTTGCCGTACTTAACGACACTAAACATTGCAACAGGTACGATCCAGACCAGCTGTTATATGGTAGACAAGTCAGACTATTTATTCCCTTTCTGCGGAAATTACTGTCACAACACCGTGATCACAACACCTTTAAGGTAATGATCAGTCGTACAAACAATAAATTGCAGAATTACAATAAACGCCACGGTGTAAGAGAGTCGCTGATTTGCAGGATGCTAATCAAGTTAACATCGAACTTCACAAAAAAAACTTGGAAACCATTTGCTTTGCCCGCCAAATAAACTTAACAAATGCCAAATAAAATTTAGAAAAAAGTGGCGACGTTTACAAAGAAAAGACAGCACATCAGTGAGGGCACATTAGATGTATCTGAAGATAATGAGATAATACAACCGTCAACACACTCTTCTATTTGTCTGCAAACCGCCAGCATGAATAAATTATTGCTAGGGACACAACAAATATGTTACTCAAAGCAGTCGTCTTGTTAAACCACCAGACAGACTATATAAAATGAAATATGCAAATACTCAGTGAACAACGTTAAAAATAATCACATGTGTTTATCATTATTGTTTTCATTATTTTTATTATCAATGAGATAAAAATTGTACGTGTAAAAAATCTGCTAAAGACGTTTTGAATGAAAAGGGTTCCTTTTATTAAAACAATGTTTGTTAAATATTTTCTTAATTTTAAAGATAAAATGATAAAGTCATTTATTTTCAAGAAAGAAAGGTGCTAGAAAATTTTATATATTTAACCAATATTATACAATTTAATCTGCCGCAATGCTCCGAAGTCAATAAAGCCAATGTCACTTCTATTTGAGTACCAGCTGATCATCTTAGACATAACTCACAGCAGTTCTGTCATATAACTTTACCACTATATGTGACCGGATAGATTTGGTCAAACGATAAACAAGATAGCTAACAGCAAGTCACATTGTCTCACTTAAGGTATAAAAAATTGAAAAACAATATGACAACATGAATGTGAAACACTATTTCGTTTCATATATTGCATTGGTGTTAACAAAGACTATAAACTACTAAGATATGACACTCCCTATGCAATCTATAGTATCCAGCTGATTGCAGCGCCCCTGGTGGAAGAGTTGCAAACAGCTGTCAAAACACTTTACAGTATTGGTGTTAAATTCAATATTTCAATAAATTTTAAAGGAATTTAAAGTAATTTATTTCAACAGGAGCTGAACAATAGAAGTAAGAAGGATAAAAAAATGCCATTTTATTAGCACAGCCAGCTTTTATTTAACACATCTGATCAGATAACGATCACCCCCCCCCCCCACCCTCCCGTCAAAGATCACAATAGAAAAAGGTAAATACTGCTCTCACATTTACACATGAATAAGCTGTAAGACTTTTCTGTTTCTTTTATCACTCTAGGATCTAACTGAAGAAAAATTTGCCATTTTCAAAGCGAAATGAATTCGCATCCCCATAAACAATCTTACAGCGCTTTTTATCTTTTTAACACACGCGGTATTTGTACATTCATTAACATTTATCCACATCTCTGGCATTGCAAACGAGTCTCGTGTCAAGTTTTGTCATTTGCTGCACCATTGGAAAAACGCTAACGAAAACAGATTGCAGATCTTTCACAAAAATAACCCAATTTTTTCGGATGGTATAAATAAATATTGGCTAAATTCATTCATGCAAGAATTAATTTTGGCCGCTGTAGAATTGGTCTGTTTTGGTTTTTTCGCTCTCCAAAACTTTGACCGAAGTCGTCACACCTCTTTTTTTTAATTTTTGTTTTCTGAGCATATCAGGTGCAGTTGATGGTGAAGGCGTTGAAAACAAACTATCCTTTTTTCTTGCGGCGAGGATGGACCCACAGAAAAAGATGCTTTTGGAGTTTTTAATTCCTTCTTTGTACTTCGATTTTTTGGCGCGGGGCGCGATATTGTAATTTGGAAGGAGGGATTTCGAACATGAAACGGTGTTGGAACAACATTCAATATTAATCTCTTTCTTTGTTTGTACGTTGGAAATCGAAAGAAGGAAAGATTGCAGTTGTAGTAGTCATTATCGCATCCAATTGCTGCACAGGGTCGTCTTCTTCTTGTAGTAGCTACACTTATATTCTTTACTAATCATTATCCAGGCGATAAAATGTTTTTATAAACTTTAAGACCGAAAAAGTAATGAAAAGTTAAAAAAACAGGTGAACTTTCCAGGTAACCTCAATGTATTTACAGCTTAATTTGCAACTCTTATACCAGGCGGCGCCACTGCTGTTTGGATACGCGAAACTGGCTGAGTGTCATATCTTAGTAGTAAACAGTGTTTGGTATTAAGTTGGTGTTGTAAAGCAAAAGTCAACCTCACAAATATATAATTAACCATTGTCTATTTTATCTCCTCCTTTTAGGTCATACCTCTGGAGCATCCCAAAGAGGTCATTGATGTAGTTCAAAATTCAAAATTCCACCACAGTAGCCCCTCGTCCCCGCTTAATTCTTACCCCGGTAAATTGGATCAATTTGCCAGGTCCTGACTTTGGACCCTGTGTATTCCAATGGAAAAGTTAAACGAATTAACGAGGACCCTGTTAATTCGAACCGAGCATGATGAACTACAAATTTCAGATAAGTATATTCTTCTCAAAATGACCGAGTCACAATGGACGCAATCTTGGATTTTCATTTGAAATTTCTTGTTAACACAATAAAAAAATCTAATTCACCGATCATGGAAAAAATGTTATTTTTACCGAGAATTTCTCAAGTACTCTTTTTCTTTGAAAATCGTTTCCACGCAACTCGTAAAGATCGGAAATTGCAAAAAATCGAAATTTTACATGAGTGTAAGGGTATTTATTTTGCGTAAGCTTTTGATGTAAAAGACACCTTAAATGCTATGTTTATGGGCAGTAAGTAAATACCGCACATAGGTGATAACCAGAGAATATCTGTAGCCTCCACTGTTTGGCTGGATTCGGAATGTTTTAATCTATTTAACTACACAACGTTTTTAGCTGAAAAAATCAGGCAATTGTGCGAAATGGCAAAATTAAGTAATCCCTCTTTCTGAATTAAGCAGTTTTTTAAAGAATCTATATTCTTTGCGGGTTTCAGGCCAACATTATCCCCTTAAAGACCAGGAACCCACCCGATTTTCCGCCCGTTTATTATACTAGAATATGAAAAGCATCAGTCCTTTAAAAGTTTATATAACGTAAATGTTAACAATATAGAAAAATCCATTCGTTTCTATGTTTATCACTTCAATTAGAAAAATGGAAGTGCCGCTATTATTTTTCGCACGGTTTTCACACATCTCCTTTAAAATGGCTAGATCTAGGAGACTGAAACTTGGCACATTTTAGTTTACTTCGTAAATTGGATTCGCGCTGAAAACGATTGAGCCATGACGTCATCATCTGCATCTTATCACTTCATGACCATTTCAAAGCTAAGTATATTGAAAACGGCTGCATTTACAGGCAAGGAACAGAAAAATCACATTATTCCTTTTTTACAAGAAACAGCGTGGTGACCTACATTTTGACACATGATGTCAGGATGACCGCATTTTTTTTAAATTTTGAGAGTTGAAAAATAAACAGGAGAGATAAACATAAAATTTTTAATTATCCTAGCCCTTTCTAACACGCACCCAAATCCCGTCGACCACACAAATCTCGAGTTTTCGTGCAACTGGAATCGGGGCATTTCACACCAGTGACCTACTTTTTCATTTCTGAGAGGTTTTAATGCAGAATTTAAATTCAATGGGTTCAGAAAGATACGAAGAACCAAGATGAGACGCATATTCTGGCTCGGTTGTTGACTTTTGGCCCCATGGGCTATACCAATGATGTGGGCTCTGTCAGTAAGCTTTGACTAAATGGTATTTATGTCTCCCCTACCAAGGGAAGACATATAATGTTTGTACGTTCAATGTGTATGTGTGTGTGTGCTGTGTCAGTCTGTTGTAAACAAAATGTTGTGTGCAGGATATCTCGAGAACGAAAAGTTGGATCGACTTCAAACTTGATCAGGTCAGACAGTCCTATCAACGTTTGACACACGTTATATTACAAAAGAAGGCGTATGACGTCAGTACGGAAAATCGCGTGTACAAGATTTCTCAGTCGTTTAACGTCGCATAAAGTTCAAACTTGACGGAATTGTTGCTTGGTAGGTCCGAAAGAGTCAGTCAGCTTTTTTTCGCGAGTACATCACGAAAATATTATGTATTTTGAACAAAATTTTACGGGGCAAAATATCTCGGTAATGGAATGTCGTATCGACTACAAATTTTATCTGGATATTTCTTGGGTCCATGGGACGGTTATATCAACTTATGACCCATGTAGCAAAATTAATAAAGACGTATGACTTCGTCGTTGGGTAAAAATCTCTCGATAGCGGACAATCGGATCGACTTCAAACTTGGTACAGTTATTCCTTGGATAAGTCTCACGATTATTTGTTAAAAATTGAACTCAAAGAAAATTAAGAAAGGCTTCAATCATGTGAAAAGTATTATGAGATGTATTATTTTGCAGTTGCTAAACCTAATACCCCCTTGACTACGCCCACAACCCCGCTTCGACCCTGTGTTGTAGTTACGAAGAATGTCTTTCTGATGCTTTTTGGTCGATGGGAATGTACGAAGGCAAGGTATACATTATTGCTGTAGTGTACAAACCCTTACCGTAACGTGGACTAAAATGGTTAGGGTTGCCTTTAAAGGCTTACGTACAATCTATTTATAACACCTACCTTCAGAATCCGGATAATAAGACGTCGTGACCAACTTCCAGTTTCGGATAACAAGGCGTGCGGTAAGACCAGCCAGTCTTGACCACCTTCCAGACTCTGGTGAACAAAGTACGCGCAGTAAAATTGCTGCAATGACCAACTTCAAAACCGAGATTTAAAGGACGTACAGTCAAACCTATTTTAGCAACCTCCATCTGGAACCGGACAAAAAAGACGTACAGTAAAACATCTTTAGTGAGCACCTTCTAGACCCAGACAGAATACCTAAGCCAAACGAGGATTGAAATACCCACAAGTCAAGTTACGTACATTCCTTCCCCTTCACATTTATGTAAGGTAAAAAGTCTTATTATTCTGGAAATAGCACAAATTTGTTCAAATAAAACTTTGTGAAAGAGCTGTCGGGGGGCTAGTGGTGAATTAAGGGTTTAGTCGGGGAGTCATTTGTTTTTTGTTTACAAAAACAAAACATTTAATAGGTGTCGATTGAAAGTTTATGATATAAGCCTGTGTTCTTATGTTTTGTGTGCACTGGCCGCTCTAGTTCTCCAAGGTTTTATTAGTTCGTATTAAAATTTTGTCCATATATGACCCACTCAAGTGGCTGGATGTAGGGCAGTTATATTAGGCGATTCGCCTGTTTGGCAGATCAAAAACGTCTTTTGCTTAAAAGCTGTATACTTCAACAAATTTTGTTAAATTTGCTCGAGATCTTGCATGAGAATGGTCAAAGTCACGGAATTTTTTTCTTTTTCAAACATTTGGTCAAACATGGTACATTACTTTTTTGCCCAATTTAAAAGTATTATTGGCAATAATACTTTTAAACCTTTATGATTATGATTTTATGCTCCCAAGTGTAGACTTCGATGCTCTGTAGCAAAATGGGTCGTGTCCTTCAGGTTTTTTTGTTAATGCCGGTTTCTGCGTGTCTCATGTCAAACGTCTCCTAGGAAAATGAAATCTGGATCCACGCGAAATATTTCAGACCAATGACGTCACCAGTGTCTTATAACGTCATGAAGATTTTAAAGCTAAACATTTGCAGCTTCTGAGGTACTACTTTTTTGCAAGAAACATCCAAACATGCTTTTGCGTCAGGTCAAGGAAATACCTGAAAGTTCAACAATATTTTCATACTTCTTTTGCTACTAGAATAAAGAAGTTCATTCTGACAAGATCAGCCGAGTGAGAACTGTTTCTGCTCTCTTTTGCACGACTGCCACCGTAAGTTCCTTACTCAAGCATCTTGCGTTTAAAGTTTCAACAAAAGGTAGAAAGGACCACTTAAGAACTGTGACAGCCTAGCCTATCTCAAACACTCTAAGCGTACACGGAAGTGATAGCACACATTCACAATCATAGCTACGGGCGACAGAGGATGGAATGAAGCGGAAGTCTGCGAATAGTTTGTGGGTTTTATTCTTCGTGCTCACGGAACCTTTTTTCTGAACACAACTGATTTCAATGAGATTTTGACAATCACTATTAACGTTTATGTGGAAACGCCTGATTTACAATGATCTAAGAATGTTTATGAAAAGCACATGTACAAAATCTAAGCTATAAAATATTCTCTTTACAACAATACAACTGCACACGAAAAATATTTGTCAACAAGTGTAATCCCGCAACAAGCCGCAACCAAACAGTGCAACCTAAAAATCACAAACAGAACAGTTAACTCCTGTGCAGTCACGAATGGTGTTCCAGACACATTTTTTGGTACCAAAAGGACACCCACTTCGATTGAACTCATAACATTGACACCTCTACCAAGACTATTTGGGTTCCAAACGACATGAGGATAATTTATGAAATTGATTACACTGTACAATTTTAGTGGTGTGTTATGGAATTCATTTCTTCTGCATCGTATTTCATAAATATTAGATATAAAACAGCTTTGGATTGGTACGCATAATTTCCACTTTATCATGCGACTGACAAAAAAAGTACAACGTTAATAGTTTTCTTGAGCTAAATTGATGCCATTATCACAACATGGGGTGCACCCGATGAATCCACGACGCAATGCACGCTACTTAACATATTTGACAAATACCACTTACATTTAGGTACAATGCTATACGTTAAACACGGCGGACTGCCCATGCTATAATACTAATTTAAGCACCTACGGTTCTCGCATGGGAACGGTGCTGTAATGTTGTAAGCGGATCACCCCAGTGCTTTCTCCAGCCACTGCCCAATTATTTACAGTGGCGCCGTAACTTATTATACACACACTATGAGTCCACTCAAACGCATTCTCTGAACCTTGAACCACGAACTCCGTGTCTGATTAATTGTGTACGCCATTCTAAATAATTCTAATAATTATTGTGGTGACAAAGATTATACCGCGATTTCTTGTTTAGCATTTTCCCTTAGCCATAGTTCCAACCCCCCCCCCCCCAAAAAAAAAAAAAAAAAAGAAAAGAAAATCAGTTGTCACACGCATTTTTCAACCTAAATTTGTGGGACGTTTTCAGATGATGCAAGTGGCTTTAACCTATTTCATAGGATGTCTGTACTTCAGAGTGAACCAATCGAGAATCAGCAGGCATTAAGGACGGCATCATGTTTCTCGGTCTTCAAATAAAACTTGTACAATAAAGCTTTTAAACTGATTTTAAATTAACAATAAATGTGGCACCTATTGAAACGTCAATACTGCACACGTGGCGTTCGCAATTTAGCATTTGATTGACAAGTATCACTTATGACGCGCGCTGCGAGTACTGGTACTGTTATATACCTGTTGTTTAAGCTATGTTCCCTGTCCCACAGTTTACTCCTGGGGTGGGGGGGGGGGGGGGGGAGTTGCCAGGTTATTTATTACAAACACATCAATCTATTTTACGACAATAATAAAATATCTAAAAAATCCTTATCAAATCAGAACTCAACACACAGACATATTAGTTTTTGCCAAGTTTACCCTCGGTAACTGTGGATATAAAACTGCAACTGTGTAAAAAATAATTCAGAAATGGAACCTGCTGAACCGTAAATTCAACCAAAGAAATCCTAACTAAACCGTCCGCCACCCCCCCCCCCCCCTCTTTATATATATATATATATATATATATATATATATATAGGCTATATATATTCCAGTATATCTTAATGAAGTGAGAATGAAGTTTTTATTTATTTGAAGTTTATTTTTTACAGTACATGCGGGGACGCTTTGACACAGCCTGGGTGCAGTGTGGCCAACGACCAATCAGATATGAGTATGATTCTCATCCCTCGTGCTGTAGGGCTCACAGATGGCTGTTCTATTTATTCTCACTGCATGTTGCAATTTATACTCAATGCATTTTTAGCTAGCGCCCGCACTTTAGGCAAAAGTTATTTTTCAAAGTTTCAGGAAATGCCAAGTGCCCCACAGAAGGAATATTTTCAGCGTTTTATGTTGTTTAAATCACTCGATTTTTAATAAAAAAATCTGCATTTGAAATATCTCATTAAACAATTATGATCTCGCTTGAATAATGTTACTGATACAATTAAAACTTAATTTTCGTACGAAAGTAACACCGCACCACTTTTCAAACATGTTATAGAATTTCCTCTTTTTCTCTTAAAGCTTCTCTTTCTTTCTCTCTCACGCACAATCTGTCGACTGTCAAACGGAATTTGCAACTGAAAAGTGGTATAAGCCACTCAAGAGCTAATCAACCCCCTCTTCTGTGTGTACAAAGGAATCCTCTTTCAGCACATAGACGAGCAGATGCGCACAGGCGTAATGCCCTGCTCTTCCAGTATCGAAAACATCACACTCCGTGCTACTGAAAGTGTGTGTCGTCATAATGACGTAACCGAGCGACGGAAAACATCGCAGTGGAGTGCAAAAAAACATCTAATTTATAACAGGTTATAATGTATAAGAGATCATGAAATGAAACAGTTAGCCGAGATTCGCGTTTGAACTGACTTGAACACTATCTCTCAGCTTTGCACACTGTTCGCACTCACATGTCACGCTCGTGCTACCACTGCTACAGGCTGCCGGAGGGGTTCTTCGGCGCAGCCTACCCGCTCGTGTGATTTTATTATTTTATATTGTTGGGTTTGATCATGGGTTGGAGATACACTGTACTGGGGATTCAGGAATCCGCGTGAAGCCCATGGGCGTGCCACAAGCGTCTAATACAGTAAGTGAAAGTACATGCTCTGCCGAGATTTCAACAAAACGGAATAACGTCAAGAAAAATTACAAGTCGGAGAAAGTCCTGTCCGTGTTGTCGACTTGCCAAATATGTTCTTTCGCCAACAATAGAGATGACTCACATTATGGCAAAGAGAAGGTGTTACGGGCAAAACGGTCTACCAGCTCTATATACGAGTGCATGTGTGTACCCATGCGTGTTAAGAAACCAGGTCCATCTTCCTTTGCAGGGACTGTGCAAATTCACTTCCATAAAATTTGACTATTTTTCTTTCATCTCACAGCGCACTGGTTTAACGCCACCATCAAACAATCACGAAACTGCCTTTCTTGGGTAAGTACTTGGATAAATGAATACACCATTTGCAAAGTACATCTACTTCATGACGTGTGCCGACTATACACAGGTTTCATGTTAGGAATTCGATTTGTAATCTACAGGTGATGCAGTCACAGAACCCTACAAGCTGCTATGCATTTAACTGAAAAGTGGATTGAAAACGAAGGCCTGTGACCGTGCAACCTGCCAGGCTCTTTTCGGTAACTCCTCCTACAAAGAAAAATCCTGCAATCCCCCTCCCCTCTCACCCCCCCTCCCCCCGGTGTTAATCGAAGTATGGATTACGAACACAATTCACTGAGAGTAAACAAAATAAATTAGGAGACGGCAGTTTGAAACAAATAATAATCTACTCACATCACTTCTAAAGATCGGCTATTAGCTTCAACATGGATATTAAACCAGGCGTTATGACGTACATAAGCTACGTTTTCATGTATAATAGGACGTGCCAAAGATCCCTAGGGCCGACTGTAGATGTAAACATAATCATAAGATACGGTGCGCCACTCATTAAATCGGCATACAAAAAAAAAAAAAACACAAAAGACGCTTGGTTGACCCAGAGCCTGGATTCAACAAGCAGGAGTATCATTCAACGCTTAGCCAATCGTGAAAAGGCACAGAAAACACAACATCGCCGCTCTACGCGACTGCTCTGCTAAACCTCTCAATAGCAGTAATAATAACAACAATAACTGAAAATAAAAACAACCAAAAATTAACCAATTTACTAAACTGTGAGGTTATTATATGGAACAAAAGCCAAAACGTCATGATTGTCGGTCAAATCAGGGAACGACGGGCCTTCAATGGTACAGCAAGTGTGCCTTATAGGATCGCTGCGGGTGGCAGGGATGCGGGGGCCTGGGCGATGGCTGAAGAGAGCGGGGAGTGTCCATGGATGTGGCTCTATAAAGCTGGCACACGACGGTCGCGCTGATGCAGATGATTTATCACTGTGTGTATGACTGGTTGTGTGCCTGGCTGTGTGACTGCTACTGAAGAACCAAACCAACCTGGAAGAGGAGAAAAATGAAAATGTTTTCATAAACTTTATGGCTGGCCATGCTGCCGGAATATAATGGAATACCTTGGGATACCACAAAAACGGTTCTTGTACCATTCTACGTTTCAAATTCTACACAACAACAGGAACCAGTGAATTATCCGAAATGTCTTTTATCGAATACATACGATTTCCGAAAGAAAGTTATTATATGCCATAATCTGACAAATGTACCGAAACTTTCTTTATATCTTTTAACGTTGCAGACATGGAAATACTGACGTCACAAACGCATACTGTAAACAGGACGATAAGAATGTATGAAGAATTTGCCACTGTACCTGTTCCGGCTGCATTTGAGGACACTTCCAGTTGTAGAGATAGTACTGTAGATTGCCGTCACCGATGCCGAACTTTAACCTCTCTAAAAAGTCCTTGTTTTCCATCAAATCAAGGGCGTTGAAAACATCAAACCCAGCCTACAAGAGTACGACAAGATACAAGACTGGCGGCAGACAGTCACTTTTAGTTAAAAGAAAGCGAAAAAAAAAATGTTAGTCATTGGTGGGGCTTAATTGAGATACACCAGGAAACAAAGGCTGTCTTGACGTCACTGACAAATACTGTGTCCATTCGCCCACGGTTAACAGGCGTTATAAAATCTAAAATGTTTTAAAATCTGTAGACGTTGAACAAACATTTCTGCGACCTTTCTTACCAACAAGAAAAGTCAGCTACACAATTCGCCTGTGATGTGTAAATGAGGCGTTTAAAAAAAAGCGAAAAGAACGAGGCAACCACACATTAGACTGGCAAGAAGGCCCACAGTAGATATCAACGAGTAGAACGAAGAAAGTTCGGCAAGGAACAAGCCGAAGGCCACTCACGTTCTTGGCGGAGACAAGAGCGTCCTGCATAAGATCCAGCATAGGCGTGGCCGTGCTGACGTTGTAGAAGCTGTAGGCTGCCTTCAGCGTCTTGTGCACGGGGTGGTGCATCACAGTGGACGGCAGTGTGTAGAAACTGATGAAGTCCGTCACTACGCCCCCATTCTACAAAACAGCGTACCTTAGCGCAGGGGCAAGTCAATATAACATTCTTTTTTTTTTGTTCTGTCCGTATATTCTGCGGACTTGAGCATGGGTGTTTGCTACTGACGAATGCGTCAGGGATAAAAACAAGAGTTGGCGCGTATTCTTTGCTCAGAATAGACGCGCTTCAATGTTTGGGGCGAACAGCACAATGTGTTCACCGGCGAAAGGAGCATCAGACATCAGTGATCAGAGATTTTAATCCAACATACCGGAAAATGCCAAAATACAATAATAAATGATATTACAAACATATATTACACGACTTTCCTGCGATTTTATTTAATCTCACTGTAAATAACGATGTAAAAAGGCCAAAGAATCTCAGGTTATTGCCAAAGTGAGCGTCACTTACTTCAACGACATAACTATCGACAATGCCAGGTTGCGGTGTGAACCAGTGCTGAAATTCGGCTTTCGTGAACACGGGAGCCAGACTGAACTTCATTAAATACTGAAACACAACAGTAACACAAGGGTCAGTCAAACCAACCAGAACTTTATATTGTGTGATTACTAAAAATGAAAACTTGTATTTAAAATAATTTGCACAACCCATAATCAGGGAAGATATGGAATATTTATCGTAAAAATTCCACAAAGGTGATTGATTCATATGTACATTTATCATTAAGCTGCATTCAGTCTTGCAAAAGCACTTTTCTTGTTTTAATGCAGCGCAGAAAGAACATCAGTCCATAAAATTAATAATGGGTATTTCAACTGGAAGGTTAAGATTCGTAACCGCCGTTACCTCTGATAATAATTTATAGACTTTATCTGCATCCGATTTTTTGAACGGTCGGAAACCTGTTGTTTTTGGAACCTGCAAAATAAACTAGAGCCGCCAGTGCACATAAAACATAAGAGCACAGGCTTATATCACACACTTTGAATCGACACTATTTAATTTCTTGTTCCTGTAATCAAAAACAAATGTCTCCCCGACTAAACCCATAATCTCCCAATAACCATGATTTTCCAATTTTCTTTTTACTGAAATACCCCATTTCCAATAAGTGTGAGCTTTCGCCGACGCTCAATGGCTGAGAAATTTCGTACCAAGATTTTTACGTAATGACGTTAAACACTTTGCTAATAATGTAATTTATGTCAAAAGTTGAAAGAACCGTCCGACCAAGCAAGGAATAAAAAGACGAGGTTTGAAGTCGATCCGACTTTTTGTTCTCGAGACATCCTGCACACCACATTTTTTTCCCAAATGACTGACACACACATACACAGACTGTAGTGTTGAGAAAGAAAAATATCTACAATTTCTACATACCGGTATGTATATTCTTAAACTATTACATCTAAAATACCCTACACAGAAAAGAAAGGCAACACCGTACATAACGCTTTAAAATTGTTACTAACTGCACAGTTAACTAATTCCGTTAACTGCAATGTTGCCAACCAAAACATCGTGAAGTAAATTAATAAATTTAATCTGTTTAACGAATAAAAGTCCACCGTAAATTGCTTGCATGATACAGTTAGACCAAACGACTTTCTTCACAAGAGTAGTTAACTGTATAGTTAACTCTTGTGAATACCGAGGCAGGCAGTCAAATTACAACTAGGACTGGCAGCTTCTACGGAAAGATGGCTTACCTCAGGTAATTTGTACAACTTGAGCGTTCGCTGCATTGTCATATTTCGACTTAAGTGTGAAAACTTGACTTCGATTAACTTCTTAGGATTGAGAGATCTGTGCCAATACCTTTAAAATAGACAAAACGATTACGTATAATTTTAAAAGTAAATATCCTAGGTAATACTTAGATTTTACTTATTTCTTACTTGAAATTAATCTCAACATCGGGACAGATTGTTCAAACCTGTTACCTGTGCTTTTCGTGGGCTGAAATGGAACACGACTAGGCTCCGGATGGCTAGGGAAAAGCGAAAAGAGCGAAGGCAAAACGTCACTTTTAAACCCACTATCTCTCCAAATTTATTATATTTTTGCACTGCATTATAAATTTGAAATCAAACTTTTAAAAAATAAAATTTTTTTTTCCTGGTTGTTCTCCACGGTACTTGACCTTTTTCTGCTATATAAAGACCAAATAAATAAATAAAAATTAATAAAAAAAATTAAAAACAAGAAACATCAAACACCACACGGGCGCAGCCTGCAACACTGGTAGCACGAGCCTGAAAGGCGAGAGCGACAGAGAGCAAGGCCAAGGGAAGGGTTTCCAATCAATCGAAACGCAAGTGTTTATCATTATTATTGTTATTTCAAGACTTGTTGGTACAAATACATTCCCTTATAGTCTCTTGGATATTCGCATTTTATTTTTCCACTTCTCCACGATGCTTAGTAATGTTCTTACGATGATGTACACACTTTCAGTAACGCGTAGCGTGGCGGTTTCGATCCCTGATGGGCGTATCTACCCAGGCGAAACACTACTGTTTCCTTTGTACGCGTATTGGCAAGCATTGATTAAATTTCAAAACCAAGATCTTACCTGCAACTAGAGACCGGTTTGGGTAAGACAACACCGGCTGTGTAGACGGCTTGGAATATACCAGTTAAGTTGACTCTTCTTGTTATCTCTCGTATTAGCACCGGCGCGACGCGCTTTGATCGCAATTTTTTGTGCACACATAGGAAGTTGATTTCTACCATTTTTTGCATTCTACAAATATAAGGAACAGTGCCCGTGAATAAGCGCATTATATAATCAGTTATAAAAAAAAATTTTTGGTTTGTTTGTTTTTTTTCTTGGGGAAGGGGGCTAAATTAGGCAATGGTCCGAAAGCACAAGATTAGCTCCCGGTTATTGGTCCAGGGACCAGTACTTTATTCAACTGTAGAATAACCTCAAAATACTTCTTAAAGTTAACGTTCAGCTCTTTTCAAGATTTATTCATACCTTTCTTATCGTACAAACATTCTTTCAAATGCGTACACATAGATGTTTGACTTACTTTTCATATATCTTGATATGCGCGGGGACGGCACTTATAAAACCTACAAGTTTTTTGCTCTTTGTCACCCTCACGCCGCAATGCCACTCTTTTTCCCATCCCGGGGGCTTTAAGGCCCTGGACATGAAGGCAATCAAATCGTAAATTAACACCGGTTCTAAGATTTCATGCGTACGATACCACATTAAAATTAGGACATATTTATTTATTCATTTATTATTATTATTATTATTATTATTATTATTATTATTATTATTATTATCTGACAGTCCAGTGAATATGTAATATTTCTGATGATGACAAAAGCTACTAAAAATGATTAACCACATCAACCAATAGTACTTTTTTAAATATTTAAATAGTAAACTTTGAAATCCTTGATGCTATAAACAATATGGCGGCTTTGGAAATATGAAACTTTTGTTTAAATAAGTTGGCTTACCATAACAAGAAATCCGAGGAGTAATCAAACCTAAACATGTTATCATCGTCCTCCACGTAGTTTTCATTCAGTAACGTGTAGAGTTCTTTTAACTGCAAGACAGAACGAAAAGAAAGAATCTTGTACCATATCCAGTTACACTGATTGTTATAGACTTTGATTCCTTTTTTTCTTGGGTACTGGGTACTCGTTGTTTACGGTGTTTTTATGGTCTCCATGTGCCTACCTTGCTACATCAAACATTTCAACAGAGTACAGGGTGCTCGCTATTTTTCAAGGTGGAAAAAAAACCGTGGCAAATTTTTTTGTCAGTCAAATGTAGAAAAGATGAAGAAAAAAACTGACGCTCTGTCGTTTCTCGCAACAACCTACTACTGATCCCCTGTGACATATGTCTTCCGGTAACACTAGCTCCCGTTAGCCACACCAATCTGCTCATCAGTGTTTAATTAATGGTCAGTTTATATGAATGGTTGTTGTCCTAAGGTGTCGCAGTTTGACCTTGACACAGAGAGTAGCAATTCACATTTCTTTTTGTTATTTTGGGTCCATGAGCACTGTTTGTCTAAGCCTTACAATTATGCGTCTTGTGCGACAAACCGTACACGGAACAGTGTACATCTCAATCCACGTACCCGAGTCTTAGCTGTCACCCAGTTCTCTGACTGTTTTAATTGGTCAAATAATTAGTGCTTAATAGCCAGTCGCAAGCATTTCTGGCGGGTAAAGATGCTTTCCTTGCCTTGAAAACCACCCTAGTTGTCTGAATATTACTTTAATTACCAATCTGTTAATCAACAGCTGAGTGTGTGTTTGTATACTGAAATACTGTGGCAGTTTCACTGTTTTCCTTTTTTCATTTCTGCCACTTTCTTTAATCCTTTTTTTAAAGTTTTTTCCACTATCCTGGAAAAGGAACTTTGTCCGGAAAAATCTCAACACTGACAGAATATATTATCCTTGCAGGTTTGTGCAGTTCTGCAAATCAAAGAGGAATCGGTTTTTGTAGAGAACAATATAACACGGAGGAAGGGATGGAGGCAACTTACGACTAAGGGGTCATGAAGGTTGAGCGTGTCCCAATGAAAGCCAGCAGGCAATGAGTAGGGCTCCTGACGCACCTCCGACTTCAGTTTGTCGGGCTCTATCGCCTCATTTGCTTCGCGAACGTCTTCATCTAACCACATTTTTAGAGATGTAACAGTTGAAATAAATAGACAAGAATGTTCACTGACACAGCGCCCAGCCGACACTTAAAATCTTAAAAAGATGAATTAAAAATAATTGTACGCTACATATGATTTAAATGCCCAGGTAAAAGTATGCATATATAATTTTAAAAAAAATTAACCTTTTGTACTGCGAAAATATCTACAGTTAGACATAAGGTTCTGAAAGAAAATTTTGTACATAAAGCCTTTGGCATTATCTAACTGTATTAGATTGAACGCAACAAATAATTTGATGTTGTCAGAGAGCAGCAGGATCCTCTGAAACTCACTGTCACAATAAATTAATAATTATGAAAGAATAATAGCTCTTACATGATTCCTTAATAGAAAAGTAGACTCCACAAGGTACCCCCGAAAGCGTCGATTTGGCAATTTTCAGAGGGCTGTAATTTTCACAAATTTTGACCGATCAAACTGACACCTTGACGTTGAACACCTACATTCTCTCGTTATTAGCTATATGAATGCTAAAAAGCTCTAACCACTTTAGTTAATAGAGAAGTGGACTCCATAAGGTGCTTACCATCAACTCGGACAGACGGACAAGCTCAAACCTATATCCCTCCCTTTCACGGGGGATAACTAGACTTCGAGTGCACATCAACATCAATGTACCTGAACATGTAACACTTTTATTAGCCAGCCACTGTCGTTTTGATTTTGTAAACAAAAGCATATGTATACGTAACCTGACTTGCGGGTTTTGTAACCTGATTTGTGTGTATCTTAATTTTTAATTTCTATATGTGTCCAAAGGTTTAGTAACGTGGAATGTAGTCACTATAAACAGGGTTATACTCTACTTCTTCTTATCTGGGTCTGGAAAGTGATCACTATAGCGGTTTTACGGTCACTTTTTTTATCCTGGTCACGACGTGCAGGTTTTGCTGCTCGTGTTTTCACCCAGTTTTGGAAGATGTCCCCTAAAACAGATCTAACTTTACGTCTCTTATTCGGGTCGAGGAGGTGGAAACTACAAACAGGTTTAGTGTACATCTTTTTAATCCAGGTCCGGAAGATGGTCACCTGAGGTTCTACTGTAAGTCTTTTTTACCCTGGTCACGACAGACAGCTTTTACTGGTCGGATTTTTTTCATCCGACCCGACTGCAATCACGTTTTGACATCATGTGGCGTCAAGCGTTGTTCAATACGCGTCAACTATACCAGTAACCGGTGCTCCCGTATAAGGCATAATCCCACCAAGTTTGAAGCAGATCCGACATGTCGTTTGACAGTTATCGTGTTTCCAAATTTAAGTTTCCACAACACGTTTTGAGTCATACATTGTGCTACATAAGCCAAATACAAAATGAAAGACCAGATCTACCCAAGGCATTATTATATTACCAAGTTTGAAGCTGATCTAACGTTTTGTTCTGAAGTTATAGGGATGATGCGCTTTTTCACGTTTTGACGTCATATGACGTCACGTATTGTGAAATATGCGTCAAATACAAAAGCATCCAGTGGACCCGCCCAAGGCATAAACCCAACAAGTTGGAAGATGATCTGACTTGCCGTTGAATAAGTCTAGTGTCCACAACACTGAATGACGTCATACAAGCAGCTGCCAATTTGGCTACACAGACAGATGCCTTCGGCACAGCCAAACAATGTCGTCCGGGCTAAAACTTTATACCAGTCACGGTCCTTTACAAGGCTCAGTATCCCGATAAAAGCAGTTTTGAGGATCTACCTAATTTAGTAGTCACACTGGCAAGTATGCATGCTTTTAGTTTTAAGCAATAAGGCGTCGGCGTTAGTGGTGCGGAATAGGGGAAGATTTAAAGTCAAAATTAGATGAGCCTCCTAAACTCCATACTTACTAGCACCTTTTTTACAGGACACACCAAAATACCTTGTATGATCATTTTATTAGTAATGTAAGTTAGTTTACGAAGATCGAAATACATTTCAGCAGTTTAGTGCTTTACACCAAATGTGAGTAAAAGCTTTATTTACCTAATTTCGGCACTGGTTGCGTGTCCCAGAACTGGTATTGTTTCTTCTTTGCATCTTCCAAATTTTTTGGCGTTGCACTTTGAAAGTGCATTTGCTCCATCACTTTGGCTAAAGCTTGAAGTTGCTTTTCTTTCGCTATTTTGTTTGCCTATATTAACAAACCCGTTAGCACTCGTATGAAGCATTAGGGATACTGAATAAAACGAAAATTACGACAAGCAACCTTCCGGAAATATAAAACATCTGCATTTATCTGTATCCATGATATCGATTCCGAAATTCCACTTGAAATGGACTATTTGTTGCACAAAGTAAGCAACACAAGCACCACTGATCACTACCCAAAATTTCCCGCCACATCCGACACCAAAATATGTACGCCCACCTGTGCTCGGGCTAACGACTCCGCATCAGTGGCCTCCTGAGTTGCAGGAGAAGCCTCTGCTTGAGGGCCATTCTCTTCTACGCACACTGCACCATCTGAGTCCCCACTGGAGCGTGCTATCATAGCTGCGTCTTTAGCACTACGCTTCTTTTTCTTGCTTTTTCTTTTTGTACCGCTTTCAGCACTGAAACAGCACGAGTTCAGCGAATTTAATAAAACAAAACTCTACTTCACTGCACTGCGTTAAAACAAAAAGGGGAAATGGAACACTATTCAGTAGCATCGTATACACCCGAAATGTCCAAACTGTGTTCATGCAAATGGAGATTCTTTATAAAATCAACCAGTTACAAAAAAACTAGTTTCTCGAGGAAATATGGACACATGAAATTTCTTATATTGTTGCCGTCCCATATTTTTGAAGTACAATGGTCATGACCAGAAACCTAACTTAGAACTTGTTAAGCCCAGGCTGGATCTGGTCATATTTTGTCTTTCATCTGCTAACATCTTAACAATGTTGGAGATTAATTACATGTGCGCACTAAGTAAACATCCGCTGCTGATGTCAGATCATTGTTTTTGTATGTTTGAATCCATAATTCTACTGACATAGACAAATACAATAGTATTACTTGATACATCTGAAACAAGCCGTCAGAGACAACAACCCTAAACCGGATTTGAAAATCCTTGAGGACCTCCATTGTGACCTTGAAATTCGTCAACGATAAAACGAAAACAACGTATATTTAGTCGCTACTACAGCCCAGCTATATAGAAACAAGTATTTGCGAAACACACGCAGGCCCCAACCGCCCCCCAAATTCATAGGGGTATAAAGCGATGACGGACAGACGGACGGACAGACGGCAAGACGGACGGACACCCCAAACCTATAGGCCCCAATCCGAAGGGTTGGGGCCTAACTATCGCAGGAAACGGATTATAAGGATGAGAGTAACAGCCAGCGCTGGCTGGACAGACGGACGAAAAGACAACACCCAAGCCTAACAGTCCCGCTGTAATAATAATTCAGTCAAATAAACACCTTCACAGTTTCGCATACAGGCTTGAGACCAGAACTACGGACTCCAGGAGGGATTGCATCATTGGTTTCAATTGGGAACAGTATCAACACCATTTTTCGTCATGCACATAATCACATTTTACGTGGAAAGCCTTTTAATAATTTCCTTAATTAATTCTGTCACACCAATAAAAAATTAAAAAATCCGAAAAATGTTTAGAATTCGACTAAACTGATTTTTTCGTGGATTTCACCTAGTTGTTTTAATTTTATTTTTGCCTGGAATCCTAAAAATTCGTCTTTTGAACAATCACCATTTATTCAAAATTACGGTCTTTGCAAGTTGAAAATAACGCGCTACATGGCTCGTGAGATCTTCCTATGACAACCTATAGCTCCTACAACAGAAATTGCACTGATGTCAATGTGTCTATGTCTCGGAATGACAAGGCCAATGGCGTTATTTTACACATTTTAGACAAATTTTGGAGTGCATCACATAAGTAACCTCATTATAAAGGCATATCCAGGTGAAGGACGTAATAAACTTATTACTCCCGCAAACTACTAGCACAGTTTTTTTTTTTTTTATGGTCAAGTAACAATTTTCTACTGGGATATTTTTCTCAAGGTCAGAATGCAAAAAAAAAAAAAAAAAAAAAAATTCTGACCATCACAACAACGAATATACCAGTAACCTAGGACCGTTCGCCACTTTTCAATGGTTTTTGCGCAATAACTTTCGTGTTTTAGACGCGATCCGGATATGCTTTTGTATGTAGCAAATGCAGGATTTTACACAAGTTTTCTGTTATGCGCCAAGTAAAATGTCATGATTTACGAAAATGCCAGGATGTTGTATTTTTTTTTCGGGCAGGACTTTCGAGCTGTAACTCGCCACTTTATTCTATCATCCTGAAATATAAATTTTAAGTGCAAACTGTAAGACTATCATTCCGCTTTTCAAAATGACTGCTAAGAGCTATAAGGATTACATGTGAGCATAAACCTGATTTCATATTTGTATAATAAAAGTTTTCTTATAGCAGCTCAGTATTTTGCATTCGAGAACCAGTGGCAGTTGTCGGGAGGTTCGGCAAAAAATGTCGTTTCCGGGATAATTGTTGTTTTCGGGGGGGGTGGCGATGCTACAGGCACAGGCGGGTTCAACCTAAGTTACTGGTACAGTCGCAAAATAGGTCTTTCCTCAAGTTTGAGGTCTTTGTCGAAGTTGAAAATAACGCGCCACGATTTCTGTCTGCTTTTTAAGAAAAAGCCTGCTATACTGAACCTTGATGCTATACACTCTGTGCCGATAGACTGATAGCCTGGAAAGTTGAGATCTATGATTATCTCAGTTGGCGAATCTGTGACCATATTTGTCTTTCTAAGATAGAAAGGGTACGACGAGATTACACGAGGATAAGCCGAATCACAGTTTAGGCGTTCCGAATAACATGCGCAAAAATTCTGTGTTTTGACTGCAAATCTGCTCAAAAATAAAAGAAATGATAAAAAATTTCGTCTAAATGTTTAATTTTTTTGCATCAAAGATAGTAGTTATGGGAAGTCACGTAGACCCTGCGGAGTAACGCTTGTACATCACGAACTGCATCAACAACGGATATTTCTGCAAAACCAAAAGTGTCATCAGGCATGTTTTCTCAAGCCTGTAGTTGAACCTCGGCGCCATGGAATGAGCTCCGGAAAATTTTCTAGCATGATGATTTGCGTCTTTGCCCACTTCAACAATCCGATATTTCTGTCCAGGATCGCAGAAAGGGTCTGTTTGGATCACCGAACGACACAGCAAAGACATGAACGCATTGGTAATATTTACTTTGAGGACACAAGCTAATATCCACAAAAAACAATGAAAATAACTGTAATCAAATTATTTACCATTCATTGACCGCACCATCATCCTCTACATCCGCGTCGATAGCACTCGGATCATTGTCATGATCCGAGTTCTGCTCGAGCAAGCTGTCGGCGTCCGCCATGTTTGTATTCACTTGTTTTCGAATAAAATATATTGCTTTTATTTTGGATGAAAAGGGACAAAACGTTTATATTATTGTAGATAATAGATAAAAGTGATACAAAGGCATATAAAATCTAGTAAATCAATAATCATTAAAATGTGCCATTATCTTACGAAACAAATTAAAATTACCCAAAGGCCAAAGAATCAAATTGTCAGCGAATTGTTTGTTTGTATGGAAAGGCGGTGCAAGAGGCTCATGTTAATACAAAATACTAAATATAAACCACAAATATAAGTGCAAAGTGCCAATTTTAAGTGCGTCTGAAAATATTGAAAAAATATGCGACTTGCATTATAAGAAAGCGCAGCTATACCTTCTGTGCTATGCTCCAAGTTTTGCTGTTTAATGTACTTTGTCAAACACTGTTGAGTAAATCATATCTACACTGAAAATGACTGATCCTCAAGTGATATTTTTTTTCGCAATTCCCTAAAATTGATGAAGGGATTTACCAAAACTTTCATAACGTTCAGGATAACATTTTTAATACTCTTCTTAGCTCTACCCAAATGATCTGGATTTAATTTGGTTTTATTCAGCATTCAACATTAATAAATGTGTCTGACGATATTAAAACAGTTTACATTTGCGACAACTGTTCATGGAATGCCGATTCTGAATAAATCAAAGATGACCCATTTAAGTCATGTAACTTATGTTAAAGAGGGTCCTTTTACAATGCTCTGATGATATGACACGCGATTATTCTAAATATTAATACAAAATAAAAAGCAAACAAATAGAAAAAACTAATTTGAAATAATACTGAAAATCTTCAGGTCTATAACTTTTTCCAAAAATCTAATTCTTCATGCTTGTTGATTTTATTAAATGTAACAAGACGTCTTTCTATGTATCCCATTCTATTACGATTTTATTACAAGGAACTTATTCTCGGTATACCAGAAGGCCATAAAAATAAAATTAAATGTCTCTACGTTGTCTTCTGAACAAAATAGTGAAGCACCATCAATGTTTTTTTCTTATGCTGCAATTACATGGCGTTTGACGCAGCGACCAAAAAGAACAGGCTAGTTGAAGTAAATGCGTTGCTGGGCTGGCTTTCATACAAGTGTGCACTTCTAGCCTTGCCCTTCTAATTTCCTATATTGTAATCAATTTGCACTTGGTAAATAGCTTGATTAGTTACTTTTAAATACCTTCTTGTATGCCCTCTCATACATGTATATATTTCTTGAAATTAGAATAAACCATTATTATTATTATTATTATTATTATTATTATTATTATTATTATTATTATTATTATTATTATTATTATTATTATTATTATTATTATTATTTTCTCCTGGAAACTTGTTACAAATCATTTTTTCATTGTCTTAACCGATTTGCTTTAATTTTCATTACATCTACAAGCTGTTTTTGTTTATCATAAGGATCAAAACATGGCCCCTTTATTGAGCTATAATACGTATTAAGATTAAGGCCTAATATTGACTAAACCTCTCATAACTAAGTTTTTATTTATTTATTTATTTTTTGCCACGGAAACAGCATGGTAGTTTCGTTATATAAATGCCAAGAAATGTTCCAGCTTTGTTCTAATTCATTCATTTTATTTATTCAGTGTATAACTCCATAACACTGCAATAGAATAGTCTTTCTATATGAAACAAACTCCTTATCACAGCCAAAGCATTTTCTCGGGGTTCATAAAAGATTTATGGTCCAACACTGTACATCACATGTTTCTCCAAAAGCGTTCGCGAAGTAACTGAAAATATTTGTTTACATGACAACCTGTTAGGTAGCGTTCCTAGCCCAGTCTTTAATATTTATCAACCAGCCTTTTGTCTAAACCAAACACAACAAAGATGCCTAAAGGTGGAATTAGCGCTAAGAAAGATAGACAGAAAATGATCGATGAATTAGCTGCAAAGACGCAATGTGAGTATTTTAAGACTAATCGACATATTATCGCCCTCTAACCCGGGTACTCCTTGTCCCAGCGGACCCTTTCTATCTTCGTAGGACAGAAAGGGTCACAGTGCCTGCAATAGAAATGACCATTGATCTCAATTTTCGAGGCTCTGGATCTTTCAGCGCACGTTCAAGGACACCGAGGCTCGAACTGGCAGGCTTTTTCTTTAAAAGCCCAGTGAGTAGTACCCTCGCGCATTATTTTCGACTTCAGCAAAACTCCCAAACTAGAGTAAAGCGTGGTTTTGCAACTGTTGTTGTGGGTGATAATGAGGGATTCGATATCCTGATCTCAAGAAAACACATATTTTTCTCAGTAAAAAATTGTTATCTGACCAAAAAACTTGTGCGCCATAATTTATGATTGGACCATTTATGTAATGCACCCTTTTTTAAAATAATGCCGTTGGTCCCAGTCGTGCGCCGAGATTTGAAAATTGACATGAATGAAATTTCCTATTATAGGAACTGTGACTCTTGCTGTCATAGGAAGACCGCAAGAGTCATCTAGGACTAGGGTACTGGTAGAAGTCATAAGTTGTTGCAATCGATCTGTTGTTCTGCCAGTACCAGTTAGACTGTATGGCTTCATTCAACACTCAAAATCAGCGTCTTAAAGGCAAACGGCGGATCGATTGAAAATTTTGTTGGTGAATATGTCGTAAACCAGTTAGTACTTTCAGACCTTTGCAGTGGGGATGTAGTTTCGACTGCATTTTTTGGAGGGGGGCGGGGGGGGGGGCGTAAATTCTAAAGAAATGGTAAGATAAAAGCATACAGATTCTAATTTTCTTGCACCATTTTCTCGACATTCTCAAAAAGCCACAATGTCGTCTTTTAAAAACTATTTTGAATAATATTCTCCCCATTCATAGCCAACTTGCGAATACGTTTCAAGCAAAATGGAATTTGGTTGATTTTTGTCAGTTTTTTATCATTTCTTTACACCTTTATCCCAGCAGAGTTCAGTCGAAACGCAAAAACTTTTCAGCAAAAGTTTGAGTAACGAACCAGCTGATATAAGCACTACAGAGCAAACACAGTGGATCCAATTTTTTGTGGCCAATATATTTTGGCTGCCTTAGATTTATTTTGACACGATTAAAACATTTTGCTTGCAATATATGTTTTGAAATCTTGGACAAATAATTTGTCAGAGTTTCCCAAAGGAAAAAATCGCATAATTCTCAACTATAATTTAATTCTCAACATTCTGTAAATGTTAGCATTGTTTGCAATACATGGACTATTTTCCGTTTTTAAAGTGGGTCATATGATAATTTGTATGGCATGCAGCTCACCATTTTGGCATCAAAGGCCTTCCCCCACCCCTAACACCTAAGTGAGTTATCTGTAGCACAGTCATAGAGAATGCCTTTCTGGTGCTTTTTGGCCGATGGAAATGTACGGAGACAAGGTATATATCGTGGCTAGAGCTACACTTAGCGTACAGGCCTTCACCTTATGGTTGGGTAAAACGTCGTAGCTACATTAGATGGCCGAAGGCGGGGGAGGGGGGTGTGGGAGGGGCAGGTGTTGTTATTTTGGGGAAAAATCACCAATGAAGTAGTGAACTGGTGATGTATTGACCACCTTTCAGACCCAGATAAAAGAGACTGTCGTAGAACCTATTTTTAACTACCATCTTCAAACCTCCCTGTCTTGACCACCATCCGAGCCGGATAAAAAAGACGAACAATAAAAACTCATTTTGTGTCCACCTTCCAGTCGAGGATAGCAAGGCGTTTCGTAAGCGTTTTTGTAATGGCCACCTTACATTCCAAACTAAAACACCTGTCCCTGAACTTGTATAGATTAGAGGATCGAGATACCTGCACGTCCTCCCCCTTTCCCCCTCACCTCCCCCACAAAAAACCTCCAAAAGTGGGATACAGGCGATACGTAACGCGACTTCTGTGTACATGATATTTAGGTATTCAGATACATGCATACAAGGTAAAAAGTCTTATTATCTGAAAATAATACAAACTTGTCAGAATAAAGAAGGGTGGTCAAACAGTGAAAGGGGGCGGGGTGTGCTGTCAGGGGAAGCATTTGTTTTTGTTTAAAAAAAACGCAACAGCTGGCTAACAAATGTGTTTGAAATGTTCGGGTACTCTGTTGTCGGTGCACACTAGCTGCTCTAGTTGACACAGTAGGTTTTGAAAGAGTGATAGCATTGGATCAGATAATGTTCTAATGATTGACATCATTGAAACAGCTTGTCATGAACATGTTTACAGAAAACGTTTGTTTTTATTTCAGATATATCTTTGCTCTCTTTGATTCCGGAATGGCCTACCAAAAAAATATCTGGTTTCTTATTTGCTTCAGAATTCTTGTTTTAAATAACACAGTGTTATGCCTGCCCTTACAGATGATATCTGTACGAACTATTAGACAAAAAATTAGATTTAAGCGGGGAAATTCACCTGTGTACAGTCGTTCACATTGTGATCATGGAAATGGGAAATGCTCTAACAGAAAAATTCACCAAGTGAGACCATAATTCTTCAAGAAGCTATTTTATATGAACATTTTGTATTAACAGTCGAATGATTCAAACGACATAAAATAATGAAACTGTTTATTCCATAGGGTAGTTTTGATTAAAATCTTGGAAATAACTAGAGAACTATGGAACATAAATCGTAACGGGCAGTGGGAATAAATAGAACAGCTGTCTATGAGCCTGTAACACGAGGGGTGAGGGTCATACACAGGGCTGGTAAAAATTTCGAAATTTTTAAAAATTTCATGAAATTTGAAATTTTTGAAATATTTCAGAAATATTGAAATTTTTGAAATCTTTCAAAGCACATTAGAAAACACACATTTCCGGGCTATGTGTAATATCTGTTCGTTTAATTTAACAAATACCACCGTCAAAAACGTATAGACAGATAAAGTGACTGAATCGCAGACTGGTTAAATGTATAAATCGGTTGATTGCATGAAATTATGTATTTTAACCGGATAATTGCATACCGCTTTATCGTAAAGCAGGATGAAGGCAAAGCTTTTTCTTGTTTAAATGGGAAACACCGTTTAATTGCAGAATTAGGGGTGACTATTCAAACATTGCTAAATTTGAAGCAAACTCGCTCACGGGCGTGAGTTGCTCCCTGTTTGTTTAGCTAACATATTCTCTGCTGTATTTTTGGCCTTTTGCGTAAATATCCGACCTCTTTCCCCTGCGCCGTTAACAGTGAGACCCCTTTCAGCAGTTGCTATAAACCCTCCTGCCCCCTTCTGACCGCACAGAAACACCCGCTCAGATACCCGGAGTAGATGTGCGGCACATCATGTGCCAACGGTGCTATAGGCCAGCACCTGCTAGCTTTGTTACTCAAAAGTCACACTGTACACAGGATTTCTGTGGCTGGATTGTTTACTGGTAGAGTTATGCCATCGCAGTTTGTTAACTGACAACTTAAGATTAATGTCCGTTGATCGGTATCCGTCAGTATTTGGTATTTTTGATGTCCAACTTATTTCTTATTTAAAAATTTCAAAACATGTGAAAATTTTGAAATTTTTACAGTGAAATATTTCATGAAATATTTCAAGAAATATTTCATTCGAAATATTTCATACCAGCCCTGGTCATACACACGTCTGTGAGCCTACGGGACGAGGGGTGAGGGTCATACACACGTCTGTGAGCCTACGGGACTAGGGGTGCGGGTCATACACACGTCTGTGAGCCTACGAGACGAGGGGTGAGGGTCATACACACGTCTGTGAGCCTACGGGACGAGGGGTGAGGGTCATACACACGTCTGTGAGCCTACGAGACGAGGGATGAGGGTCATACACACGTCTGTGAGCCTACGAGACGAGGGGTGAGGGTCATACACACTTCTGTGAGCCTACGGGACGAGGGGTGAGGGTCATACACACGTCTGTGAGACTGTGTTACGAGGGGTGAAGGTCCTATTCATCTCTAACTGGGCGTTGACCACTCTGCACCCGAGGGTCAGTGTCTAATCACCCGCATATTTACTGTACGAAAAATGCAGGAAAGAAAAAGACATTTCCATCCTCACTTCTTCAGGTAGAGATGCTGGAATATATGATATATGTTTTTTTTGGCGGGGGGGGGGGGGGGGGGGTGGTGGGAGGGGGGAGCTCGGCAGATTCCATATATGCATTACTTTTTATACATTGCACAGTTGCAATTTTGTATCCACATCATTACCGAAGGTAAGTTTGGCAGAAAACTGAAATCAGAGTGATGAGTTCTGATTTAATATAGATTTTTAAGGAATTTTTATTACAGTAAAATAGATTAGTTTGTTTGGGGCAAAAAAGCTGGCAGCCCGCTCACCCGCCCCCTCCCCCCCCAGCTCTTCCCTAATCCCCACTCACATAAAACTTACGTAAAACTCCTCAGCATTTCCAACTGACAACAAAATGTGTTTATACTTGTACACGAGCAAAAAAAAAAGGACACACCCAAACATGTAAACGCACACGCTAAACAAATTGTATTTTTTTCTGAGAGTGAGGGTGGGTGTAATTTATATTCCAGCACATATTCGGCCCCCCCCCCCCGCCCCTGGGAGAAAACTTCGACTGGAAACATTACCAATAGGAATAGAGTAGTACCAGTAGTCGCAGCGCGGGTCATGTGCCACACCTGTCAGTCAAGTGCTGCATTGCGAAAGCCACGCGTCCAGTAATGACGTTTCAATAGGTGATATGGTTATTAATTTAAAACCATTTTAAAAGCTTCTGTTTTATTTGAAAACCGAAAAACATTAAACCGCCCCTAATGCCGGTTGATTCTCACTTGGTTCACTCTGAAATACCGACATTCTGTGAAATACAGGTTAATGCCAATGCCAATCGTGTTCAAACCCGCCACAAACTACGGGGCAACTTTGTATAAAGGCAGCTGTCTTTCAAACAGGGCGAGATTACTTGGCACATGTTTTACAGATATGTAGCATGAATAGAAATTAAAACTACCAAATCCTTGAAAAAGTACTTTTCCAAGTCCTTGCCAGTGTCAGATATCAGGGCCTTTTCCAGGGTGACCTATTTGTTTATTTGGTCTCTAAGTGATATCTCGCTTATTGGTTACTTTATTAAGATCTGACAAGTCTTTGATTTTCAAAGGTTGTTAATATTATTAATTTCTATGTGAATTCAGTGATTAAAATAAGTGATAAGTTAAAAACTATATTTTAAAAATATTTTCTCGTTCTTCTACTGCTTATTAACTATTTTTTAAATATTTTAATAATATTTCAATGCATGTCTTTTCTTTAATTTAGTCAGCAGTAAATTTGAAATCGAGTGTCTGCTGAAGAAATTCAAAGAGATTTCTAAAGGGAAAAAGGTTCTTTTGAGACAAGATTTTAGAACACTTATGCACAACAGCTTTGAGATTACCGACGACTTAATACTCGACAGAAGTAGGTTCACGTTTGTCTTAGCTTGTCTCAAATTGTGTGGTGATTTTTGGGTGATTTTTGTACCTTTAGTTTTACAATACTTTTTAATTAACGATTGAGAAAGTATCTGGTTTCGTATCTGATATCAACAACACTTTTTTTCATTTTTAGCTACTAAAACTATCTTTGATGAGAGAAAGTATAAATAAATTCTCAGATTCCTAAAAACTTTGTGTGCAGTTTCAAAATAAGTATTGATGGTTAGTTTTTAATTAATAAATATAGAAGTAAATTTATTATATTTATTACATAAATTTAGTTAATCCTTTTTTTTTTTTTAGTTCATCGAGTATTCAACACAAAGAATGATAGCATTCTATCTGAAAGGGAATTTGTTGAAGGCATGTCTACTTTTCTTCGAGGAAGCTTAAGCGAAAGAATTAAATGTAAGTTGCTTATTTGCGCTTCAATTTATATCCAACTGAAGAACTGCCTTGATAAGATTTAAATAGAAAAATAAAGAGTTGGAACCGAGAATCTGGTTTGGAGAAATATGCGCTGAACTTTCCATTTCCATTCTCTTGCTTCGTCATTTTGTTTGTTAAATAAGAATTTTATACGTGTTCATGTTTTTACCACTCGCTTTAAAGCCTTTGGCTGTCATATCTTTCTAAAGAGGCACACAAATACTACCTAGACTACAAGAACTTAAACATTGTGTAGTTAAGAGATATCTTCATAATCTAGCGGTGAAAATTATTTCAACCAATGCCAGTCCAAGAAGGTATTTTGTTAAACACTATCTAATTTTTCATAAATTTAAAGCAATTCAGGTTCGACAATATTTTATTGAACACTCACCTATTTTAAAATCGAACGTTTTGCAGTTACACATGCTGTTTATGATCTGAACTCGGATACGTATATTTCACGGGACGAGATGTTTAACTTGCTGAAAGAAAGTTTACAAAACAAAGCCCCAACCGAAGATGACCCGGAGGAAGGCAGCAAGGACCTCACGGAGACCCTGCTGAAAAAACTGGTAAATCACTACAGCTTGGCTTGTGAGCATTGCCTGGATGGGGGAACAGTTAAACTCCTGTTTCAAGGCAGTTAAACAGCGGTGTAATATAAGATGTTAATCCTTGTGGGAGAGTCTATGATAGTCCCAGTAGGAGGAGGGGGGGGGGGGGGGAGAGATATTAAGGTGCCAGCTGGTTACCATGCGTATACATGACTTTTGAAAACGACCTCTAAACACGGAGTGCTAAGCTAGAAATAATAGGCCCTTTTTTTAACCAAACAGGAGTGTAGTTCTGAAAGAACTCCCTTTTTTGTGGGTAACGCGGAGTACTAAATGAAATTACCCCCCCCCCCTCCCACTTTCAACGAAATTGGCACTCCGCGTGGACCGCGTCTGACCTTAAAATTACCCCCCTTTCTCCGCGTTTTCTTGGACACGCATGATAACACATATAATATCAAATGCGCCTCGCCCCATCCCCCCTCCCGAAAGTCAAATTATAGGTGTGTATGTGATATGATAATGCCAAAAAAGGACAGAGGTAACGAAATTTAGTTATCAATCGTCTGATGCGAGCTGACATACTTAGGTAAAATAAAGCGGAAAAAAGGCAAACATAAGAACAAGAAACGCTGATTAAGCAACGGGTTGCCAGGGATATGATATAATATATTTATTTTTTGCGGTGTATTTTCAGGACAAGGATGGAGATGGGCGGGTGTCCCTGGACGACTTCACGGAAGCTGTAACAGAAGACCCACTGTTACTTGAAAGCCTCGGCATCTGCTTACCCTCTGATAAGGTTGGTTTTCTTTCTTTATGTAGTATCTGCGTTGTCGATTCGTGCCTATGGGTAAAGAGATCACTATGAATAGACGAATGCTGTTTATTTATTTGTTTGTTTATTTAATTTCGTTATTTAATTATTTTTAGCCCAGCTTACATTACACGTAAGCTGGGGTATTCCTATCGGTTTGCGGGTGGCGTCCGTTAGTTAGTTAGTTAGTTACTTAGTTCGCTGTAAACTTTGTTTCAAAATGCATCTTCTCCTACAATTTTAATCCGATGTCATTTATTTTTGGTGTGATGCATCCCTAAGGGGTCGTGCATACGGCTTGTGCTTTTCTAGTTGATCGGGTGATTTTTGAATTTTTGGCGAATTTTTAAAGAAAAAAATAAAAAATGTATCTCCTCCTACATTTTTGACTCGATGTCATTTATTTTTTGTATGAGGCACCCCTAAAGGGTCGTGCATACGGCTTGTGCTTTTTTAGTCGATCGCACAATTTTTGTATTTTTGGGGATTTTTTTAAGCAAACATTTTGAAAAAAATGCATCTACTCCTACAATTTTGATTCGATGTCATTTATTTTTGGTGTGAGGATTTCCTAAGAGGTCGTGCATACGGCTTGTGCTTTTTTAGTCGATCGGGTGATTTTTGAATTTTTGGCGAATTTTTAAAGAAATTTTAAAATGTATCTCCTCTTACATTTTTGACCCGATGTCATTTATTTTTGGCATGAGGCACCTCTAAAGGGTCGTGCATACGGCTTATGCTTTTTTAGTTTGTATTTTTGGGGAATTTTTGAAGCAAAAATTTCGAAAATAATTCAAAATGCATCTACCCATACAATTTTGATTCGATGTCATTTATTTTTGGTGTGAGTGGATACGGCTTGTGCTTTTTAGTCGATCGGGCAATTTTTTTTGTATTTTTAGGGAGTTTTTGAAGAAAAAAACTTCAAAATGCAATTCCCCCTACAGTTTTTTTTTTTTTTGGGGGGGGGGGGGTTTGAGGCATCCCTAAGGGGTTGAGAATACGACTTACGCTTTTTAGTCGATGCGACAATTTCTGTATTTTTGGGGAAGTTTTGAAGAAAAACTTCAAAATGCATTTCCTCCTACAGTTTTTTTTTTTTTTTTTTTGGTTTGAGGCATCCCTAAAGGGTTGAGAATACGACTTGCGCTTTTTAGTCGATTCGACAATTTCTGTATTTTTGGGGAATTTTTGAAAAAAACTTCAAAATGCATTTCCTCCTACAGTTTTTAGCCCAGCTTACGTTACACGTAAGCTGGGGTATTACTATCGGTTTGCGGTGGTGTCCGTTAGTTAGTTAGTTAGTTAGTTAGTTGTTTATTTAGTAAACTTTGTTTCAAAATGCATCTCCTCCTACAATTTTGATTCGATGTCATTTATTTTGGGTGTGAGGCATCCCTAAGCGGTTGTGCATACGGCTTGTGCTTTTTTAGTCGATCGGGTGATTTTTGAATTTTTGGCGAATTTTTAAAGAAAATATTTCAAAATGTATCTCCTCCTACATTTTTGATCCGATGTCACTTTTTTTTGGTATGAGACACCCCTAAAGGGTCTTGCATACGGCTTGTGCTTTTATAGTCGATCGGACAATTTTTGTATTTTTGGGGAATTTTTTAAGCAAAAATTTTGAAAATAGTTCAAAATGCATCTACTCCTACAATTTTGATTCGATGTCATTTATTTTTGGTGTGAGGCATCCCTAAGCGGTTGTGCATACGGCTTGTGCTTTTTTAGTCGATCGGGTGATTTTTGAATTTTTGGCGAATTTTTGAAAAAAATGTATCTCCTACATTTTTGATCCGATGTCATTTTGTTTTTGTTTTTGTTTTTTTTTTTTTTTGTATGAGGCACCCTAAAGGGTCGTGCATACGACATGTGCATTTTAGTCGATCGGACAGTTTTTGTATTTTTAGGGAATTTTTGAAGAAAAAAAACTTCAAAATGCATTTTACCCTCCATTTTGAACCGATTTCTTTTTTTTTTTTTTTTTTTTTTTTTTTTTTTTTTTTTTGGTATGAGGCATCCCTAGGTGGGTCGAGCATACGGCTTGTGCTATTTGACTCGACTTGGAAATTTTTGATTTTGGGGGGAATTTTTGATGAAAATACCTCAAAATGTATCTTCTCCTACAGCTTTGATCAGACATCAGTTATTTGGGGGCTGAGGCATGCTTAGGGTGTCGTGAATACGGCGTGTGCTTTTCGAGTCGATCAGGGAATTTGGGGGGAATTTTTGAAGAAAAAAATTCAAAATGCATTTCCTCGTACAGTTTCGGACCGCGCATCAAAGCAAGTTAAATAAACATGCGCAGTGGCTCGAAATGCGAACCACGCGCCAACGCAAGTTAAATAAACATTTTGCACTGGTCCAAAATATGCACCGCGCATCAACGCAAGTTAAATAAACATGCGCACTGGTCCGAAATTCGGATCGCGCATCAACGCATGTTAAATAAACATGCGCAGTGGTTCGAAACGCGAGCCACGCGCCAACGCAAGTTAAATAAACATTTTGCACTGGTCTAAAATAAGCACCGCGCATCAACACAAGTTAAATAAACATGCGCACTGGTCCGAAATTCGGATCGCGCATCAACGCAAGTTAAATAGACATGCGCAGTGGTTCGAAATGTGAGCCACGCGCCAACGCAAGTTAAATAAACATTTGGACTGGTCCAAAATAAGCACCGCGCATCAACACAAGTTAAATAAACATGCGCAATGGTCCGAAATTCGAACTGCTCATCAACGCAAGTTGAATAAACATGCGCACTGGTCCAAAATGCGCTCCAACGCAAATTAAACTAGAACCTCACTTCGCTAGCGAAATGTTAAACACTTGACAAAAATTAAAACGCATAAATACTTCCTTCAATGGGTTATTTCTTGAATAATATATTCCAAACAACACAGCTTGAATACGTCTTATAAGCCGAGTAGTGTTTGGTTCTTGTTGACTTAAGGTTTTATTGACTGATCAGGCATACGTCGTGTTATCTATTTAAGCAGTGAGAGCTCGCACAAAGCTCACTGAGCAACTGTGTGTGATGTGGGTTAAATGCTACGCATTTACTTGCAAAAATACACCCTTTTATCATGGCGTTTTAACAAAGAAAACGAAATCAAAGACGAAAATAAAAAGTGACATGCACATGTTCAGATCAAGCTCTTCATAAGTCCCAAGTTTCATGGTCGTAGGGCCCATAGTGTCAGAGAAGAAGAAGACTCAAAAAATCGGAAAAACTGTCAAGAAGAAAAAAAGGACGAATTTTGCTCGCACAAATTCATATAACTCTTGCAAGCCAAAGGCTTGTCAAGTGTTAATAAACACATGCACACGTCCAAAATAAGCACCGTGCATCAACGTAAGTTAAATAAACATGCAAACTGGTCCGAAATGCGAACCGCGCATCAAGGCAACCTGAGAAAACTTGTGCACTTGTCCAAAATAAGTATCGCTCATCATCGCAAGTAAAATAAACATGCGCATTGGTCTGGAATAAGAAACGCACATCGACGCAAGTTAAATAAACATGCGCACTGATCCGAAATAAGAACCGCATATCAATACAAGGTAAATAAAAATGCGCACTGATCCGAAATAAGAACCGCACATCAACACAAGGTAAATAAACATGCGCACTAATCCGAAATAAGAACCGCACATCAACACAAGGTAAATAAACATGCGCATTGATCCGAAATAAGAACCGCACGTCAACACAAGGTAAAAAAACATGGGTGCTGGTCCGAAATGTGAACCGCACATTAACGCAAGTTAAATAAACATGTGCACTGTTCCAGAATGAGACCCGCACATCAACGCCAATTAAATAAACATGCGGACTTGTCTGAATAAGAACCGCGCATCGAGGCAAATTACATAAATATGCTCACTGGTCCAAAATTGGAACGTTGTTTGAAGGTATCACTATCCGACTATCCAGTCTACCAGAGATACAAAAAATCTGTTTCCCATTTTTCTGGGAAAGAAATCTTTGTATGCATTTATCGGTCTATGTTCTGGTCCGGTGCTAAATTAATTATTGAGCTAGCTCTTTGCCGTTTATCTTTTGCAGCCCAATTTTTCAGGGAAATTACGTTGCCCATGCACGCTGGAATTGGTCTTATTGCTTTTCGTAAGCTGGGACTTTGTCCTTGGACAAACTTGTTATCCGATTTCATTTATTTTTTTGCTATGAGGCATCCTTAGATAGTCCTCGCATATGGCTTGTGCTATTTGACTCGACTTGGGAATTTTTGATTTCGGGGGGAATTTTTGATGAAAATACCTCAAAATGCATTTTCTCCTGCAGTTTTGATCAAACATCATTTATTTTGGGGCTGAGGCATGCTTAAGATGTCGTGAATATGGCCTGTCTTTTTCAGCCGATGAGAGAATTTTTGAAGAAAAAAATTCAAAATGCATTTCCTCCTACAGTTTTTATCAGATTTCATTAATTTCCGATATGAGCCGTCTCTAGGGGGTCATGCATGCGGCTTGTGCTTTTTGAGTGAATTGGAAAACTTTTGATTTTTTTTTCGGAATTTTTGAAAGAAAAAATTAAATGAATCTCCTCCTACAGCGCATGAACGCAAGTTAAATGAACTTGCGCAGTAGTCAGATTCAACAACTGCACATCGACGCAAGTTAAATAGATATTCGCAGTAGTCCAAATTAAGTACTGCGCATCGATGCAAGTTAAATAAACATGCGCATTGGTCCGAAATGTGAACTGCGCATCGACGGAAGATAAATAAAGATGCGAACTGGTCAAAAATAAGCACCGCGCATCAACGCAGGTTAAATAAACATGCGCACTGGTCCGAAAAAAAAGAACTACGCTTCGACGTAAGTTGAATAGACATGCGCAGTGGTCCGAAATACGAACCGCATATCGAGGAAAATTAAATAAACATGCGCAGTGGTTCGAAATGCGAACCGCGCATCAACGCAAATTAAATAAATATGCGCACTGGTCTGAAATGAGAACCACGCATCAACACAAGTTAAATAAACATGGGCAATGGCCTGAAATGCGAACCGCGCATCAACGCAGCCTAAAGAAACATGCGCACTGGTCCGAAATACGAACCGCACATCGAGGAAAATTAAATAAACATGCGCACTTGTCCGAAATGCGAACCGCGCATCAACGCAAGTTAAATAAATATGCGCACTGGTCTGAAATGAGAACCACGCATCAACACAAGTTAAATAAACATGGGCAATGGCCTGATATGCGAACCGCGAATCAACGGAAGTTAAATAAACATGCGATCCGGTCCAAAATAAGCACCGCACATCAACGCAAGTTAAACAAACATGCGCACTTGTCCGAAAAAAGAACCACGTATCGACGCAAGTTGAATAGACATGCGAGGTGGTCCGAAATGAGAACCGCGCATCAACGCAAGTGAAATAAACATGCGCAGTGGTCCGAAGAAAGAACCATGAATCGACGCAAGTTGAATAGACATAAGAGTCGGGCATCGACGGGACTTAAATAAACATACGTTCTGGTCCGAAACGCAAGTCGCGCGTCAACGCATGTTAAATGAACCTGCTCACTTGGCCCAAAATGCGAACTGCGCATCAACGCAACCTAAAGAAACAGGTATACTGGTCCGAAATGCGAACCGGATATGAACGCAAATTAAATAAACATGCACACTGATCCGAATTGCGAGCCGCACATAAGCGTAAGTTAAATAAAAATTTGCACCGGTCCAAAATAAGTACCGATCATCAACACAAGTTAAATAAATATGTGCAATGGTCCGAAATGCGAACCACGCATCAACACAAGTTAAAAAAAACATGTGCGCTGGTCAGAAATGCGAACCGCACAGCAACACAAGCTAAATAAGCAAGCACACTGGACCAAAATATGCACCTTCCATCGACGCAAATTAAATAAACATGCGCACTATTTCGAAATGCGAACTGCCCATTAACGCAACTTAAATAACATGCGCACTATTCAAAATAACAACTGCGCATCAACGTAAGTTAAATAAACATTTGCACTGGTCTAAAATAAGCACCGCGCATCAACGCAAATTAAATAAACATGCGCACTTCTCCGAAAATCGAACCGCGCATCAACGCAAGTTAAATAAACATGCGTAGTGGTTCGAAATGCGAACTACGCTCCAACGCAAGTTAAATAAACATTTGCAGTGGTCCAAAATAAGCACTGCGCATCAACGCAAGTTAAATAAACATGCGGACTGGTCCGAAATTCGAACCGCGCATTAACGCAAGTTAAATAAACATGCGTAATGATCCGAAATGCGAACTGCTCACCAACGCAAGTTAAATAAACATAGGCACACGTCCAAAATAACCACCGTGCATCAACGCAAGTTAAATAAACATGCAAACTGGTCCGAAATGCGAACCGCGCATCAAGGCAACCTATGGAAACTTGTGCACTTGTCCAAAATAAGTACCGCTCATCAACGCAAGTACAATAAACATGCGTATTGGTCTGGAATAAGAATCGCGCATCGACGCAAGGTAAATAAACATGCGCACTGATCCGAAATAAGAATCGCAAATCAACACAAGGTAAATAAACATGCGCATTGATCCGAAATAAGAACCGCACATTCACAAAAGGTAAAAAAAAAACATGGGCGCTCATCAGAAATGCGAACCGCACATCAACGCAAGTTAAATAAACATGTGCACTGTTTCAAAATGGGAGCCGCGCATCTACGCAAAATTAAATAAACATGCGCACTTGTCTGAATAAGAACCGCGCATCAAGGCAAGTTACATAAATATGCGCACTGGTCCGAAATGCGAGTGTTGTTTGAAGGTATCTATGGCAGAATATCCAGTCTACCAGAGATACAAAAAATCTTTTCCCCTTTGATGCATTTATCGGTCTATGTTCTGGTCCGGTGCTAAATTAATTATTGGGCTAGCTCTTTGCCGTCTCATCTTTTGAAGCCCAATTTTTCAGGAAAAGTCCCGTACTCATGCACGCTGGAATTGGGTCTTATTGCTTTTCGTAAGCTTGGACTTTGTCCTTGGACAAACTTGTTGTTTTTATTTATTTAAACCTTCCGTTTTTATATAACTATTTATTTATTTATGTTTTTGTTGTTTTGTTATTTGCGGATTAAATTACCTACAGATTTGGATGATCTTAAAATACAGTACTGTCTAGATTAAGAGAAAACAAAGACCGAGATGTTTACGCCACCTACTGTGGGCGCTGGTCGTCCTTCCGCCAGTCGTAGAGACTGAAACTTCTCTATCTTTCGGATGACATCTAAGTGGTTTTGTTCATCCCCAATTGTTTGCTGATGCGTGCTCGTTTGAAATTTTAAAAGTTCTTGAAGTCTTGAAATTACAAAAAAAGAAAAATTCGTCGAAGCTAGATTTTTAGAGGTCACGTTTATAGCTTCATAATAATGTCAATAGATGTTGTCAATAATATACAGGGGCTTGCGTATGCTTACTTTTCAGCTTATTCAGCAATTTCAAGAAGAGCTGCTGTTATAGAATTGTTTGGCCGCACGACATGACACTGAGGATAAATTCTACGCTTTCCCAAGAAAACTAATGGACAGTTTAAAATAAAAAAAAAGGATAAAGTGAAATCGAATAATAGTTCATTCAATACTGGCAACCTCATTGGGAGCTTTTTTTCGGTTCTTTCGGATATAACTTGTGCCTCGTGTGGCGTATGAGCGTAATTCCTGGTTCCGATTTGTACCTTGTTTGTGGACTTTTTACTCACATCTCTGAATAATTTTTGACGTCACCCATTGCCATACTACAACGTTAACGCAGAAACTTAAACACCTCCTTCCCACGCCTAAGCCCCCCTCCCCTCCTCCCCCTCTCCCCCCGCCCCCGCCAGTAAAAAAAAACATGCTTAAGCACTTAATGCAGTGCTTAATGCATGACTCCTTGCTGATAAAACATACTCCGAGTTGCATTATTTTTGTAGGAGTTGAAGCTTTATCAGTGGGTGCAGTGTGTGTTTTTTTCGGACTGTTACATAGGTAGACCTGTGGTAGAGGAGGGTGTTTTTAAACTATGTCAGTCATTGTAATATAAAAGTATAATACTGCATTCAAATAGAAATAATGCTGACAGTCCTATATACCTTTAAAAAAAATAAGATATGTGAAGGAAAAACATTGACAAAATCACAAGATGCAATGATCGCTGCGGTCTCTTAAACTTTACGGATATTTATATGCGTTACTGCTATTTTAAGGCACCATGTGTTTCACTCTGCATCTTAAGCATACAGCGCAGTTTTACTGAAAGGAAACAAAAAACGCCTTTTTAGGCGAGGAAAAAGGTTCCTTTGTTTCTCATCGCCCGGTCGGGTCACTAAAATCACAAATGAAAAATAGAAGTGACCTGGTTGGGTCAAATAATAAGGAAAGAAATGGACGATCCGACCGGGTCTATAAAATCCTGAAGAAAAAAATTACCCGGAAATATATTGAAAATGGCCTTCTAAAGGAGAAATTGATACTACAATTTTGCGTTTGCGTCTTTGGGACTCACATTTTCAAACAAACATTTGAAACACTCGCCGGTGGCGGTTAGCTTGATTGGTTAGGGTGCTGGTTTATTAATACTAAGGGTTAATGTTATGTCAAATAAACGCTTTGTAACAAAAAAACCCATTAAACCATACTTTGTGGCGACAAAAACGAAACAAACATTTTGACCAGTGCTGGGTCATCGAAATCGTCAAGTTCGGCCCGAACCGGGTTTAATTTTTGTGAGAAAAATATGAAAAAGACCGCCGTCTGGTTCAGATATTTTAACACTTGGGAAGATAAACAATGCTTTTTTTTTTCCTGGCCATAAGGTAACGACCTCCGGACAATTTTACCCCGTGTTGCGTTTCACAGCAGTTTCCATTTCAAACGACCTTCATAATTGCTTCTCTGTGAATGGCTGTTGTTGCAATTGAAGTTCTACTTTTTTATTTTATTATTATTATTATATTTTTTGTATTTACTGATTGCCGGTTGTTTAATACATTACCGCATGTCATAGTGATGCCCTGAGCATGAAAGTCCGGCTGTACTTTTATTAATTGAATTTTTTATAACTAATTTGTTATCTCGATTTCACACCCAGTTCCATTATATTTTATGCAGATTAGTGAAATAATCGTCAAGAAGAAAAAAATACATGTTAAAATAAGGGAGGAAGTGAAGTTTAAAAAAATGTTATACTTATCAAAGGATAAAAACAATTTTGTGAGGTGGTAAATTACCCATAACTGCAAAATTCTAAGCTCTTGTGTGTGTAGAGGTGAATGCCAAAAAAAAACAGCAAATTCAGTACGTTACAGCAGACCTGACTGATTTTGTCAAAGAAGGTGTGTTTGACAGCCTTTGGCTTAACATTTTTCAAGATTTTTTTTTTTTTTTGTGCAATCAGTAACTGCATGTCAGACCAGTTTGGGAACATTCATTTTTTTAGCTAGTCATGTAATCTGCGCATATTCAAGTTCCGTCCAAGTATTTCAAATATTTTATATGTCTTTCAATTTTCCTGCTTCTGATTTTAAATTTTAATTTAATACTATGTGCTGTTTGATTATGTTGATTTAAATTAAGAAAAAAAAATAGTTTCTTCTTGTTTCTCATCAAACATTATAAGAAAATTACCCTATCGGTTGGTTTAGAGCAGTTAATGGTATTTTAGTTACTCAAAAAAATGTCAGGATATTTAACGCCTGGTGGGGAATGGGGTGTATGCTCGGGGTTTGTTTGCACAGAGCACCGCGAAATTTGATAAGAAAAATTCTTGGAAAAAAATCAGACCCGGATGGATCTACCAGTAATTTTCATTACATATGACAACAGGTTTTGTGTTAAATAGTCTAGTCTGAGAATATTGCAATTTACGCGTTATTTAAAAATATATTTTGAGCAAACAATCTGGAATTGTCCGAATGGGATCTCTATGATCTGAAATTTTATCTAAGGATAAAAAGAAGGTATCTTCTTAATCAACGAATGGAATTTTGCGTGTTATTATTGTTACAATAGATGTAAATAATGTGGTTATAAATAATGATAATAAATAATAAAAAGGAAATAATTGCTAAACTGTGATGAAATAGCAGACGTTTTCTTTATTTATTTGATAGAACTGAGAGCGAATTTTATGTTTCAAGTAGCTTTTTTAGAACCCCCTTTTCTCATTCTTAGATGTAAGATTTAATGGCTTGAGATTAAGAGTCCCTCTCTCCCCCCCCCCCCCCCCCCCACCCCGCTGAGTTGGGATTTTGTCATTGAAACCTCCCAATATGTGTGTATAGTTAAGTCTAAACAGGCGAGCAGCATAGAAGTTGAAGTTTTGTGTTAAATATTTGGGTTCTGGTTTAAACCCATTCTAAGACTTTTAGAATTTTCACATGATTTTAATACGATTTCTTACGAATAACTCAAAACATGATTAGCAACTATACTGGAAGTATATACACAACGTAACGCAAGAAACTTAAATGCAAGCTGAACAACTTCACAGCAATGATCCACATATTATTTACAGGATAAGGAACAGTTTTTATCTAATTTTAAACACGTAATATCAGTTTCTCACTACCTCCCATACCGACATCCATCAAGCATTTAAAGGATGGGCCTTACTTTACAACTGCCTTAACATACAAGCATGTATTAAAACGGCGTGTTAGTCTAGTTAATCACGCTTTGCGTTCTATCGTGTACTTTGATAGCAATTACATTCTCACATTCCCTCCACAACCCCCCCCCCCCCCCCCCCCCCCCTCCTTCCGCAAGGTAACAACTCTCCACGCTATCGTAGGCATTCAATGATGACTATTTGACAACGTCCCCTTACACACCGCGACAGATTTACGTATTATTTATTATATCATACAAGCACCTGCGCATCTTGGCTGGAACCATGATTTTGAGCAGGGTTTTTTTTATTGCCTCTCTTTCAAAGCCAGCTTTGACTGTATAATTAAACATGTTTAAATACTGACCATGATTACAACTGAACCATAATTAAACAAATTAGACCACTGACCATTATAATTAATTAAATAAGATAGAAAATTGACCATATTATTGACCAAAATAAAGCAAATCAGAATATAGACCATAATACTTTTTTTCTTCCATTTTAGCTTCATTACAAAACAACTGGATTCGTTGCTTAAAACTATGTTATAATTCTCACTCAAAAGCCAGCTTTTGTTTACTAAATGTCCACAGCCAGTTTCTGCAGATACCATAAATTACAACCAGAGGAAATATTTACTCTTTTGCAATCAAAACACTTAAACTATGTAATTTATTAAGTATAATGAACTTTAGAGACTGAAAAATCATAAAAATAATTTGTCACACGGTCTATATCCCCTCTCCAAAACATCCATCATTTCCTTCCAATATCAGTGGCCAAGTGTGGATTAGTTGCTAGTTTGCCCTACAAACTCTACATCTGGTACAAAAGGGTGACCCATGTTTATAGCCATACGTATATGTACTGCAACTAATTTATCTTCCCAGCCCAAACGTAAAATGAGTAGGGAATACACTGTATTTCTATTCTTCAGAATATAAACTGTTTCTTCTCTGCGCACATCATTTGAGGTGTCTTGCATTTCAAAATCGAGGCAGTAAAGCTGTGGCATTTCAATAAAAAGGTTTAGAACAGTTATTTTATGCAACAACGATAACTCTGAATATCGACTGCTCGGCATAGCCTAGTCATTTCATGTGATGGCTGATAACGAGAATTCCTTACAGACAAGACATATTTAGGTCTGTAGTTAAATGAACTATGGGAAAATGATTGTTTAGGCTGGTCGTTGATTAGTATATTACCCCCAAGAATACTGGCATAAATGGAAAACATAGTTACAACAACTAAGATGGTACTACACAACTCGTACATATAGAACATATGTATTGTTGTCAGCATTGAGCAAGTGTTTTTACAAGCAAGATAAGCTGAGAAGATACTAGAACGTACATCAGGGCTTTTCCAAAATTATCCCCAGGGCATAAAATTGTGTTGGATTCCATTCTCTGGATGGGTTAATGGGGAGGGGAGGATCCAACTTTAGGTATCTTTTTTAATGGAGAGGGATCGTTCAAGTAGCCCAAAAAATTAATATCTTTCTCCCATCCCGTAGACAATACTGGAGCGCCCAGTTACAAGACAGATTGAACAATAATCTACAACGTAACAACAATTGTCGAAACAATTTCAAGGAAACAATATACATAACTTTGAAAAAACGCAACATTTGTTTCAAACAACAGAATAAAAAAAACATATAGTCACAAAAGATCACAGAATGTATAAATACACTAAACAAGTACTGTACAACAGTACCCGGCGCTGTACAACAGTGCTCGGCGCTGTACAACAGTACCCGGCGCTGTACAACAGTACTCGGCGCTGTACAACAGTACTCGGCGGGAAAACTATATAACATTCAGGGTTGTCCAAACATCTCGCTCTATGATGCCGCAATAAAAAATGATCTCAATTTAAAATGATTTATTTTAAGTGAACTCCTATTGGATGATAGGATTTACAAAAAAAACAACTAAAATTCCGGCCAGCAGCAAATATACTCCACAACCTGAAATGAAATGTCTGTATGCGTCAATTGCTTTTACTATTTTTGGAATGTTATCTAGCTACAAGGAGTGTTTTCCATTGTTTTCTATTTTCATTATGAAATAAATGTACAGGAACTCCCAACAGTTATGACGAAAAAGATTAGTCTTGGTTATTCGGACAATGGAATTACCATCCACTATCTCAATTGTTGTTGATTTGAAATAAGCCCATATATTTCTCCTTTCGTGAGATTAAAAACGAACTGCTGTCTTAATATCTGGTTTCTAAGATGAAATATTTTTTTTCGTCATGTAAGAATACGAATCTGCAACAGATTGCCACAGAGCGCGACAGAACATATTTTCTTTCGATGCATTCTGTCGCGAGGCTTTTTGTCGTGAGGCGTTATATCGTGAGGCGTTATTTCGCGATGCGTTATGTCGCGAGGCTTTTTGTCGTGAGGCGTTATGTCGTGAGGCGTCATGTCGCGAGGCGTTATGACACGAGGCGTCATGTCATGAGGCGTTATGTCGCGAGGCTCTATGTCGTGGGGCGTTATGTCGCTGTGGGGTGTTCCGTTATGTAGGGTGCTACGTTGGGATAGCAACAAAGTATACATGTATATGGCTGATACTGATTTTGAAATGTCATGTTACCATTATGCTTTACCACATTGTCGTAACTAATCATAATGTACACACATGCTGACTAAATTTGGGGACACACTTAATGGTCATATAATCAATATTGACTATGATTTGTAAGCCAAACACGCATTAATATTGTAATTACTACATATTTTAATTTAAGTAACCTTTAATCATGATAACCATAATGAATGTAATCTATTCATTAATGTTTTCCATATTCTAGCCATGTGGTCACATATAACCAAAATATGATAACATGTGGTAAAGATGTGGTGAATGTTTCACACGGGTACGTGCTTGGCAGAGATTGGTTGATGACTTGCTAGATGTAAATGAATATAGCCCTTGGAATGTTAAAATGAGTAGTCGTTAAATAATTGAACCACAAAGTATGGCAAGAACCTTCAAGAGTCTCGACTTTGAACTTCAAGAACTGGCTGTCTGGCAGCCGAAGCAAGGCGTCTTCCTCCAAATATCTTGAGATAAGTTGAGATAAATTGTAAATACTCGAATGAAAACGTTGCTTTGTTATGTATATTTTCTCCGTTTCAATCTCAAGTCCCTGCTGGCACGTTTGTTTTCACCGGAACTGACACTGTTTCGGGTGTTTGTGTTGTACAACTCATTTAGCCATTTTGTGGTTGGTACGTTTTGGCAACCAATATAGTCCAGGCGAAGTTCCTCAAAAGAGAACGGTGGTACAACGTTACAAGGTGCCCCAAAAATGTTCATATTTTTCACGTCCTGGCCTTGTTCATGATCTGGTGTGGAACCCTGAATATTTTTTCTGGCTTCCTGCAACATATATCATCTTGTATTTACAGTGAGAAAATGTGTCACGGCATCGTTTTGAATGAACTATGTGGGAAAATTTATACCGTATGCAAAACAAAAACAAAAAAACAAACAAACAAACAAACAAAATAAACTTCTTTACGGAAGGACTTGGCAATTTTTTTGTTTGTCCTTTTGTTCTACCTTAAATACTTCTCTCATGCACATCGTTGTATGATTTGTGCTGGTCCACACTTGAGAAAAGTCGCTGCCTACAGAATACTCGTGGTCCTTACTGCTGGCGTACACGGCCACATTCCTGTGGTTCTGGGACCGTTTGAGAGCCTTTGACACTTCCCCTGAAATATGAAGCGATGCCCATTCAGACGAGCGACAATTATCAGATATTGCCTTATTTAGAGTCAGTAGGATGTATTATTGACCTGCAAGGAAATTGTGACATTTAGGTCAACATTTTGGGGATTTGTCAATAATATCGTCCTGTTGACTCGATATAAGTCGGTATAGTTTTGCTACACAATTTAATTGACGGTTTGGTTAGAAATAACCGCAATATCTATTGCCTTTTGCGTTCCGGTCAACATTGTAAAAACTATTGACTTGGGAATCAGCCAATGAAATTATACCATTTATCCAAGCCATGTCACAATCTGCTATTTTTGAATATAACCAATTATACCATTTACCCAAATCATGTAACAAACTGTTATTCTGAATAGGTTGTTATCGTGGACCCCCCCCCCCCCCCCCCCCCCCAATAGCGTTGGATTACCAACAACAAATAAGTTCAGTCAATGTGTCGTAATACGATACAGTCGACACCCGGTTAAACTGATATGCAAAGTTTCCAAGGAAACATGCGTTTATCCTGTGTTTATCAGATTACCCGAAATTTCAAACATGGCAAAACGCCACACAGTATCAAAATAGCATACAATTAACGCGTTTAGGTGATTAAATACTACGCAATTAACCGACTTCATTTAACGTTGACATTTCCATAACAATTTGTTTTAAAACAACCTTAAGGAGTCCATTATGGGGTAACTAAAACACCAATATGTCACCCTTATTCTCTTATACGTACATAATTACACTGTAGATGGTTCCTATTGAACTTTTTTTTCAGTTAAGCAAAGAAGACGGGAACTTCACTTCTTGCTACGCTTAACTTCATTTAATCTCTGAAATTTTACACACCTGAATAACTTTGATCAATGACGAGATGAACGATATTGCTTTTGCAGTTTGCAATATCTCCTAATAATTCTTCTAATTTGTACAATTCATCATCGCTTGCCTAGAACAAAAAATAAAACCCTTTGAGTTGGACAACAAACAAAACAAGATGAAGTTCTCACCTATGCTGTACGGTACATTTATACCTGGCAAAAGTCAACATAGCTGATGACCCAAACAGAACTGGTAAAAAAGGGAATATTTTTCTCGATCAATTCGATTTTTGGAGAGGCTTTTTATTCTCTTTTTTTCTGGAATTTTTTTCAGTGATATTTTAGATTTCCCAGCTTCTGAGCGCACACAATACCTAGATTAAGTACCGACCCCCCCCCCCCCCCCCCCCCGCCATCGTCGGATGCGTCACTTGTCATGTGCGATGGTAGGAGTCGTGCCCAAAATAATAACAATGTACGCGAGGACTAGACTTTCCATCGCACGACCAGATACGATGGTTGATCATAATGAAGACAGCACAAAAAAGGTAAAGAAAAGAAATAAAGCCCTTTCGTAACTATAAATAGCACAACAGGTTTATTGTTATTACAGTCTGTGATGTTTTAGCTTTTCAAAGAAAACGCAGTGTGGTGCTGTTTCACGTCCCAATTATCTAGTGAAAAAAGTGAAAATCCCATTCATGTTGTGCTCTCATTATCACTTAATGAGAGATGGAAGACAGAAGTGCTTTTCGCGAAGCTCTTCTGTTATTCTTCAGCATGACAAAATTGACTGAATTGAAAACTCTTTGAATGTCACAGCAAATTTTTAGACCAGACAAACATTAAAAAAACTAAAACTAAATTATCAGAAAAGAACGCATGTTACATAGCAAGAGGACAGGTTGTCAGTTAATTTCATAGCTGTAGGAGTCGCCGGTTTGAGTGTGCATGTGTGTGTGTTTGGGGTGGGATGTAATAAATTTTCTTGAGAGGTCAAAGAATATTTTTAATGTCAAAATGAGCACTTCCGCCTCCCCCCGCCCCCTCACTAATCCTTTGTGTTAAAATGGTTTCATGCACGTAATTAAACATACACATAATTTATAATAACAAGACTCCACTGGCTTTTTTTAACCTACAGAACAGTCATATGAGCGATAAAAAGGTTACTCACCACGCCGTCATTGTCGATATCCCACAGAAGAGTAGATCCGTCCATACGACTCGGACCGTTAATGTAAATAAGCAGTGACTCGGCACAATAAGAGGAACTGCATACTTTTTGAATGTGATTTCTAAGGGCAGTTTTATACACCGCTGGATAAACTTCATGGATATGACTTGATGGTTTCTGCGGAGCTGAAAGTTACAGAACACCAGGCAAAATGTGTGAAACAAAAATAGAAATAAGTTTATGCAAACACTTGATACTGTTATGTGAAAAATGATAACTACACTAAAATTTTCCTTGCACTAATTACGATTATTAAAATGAACAAATCACAATGAAATCATGTTATTGTATAATGTTATATTACAGAATGTAATATCTTTTATCTGAAACTGGCCATTTTCTGAATCAATTACTAGCTCTTATATAAACCCGTTGAAACATGTATAAAACGTCAAATCGTCACTTGGACAGCTATTAATTTGATATATGCTTGCACAATATATTGCTTTAATTATTAGCAACAACGTGCAAAATACATTTCAAACTAACAATGCAACTTAAGTAGAAAGCTAATACATTCGTTCCCACGTTACACAAGGACTTGTTGGAAATAAACGTATGTGGTAAAACACTTGCCACTCACGGATATATCAACATATATATAATGAACGACGTGGCCCCGCCCCTTTGTTTTGCATGCTTATTAACACACACGCACAGGTTAAGATCAAAGAAGCCGCCCCCTTTCAAGTAAGCCGACGATTGCAGGTGTCTACGATACACATGAAAGTAGAGATGTTCTTCACGAAGTGACTGGTCATTAAAAGGGTTCTAAAGATCAAAGACTTCGCCTTGTCGTATTAGATGGATCGCCACTTTGAGACCTTTTATATCTCAAAAGTGAAAAATACGCAAATGCCGAACCCATGCGAGTCAGATTAATGTGGTACATAAATATAAAAGCTTACTACACCAGAACCCCGAAAATAAGACCACCTGTAGGACTGGTCAAAAGCAGGATTAATTCCGCTGTTCTTTATAATGAGAACAAATTAGTATAGGCACCAGAGGCAGTCTTATTTCACGCAAGGTCTTAATTCCGGAATGGTTTTATTCCATAGTTCTGGTCTATATAAATATCATTTATTGCTGTGGTTTTCGAGTAATGCTTTACTGGTGTAAAGAAAATAAGTAAATAACTTAAGTGTAAGTCTGACTTTAGATAACGCTCATATAGTGATCATATGAAATGATTGTTTTAGAGTAGAGTGCTTGCTACCTTTTTCGATACCCGGTGCGCCATTAGCATAAAACACTTTAATGTTTTTATCCAAGAAGCCATGGTTTTTAACGAGATGATACATTGCCCATGCACTGTCTTTCTGGTGTGGTCGGGATGTCCACCTGAAAATTAGTTTTAGTCATGTTATAGTGTAAAATTCTAATTTTTAATCAGCAGTCAATTAGAGGCATTATTTTTCATAGAGCATTGTGACTTGTTCTACAAAATTTACAAACAAATATTTATTCTACAATGACCAGTAATAAAATAAACAAAACGGCCGATTTCGCTACCGAACAGCGGAACGGTATAGGACATTTGACCACCAACGAAATGAAGAATCGGTATCCAGACATCTCGCATCTGGACATCTCATTTCTGGACATCTCGCATCCAAATGAAAAAGTGGACATCTCGCATCCGTGATTTTGGTCTGCTTTTAAGGGGGAACTTTAACACTGTGTTTGGGAAACTTCTTACAGAAATTAAATTACAGGGGTTTCCAAAGCGTAAGTTATTTGAGTAAAAATAAATTATAAGCGAGATTTTGTGCTTGACAATATTAACAGGGGTTTCCAAAACGTAAGTTATTTGAGTAAATCAACCGAAAAAACTCAGTTGAGTTTACGGATTAATTCAAGAGTTAGACTTACATTTGTACTCAGTGAATGCCATAGTGAGTAGTTCAAGGGGTACATACAATTTGACCAACCGCAATTTGACCAACCACAATTTGACCAACAGAAATTTGACCAACTGCAATTTGACCAACCGCTTAATGGAAAAACTGACATTTGACCAACTCTCAGTTTTAGATATACATAACCTTGTAAATCTAGGAGTTCGAGGTTTCGTAAGAAAAAGTAATTTCAAAGAAGTGCTCATTCGCATCAAAGAGATGTTGTGGTAATCCTCTCGCTGTCAATGAGTGTCATAAGGTTGAGTTCCACGTGCCCCGTTAATCTCCGTAATCCGGCGTTAAACAAGGCGTTATACAAACAAACCCAGACCTGGTGGAAGCTTTAGTGTCATCTCAGGTAGTGTTTTATGTGAAGTTTTGCGAGGATATGAGATTACTACCATCCCGGTACATTTGGACAGTACTTTTACTTGTAGTGTTATAACTGTTTAAATGTTGCTTTTGTCGGAACATTTGTGATTGCTAATGTTTAACTGATAAGTGGTACGAAAATCAATAAATTATGAAGTTGGTCAAATGTCCGTTTTTTCATTGAGAGGTTGGTCAAATTGCGGTTGGTCAAATTTCAGTTGGTCAAATTTCGGTTGGTCAAGTTTCGGTTGGTCAAATGTCCTACACCCGTAGTTCAACGTTCGGTGCAGCGCGAATCGACATATGCTAATCCCTCGAAAGAGGCACTTAAAAGCATGTAGGATTTAATGAACGTGCGGCGGATCAGTATTAAGAATGAATACACATCCACTAATCCCACTGATCTATTCAGTTTTTAAAAATTATCTTTGATGCACGGTTTGGAAGGGAAACGTGCACAGGTTCGAATATGCGACGGGTAAGATGTAGTCACAAATCCACATCCCTTAAGGTAGGGTATATAAAGGGAAGATATTGAAGTCCAAAATCATGGGTTTTGCTATTGAATGGTAAAATTAGAATGGAATTCATCGAAAGTATTCGGGGCAAACCTAAGCTTTGTCTCGATGATTTCATATACACGAACAACAAAACGAACAAATCTGGGCGAATTTACTGGAGATGCGTTCGTCGCCAGACTAACTGCAAATCAAGCAATAAATCACGGATGCGAGATGTCCAGATGCGAGATGTCGCGGTTCGGAAGAATCGACCATTTGACCACCACTTCAATTTGGCAACTGCCCATTTGTCCTACGGCCCAGTTCTCCTACGGCCCAATTCTCCTACGATTTTGATATTTGCACGCTCAGTTGTCCTACGACCCTATTCTCCTACGATTCTTTACCCATTTCTACTACGGCCCGGTTCTCCTATAATTTAATTTCCATAACCATAAATATTGAAAGTATATACAATTTACACACTAAAATCATGTTCGTAGTCACGAATTTGTAGTCGTTGAAGATCAGAAGCTTACTGCCTTTCTGCTTTCCATTTACAACGTAAGCCATATCGCTGAGGTTTGATAACCAGTGTAAAAATTTTGGGGATTTTATACCAAATTTTGGCAATTCGGAGATTATCTTATAAATCCGTACTCCGGAAATTTTAGCCATATCCCATCAACTCCGGGTTATTGTAATTGCAATGCAGTTAGTACGGATTGTACTTCAATTGCAATTGCTTTGAGGCACTGACCACAGGTGAAATTAAAGAGCTTTGATGCAATGATTGCAGGATAGTTGCAATTGCTTTGAAATACTGATTATTGATGAATTATATTATTTTTTGTTGAATTGATGATAGGTAAATTGCAACTGCTTTGAAGCACCACCACAGGTGAATTGTATTTGCTTTCAAATACTGATTATAAGAAAGTGGTTATTGCTTTGATGAATTATTTATAGGGGAGTTGAAAACGCTTTGAATTATTTGCCATAAGTGAATGGCATTTCGTTAGTGAAAAGCTTGAGTTCAATCTTCGAGTGTAAGAAATCGTAGGAAAATTGGGCCATAGGACATTTGGGTAAAAAACTTTTGGAAATTAAATCGTAGGAGAACATTTGACCACCACTTCAATTTAATGTTGACATCGTCTGACCCATTTTTATGTATTCATGCGCTTTGCTGAGATGTTACTTGAACATAAATGTAAGCATCAGGACCATGTAACGCCGCCACGTTGTCTCCAAAACATTCTCCATGCATTTAAAATTGACACTTTTTTGTTTGCACATAACGAAATTCTAATCACAGCGCCTTCTGCGTGCTATAGATACGCATTAAGCTGTCTTTAAATACATCCTAATCTATGTACATTCTATACTGCACGTTGCCTCAGATCCATCCAGCCTACCCCGTATGTTTGCTTATGGGCACAGCATTCTTATTATTTAGTTTCCCAAATGTCTCTTCATCTCTCTCCTGCCCACCCCAGTCCCCCTAAAAAAGATTGACTGCAAATTTCTCTGATACTCAAATGGTAGGTTTTCATTTTGCTGGTGGTCATATGATCCTTGGTCAGTTGGTATGGACACAACAGGAAAATTACATTTGGGAGTTCAAAGTCAGAATCCATGACATTTGGGTCAACGACGGTAGGCCAGTGACATTTGGGTCAGAAAATTTACCGATTTAGAAATAAACAAAAAGAGAGAGCCTGACTTCAAAAGACCTTCAAAAGTAAAATAAATATGAAACCTTCTTGACTAAAACTACCAATTCGAACAAAATTAAAGAATCTGCTACATTTGCTCTGGTGGCTTTTCATTTCTTGTCGAAATGTCGCTGTCCCAAATGCCCCATACCGAAATAAAGCATCGAAAATATTGTATAAGAATTATGTGACTGGACAGTTTAAGGCAGGATAAGAACGTTTTACTTAAATCAAGAAGGGGGGGGGGTTGCTTGCTGTTCAACGTGATGTTGATTTGTAACTCTCTTCTTCGGTGAGATGTCACAGACAAATAAAACTCACTTAGTGATCTGTTATCCATATTTTGTTTTAAACATGCCACTTCAAAGTTTTGATGTGTAGAGTTACCATGTTTACGATCTTCGATAGTTTCCTGTATTTGAATGTTTGAATATTACCGTTGGCAAAATAGAAATAGAAAGAAACATAGATCTTTTTTCTGTTACATTGCAAGTTGTGGCCAATGGATGCAACACCATTTCTTTAGAGGTTGCAAGATACAGCTGGTATTATCGACGGCAATTTTACTACTATTTTTTTCTAAATTCACTGGCGTTGTTCAGTGACTGGAGTACGTGGTAAAATTAAAGAAATCCACCGCATATTCTCAGCTCAATATGTTTAATTTGCTACACGAAGACTGGCAGCAAAATTGGAATTGTCTAGTAGGAAATAATCGTAAGTGGCATGAACATAATCTGATAAACATAAAACGCAATAACAGGTATTACACATAAATTTAATTTGTTGATAAGTTGGTTTTCTTTATCAACCAAAAAATGGCTAGCACAAATACACAAGTACCTGTTCCAGCCTCCTGATATAATGACTGCCTGGTCACACGTCTCCATTGTTCTGCAGCTTGTGTGCACATGCTGTTCAGCGGTAGCGCAGTGTGTGGGGTTACCCTGCGGGGATACACAGACAATTCCTTGTGTTTCCGATAGATTCCGTAACGTCGGACACTTTCCATAATTCGGAATATTGGATCTACCAAGGAAAAAATAAAGAATGAAAATAATTAATAATGTTACGTTCAATCACTGCACGTGAAAAGTATTTTTTGATCGAAGCGCTAGTTTAAAGTGTCATAAACTGCGGGTTTTTTCGGTGAGTTTGACCTCTGTTTCTCTTTTTGAATTCAATAATGCAATTGATTTCGATGAGGTTTTTCTTCCTGTGGAATATTACGTAATAATTTCTCAGAAAGGAGTTTGCAAATATTGTATTTTTGTGTTAAACTGTAGATAACATTACAACGTTTTAGAGTCTTAATATGACTCATTTGAAGCGTTGGTACATCATTATGCGAGATTATTGATTTGTACATCCTTGAAAAGGACTTCTTTAATGAACCACATGCTAGTTCAAAGAGATCAAACATGTGAATATTTATCGTTTCCCATACGTGTGCATTCGGAATAATAAATGCACGAGTATGCTTAAGTAAAATTAAACTCCCCTTCAAGAGAGAAATTTTTTAAATCATGATGGTTATCATACACAGACTTAAGATTAAGATGGATTTAAGATAAGGAATCTGGATCACTTATTTATAAAGCCAATAGAAACATACATTTGCCATACAAGACTAAGCTAGAGAGTAATATTAATAACTTAGCACTGAAGAATTGTTAGTGTACTTACTCTATTGTGTTTGTCTACTCTGCTTAATGTTTTTAAATGATGCAGAAATTTTACGTTTGATCTTTTAGTCTAGAAACGAACTCTTTAATAGCCTTTAACCATTTTGGCAAGAATAGAATTCGTACATGACCTCCCCTAAACAGTTTGTTTTAAGAAACCTTGCAGTGATCTAGAATTATTACGCCCAGATCTTCCCGTTAAACGCCAGTGTGCCAAACTCATGTAAATGTTCCAAATGTTTTAAACATTTGTAACACTGGGGACTATTAAGTTACAAATGACAGAATATAGAACTGAATAATACAATGCTTAGCGATATTACCTGCAAGTGAGCTTTTGTTCAGCATCTAAGTAGTCTGTCTCGTGGTACACAAGCGGAATGAAATTCATTTTGCAGCGTTTTGCAAAGTAGCGCTTTCGCGACCGTACATCTCTGGCATTTTGACATCGGCGTTTTAATGCAAATGTCATACATTCGCCACCTTCTGAAATGTTCGACAGAGAAAGGTGAGAGTGAAAATCAATATAAGCGTTTTCATGTGGTCAAATACTTAGTAGCATCGTACACATATCGATGGTGTAAAAATAATCGACAAAATAACCACCGAGTACAGAAAGCATCCTATGAATAGCTACGAGATGCAAAACCACATAAAAATACCCGATGGAATTGATGTCCCTCAGACTCGTATTTATTCCTATCCATAAACATTATCTTGTGTAGTTGATTATGTCCTACTGTTTTCTAATTGTGGTCGGTTCCGCAAACATTCGTGTCCAAAATATAAATATAAAGATGGGTTGTATAGTTTGAGTTAATAATAGTATATAGCGACCCTAGAAGAAAAGGTTATTGAGCCATATATAATACAAAACACAAAGCTTAGTCTTATTTTCAAGTATATAGTTGTCATTTCTTTGAAAAGAAAATTGCGAAAATCGCTTTGTTTTATGTTAGTTCAAAGTAAATGTCAGCAAGAACGACTGTCTGCGAATCTTCATAGCACACCTGCAAAACGTTTCCCCGCCGGGCCAAAAGTTCTCAGATTGTAAGTGTATCGGCGTGTTAATTCGCTTCACAGTTCATTTCTGGAGGGTAATAAGTAAGCTTGGTAATTTTTTCTAATTGAGGGTACTTCAACATGAAATACACTACCTTTTATAAATTCACAAAATCAAGTATAAATGCTTATTGCAAATGATCAGCAAATATTGTCGCAACATATCACTTGTGTGAACTCAACCAATAGACTAAATAAATAGTACGCACTGAGTTTAAGGATGTCACCACAAGTATTATTCCATTTTCACGTAATATATTCAAGCGTGATTAACCTTATGACTGCTGGAGTTTCAATAATATAACTTCACAGGTGCTATATTTTTTCTTATACTTAAGGACTACGCTCAGGGAGCGTATGCGATGATTGAATACAATTGCAGTGTTTAACAAATATTTTACCATTTGCTAATTATGTGGTTTATGAATAATGATCAAACGATAGACAATTCTTTTGACATTATTGTAATTAGTATACGACTGCTATTCCTATTAAACTGCTCCAGTCCAGAATGCAAACATGAAATATTTTATTAGGCTAATGTATATACTGGCATAATATCAGATTGTGTTGCAATTTTGCTACCATTTTATAAAGTACCAATAAAAATTTGGGAGTTATATTATAGCTATGGCCTACTATCTTTTAAGAGGTGATATGTTCCATTGTTAAATAACAGCAATAAAAATTATCATACCCCACTTTGCTTACTTGCTTTAAAGCGGTTGCATTGAATTCTTTTTAATGCATAAAGTTTCAGTACGTGTTCTTTAAAAAATTATCTTTAACCAAAATATACATCCTAACCAGCATGTATTTGCTGTGCTATTCTGCTACAGTTTGTCTACTACAGTTTGTTTTGTATCTAAGCTCCAGGGTCATCTTGCCTTGGAATTTTAGTAGCTCAAGACGTTGTCGGCAGAAAGCAAAATGTCGTTCCAAAAGGCTAAGACTAATTTCCCAAGGGGTCTTAATAATATTTTCCTATGTGGTGTTAATGGAGTTTTCTTACTAAATAGTTTCTTAACCGCACAAGTTATAATGCCTTTTGAAGTGTAGAAATTGCCAGTGAGCAATCTTTATATATTCATTCCAACTTAGCAGCTAGCTTGAGCGTGGCATTTTACATTTATTGCTTATTTATATAATTTGTCCTATTCTGCTTAAATATCTTTAATTCAAACAGATATTTGTTTAATTACACTCATCGATAAGAAGACAAAAATAAGAACGTCTTTGATATTTCCCATTCATTAAATGAACTTAGATCTCAAACACAGTCAGAAGTATAACCAGGAAAAGGTAGGTACAAATCCTTAAAACATTCAGATATTTGTATAGAATAATTTATAAATGATAGCTTATTCAACATTGATATGAATTAAACAATTCAATAATGTACAGTTGACATAACATAACTTTACTACTTTATCACAGACTTCTCGAATATACAGTTGTTATCATAAGTCGTTAAACAATTATACTTTATTGAGAAAGATCATTGTAAAGATCATTACAAATTGGTAACCATCATCGCAGTAAAACTTACTATATTTAGCAGACAGATTCTAAGAGGTACATGATTTGCAAAGTGCAATAAAGCGAATACGATGAAGACAGCTAAATTTGTATCACTGTATGGAGAGCCTTTAGCGGTTCTTAGTAATGTCATTGAAGAGACATAACCAAACAAATACAGCGATTTTGAAACATAATAACAATGGTATTATTACAACTGATTACCCAATATTTCTAAATATTTACCAAATGTATTTTGATAGATTATTTCAAAGAACATATAGAAATACCATATCATTGACAGCTGCTTACTATCGTTTAATTGCCTCGTGCATGATTGTATCGACACTGAGAAGGTGATCGTCATAACTTAAATTAAACATTTTTTTCTGTTTCCAGCTATTGTTTCGAGTTGTGTTTCAATAGCTCAACTAGCATCATGGACACGAAGTCGCTTAATGATAATAATAATAATAATAATAATAATAATAATAATAATAATAATAATAATAATAATAATAACAATAATAATAATAATAATAGTAATAGTAATAGTAATAATGATAATACAACTTTAAACACAAATTAAGTAAGATATCTATATGTACCTTCCCGGACTTTTTGCGCCCCTAAATTTAACAAAGGTCTATTTCTCTTGTACATTTTTTTACGGTCAATGTCTACACAGCGATAGGGCCTAATGAACACAAGATAATATTTAATACTTCCTAACAGTATCAGGCTGCAAAGCAACGGAGAGACCGGTCACGGGTCGAGCTTCAACAACAGAATGTTCATGGCCAGATCGTCCAGACACTGAGCGTCCACAAACAGAGCCTTCAAACAGGTGAAAGTCCAGGGGTAGGATGTCTAAACAGAACGTCTATGAATAAATCATGCGGGGATAAATAGAAAGCCTATCACCAGATCGTCCAGATATCGAGCGTCCACAAACAAAATAGTCCATCGACAGATCAACCAGAGATCAAAGTCTGTGCAACCAAAACGTCTATAGACAGATCGTTCAGGAATACGGCGTCAGGAAAGGAATGTCCATCGAATGTTCGCCCATGGACAAAGAATGCCCGTCGAAAGGTCATCTAGAGGTCAAGCATCCACAACCATAAACTGTAGAGACAGATAGTTCAGGAAAGAGTGTCCTGACTGCCTATTGAGGGAAGAATATCAGATCATCTAAACAGATCACCCAGGAACAGAGTGTCCACAGACAGAATGTCCATCGATAGATCGTCCAGGGATGGAGCGTCAACAAACAGAATGTCGATCGATAGGTCATTTGGGGATCCAGCATCCACAACCAGAACGTCTATGGACAGGTTGTCCAGGCATAGAGCGGCCAGAAGTAGAATATCCTTCGAAAGATTGCCTAGGGACAGAGCGAACAGAAACAGAAAGTCCATCCACAGATCACAGAGGGACAAGGCGTCTGGAAACAGAATGTCCATTGATATATTCTCATAGCTGTTCTGAACAAATAACTTATAAATCAACGTCACAACTGCCCATATACAAATGGAATCGTCCAAAATGTAGCAGTTTTGCTCAATAAATTATGTTGAAAAAGAGTTGCGAAACGGAAACCGGCAAAAGGAGTACGACGTATTTACTCGGTATAGCTAGAAAGAGAAATGAACACATTTTTGTTAGAAAAAATATGACAAATATGTGAGTGAAATCTGATACTATCAAGAAAGATTGATAAGGCGAACTAAGTCTCGAAGTTTATTTGAACTACATTTGGTGTATCAATTAGGGCAATGAAATGCCAGTTTGTTCATGCAGAATAACCAAACATATTTTTTTTAATATGCAGTATTTATTGCAATAAATTAACTTCATACTTCCATGTATTTGTCCCGGTTGTTTTGATAAATTATTTCGGACAATAAATATGAAGAATTATGCCTTTCGTTCAATTATCTTCCAGAAAGATATAATGTTGCTAATTCCAGTCCTTATTTCCTTCCCACTGGTCACCTTTGCACTGTACCTCGATGAGCAATCATGGTGTCACCTTTAATGAATTTTCACCTAGCTAATTCAATGTGAAATTCCCACAAAATAATTCGATGTCACGAGGTATACAGGTATAAACCAAAAACAGTTTACACGAACATACTCGTTTGAGGCTTGTTCTCGGGTCCCAATTTACAGGCGGTAAAAGTTCATTTGTGGATATTTTGTGCAATCTGGATTAAACTTAGTGATGACAATTCAATACCAGACCTGTGTCCCATTTGCCAATCGATTAAATGGTCAGGCCCATATGCAGCTTGGCATATTCTGAGCCCAGAGGTGGTGATATTTTAGACAAAATGCGCCTAATTTGAATTCTGTTCAGATTTCATTTCACAGCGACCCTAACAGAAAGGATCGCAGTGTACCTTTTCTTAATGATATGGTCTCTGATCTGACTTCAAATGACAATGGATAAAATAAAATGTAAATATTCACATGCACTATTAATATCGGTCATTTGGTTTGGTTTGCTTTTTGTTCGGGTCTACCAGGGAAACAGTCGCAACTGGAAAGAAACATACAGTTTAATCTGTTAAATATTTTTGACACTCTATGATTAAATAATCTCACTCAAGAAGACAAACACAAAAATAATAGAAACCCTTTTTTGTGACAGGTTAAACAACTGATATTTATATAATGATATAATTTAGTGAAGCGAAATTAACTTAGTATGTCAAAGGTGCTCGACAAAATGGCGTTGCAGCGAACCCGAATATATCAACAAACAGCTCCTTTACCTAAAAGTCTTTGTTATAATTTGTTAAAATTAATTCATGATTTAAAGCACAGCTGACGTAATGTTTTGACACAATCTGTTCTTTGTCTCAGTTTTTTTTTTTTAAATCACAGTATTTTTTAAATAATGATAATGAGAAACTAAATTGCTCAAACACACAAACAGCTATTTAACATTTAGACAGTGTTTTTTTTTTATCTGATCTGATAAAATCACAATACGGAACGACGGAAACACTTCCGTCTTTGACTTACGCAAAAGATAACAGCACACAGACCTAAAAATAGAACCCGATAAACAAATGAGGGTGGTCTGCCATGCAATCTCTGTAATCTGCATATCTTTATTTTTTTTCTAAAAGACGTTATCGAATATACATTAATTAAACTGGTTTTTATTTCTCTGTGCTTTCAAAATCGATTGAATAAATTCGTTTTCAGAATTGTCAGGCCTTGTATTTTTTTCCTTGACAGCACAATAAGTACAAACAGCAGATACTCTATTGCGTTGTTTCGTGTTGTCTTATTGGTTCTGTGTTGTGTTACCTCACCCTTGATTGGTTATCACTGATGAAATCTTTGTGATGTCATTTAAGCCATCATTGAAGTTGAAAAGAAAAGTAAAATCAACTGATTTTGCCTCAAAAGAAAGGGCGTTTCAATTAATGGCTGTATTTCAGGAAGGAACTAAAAGATAAGTTTTTTTAAACCAGGAAAGTAAAGAGATATTTGTTTTCAAACTTTGTTTTATTTTCAGTCACGAAATAGACATGACATTGTGTGTGGTTCGTTTCAAATGATACATAGCCCTGCGTTGTATGACTGACAGACAATTAAGGCAATGAAAACAATTCTTGACATCCCCCGATAGCATCAAAAAGACATGTCAATTAACCCTCATAAATTTTATTTGTGTTTATTGAAAATCATCTATAGTTAAGAATTCAACAATAGCTATTTACATTTAAGTAGAATGGTATGACGCAAAACTTTGAAGCTTCAACTTTGATATACTGTTCTGATTTTTGTTACAGAAACGGAACTGTCTTTTAAAATAAACGGCTAAATATATGTTAAATCATTGTCATTAAACTAAGTAACACGAATATGATAACTATTAAAGCATGATAAATAATATAATTAAGCAATGAAGGAAATAGATAAGGATAATAACACTAGATAATTGTATTAACAACAAAACGCTGTTTCAATGTTTAGATCTTGACTTGTGAAATAATAATTTAATAGACCACCCCTGAGCGAGCACAAAAGACAATCATCTCTTACACATCTGATCTTATGGTACCCATAGGTTATGACCTTTACAGTCCAACTTCTTAATGTTCGCCTATTTGAGATCATGGAAAAAGTTCAAAAAGTTAACTTAGAGGTGTTCACTTTCCGAGAGGTAAATATCAGTACTGAAGATGAAAATCAGATAAAAATGTTTTGGTAAAAATTGTGTTTGGCTATTACCTGTTGTTCGCTTATGGAGATACAGTGTTTCTAGTATATCAGAAATATTCCAAAGCATCGCTCCTCAGCACAGCACATACAGAAACAATTGTCACTACTTCTATATTTTCCATTTTAGACTTTGTTCGTCCATAAAGAATTAAACCAAATATTTCCTTTTCATAAAAAAAAAGGAGAAGAAGAAGAAGAAGAAGAAGAAGAAGAAGAAGTAACAAGCGCACGCCTCTTCGTGATCCAGCAAGTTAGAAAAAGGACATCATTAATCAACGACAGTTTATTTTCCATTCGTTATTTTTATTTTTCGGTGAAAGTCGCCCACTTGTAAGTCTTCCCTCGAAAACCTAATCCCTCTTTAATTGACAAAAATTGCAGTGCTCTTGTCCGTAAAGAATGAACTGCACTCAGTTTTCATTTTCTTGATAATAGATTAAAGCTGATATATTGGTATACTTATGATAAATGCATTACCGTCTAGAGATTTTTTGCAGTTTATTAGGCCTGATTAGTGCTCAATTAAATTGTTTTAAGGGATAAACTGTTTGCCAAAAGAAAAGCTTAACTTTTTGGTAAGAACATTAAGAAATACCTTTGATTTGAATAGATGTGTTTTGGTACACTAATTAATGATCCGTAATAAGTTGACATTGGCAGGGGTCGTATTTTATATACTTACAAACAGTGCCACGGTGGCTTAGGCTGAATTTGTAAATGAAAGAAAAAAAATGTTTCGATAAACAGTTAAACCCAATTGTGCGTTATGAAAGTTGTTTTATTTATATACATTCTTCTACAGTTGTGAAAATGCCACTTCAGCAGCCAGAGGGGGGGGGGGTGGGGGGGGGGTGGGAGTTGTGTGGAATCAACACCAAGCATGCGAAACCCGCGACTGGATAGTTACGAGCTGATGTTTGCTAAGCTATTTTGAACATTTTCAGAACCTTTTTGATAGTGACCACTCAATATATTGTTGGGAATCCAGGACGCTTTCCAGCTGAACATTTTCCAGCTTGATATTTGCCAACTATTTGTTAACTAGACATTTTCCAACCGCGGTATTTTTTTTTGAAAAATTTAGTAGAATTAAATAAATGGGTCTATTTTTATGCTCTGTCACAAAAAACCATTACTTTATATAATTTTTTTTTTTAAATCGAAAGTCCTTACAATAAGAAATTTTTACGATAATCTTCTACTCGAATTTCACAACTTAAGTAGGACATTTAGCCGAGCGACATTTAGTTAATATTGGTATCTCGGACGTTTAACCGAAATTTGCCATATCTATTAAAGTACCATACCTTTGTGGTTATCATTGATAAAAACCACTCTTCAGTTTCAAACCATACACTCGTGAAAATTTAAAAATATGAGCGTCGTTGGAAAATATCAAGTCAGCGAATAGTTGGAAAACAACCGGTTGGAAAGTTTCCAGTTGGAAAATGTCCAGTTTGAAAGTGTCCAGTTGGAAAGTGTCTGAAGAGCTGACGATAATGCTGACTAAGAATGAATCAAAATCTACTCAGTGAGCAATTATCAGTGATCCATATAGAAATCTAACGAAGAGCGCACCTCAAAATCTATCGTTGTGAGCACGAAAATAGAAGCGATTAGTGCAAATTCTGAGTAGTTATCGTTGTGAGCTACGATTAATAGTGACCTTTGTAAGCGTGTAGCGGATATGGCGATGGTGAGCTGCTAGTGACATTGATGACTGTAGGCGTGTAGCGCATGTGATAATTACATGTCAGCTACTGGTGACACAGCTCGCTGTAAGCGTGTAGCGGATGTGATCATTACATGTTGGCTGCTCGTGACACTGCTCGCTGTAAGCGTGTAGCGCATGTGATCATTACATGTCAGCTACTGGTGACACAGCTCGCTGTAAGCGTGTAGCGGATGTGATCATTACATGTTGGCTACTCGTGACACTGCTCGCTGTAAGCGTGTAGCGCATGTGATCATTACATGTCAGCTACTGGTGACACAGCTCGCTGTAAGCGTGTAGCGGATGTGATCATTACATGTTGGCTGCTCGTGACACTGCTCGCTGTAAGCGTGTAGCGCATGTGATCATTACATGTCAGCTACTGGTGACACAGCTCGCTGTAAGCGTGTAGCGGATGTGATCATTACATGTTGGCTACTCGTGACACTGCTCGCTGTAAGCGTGTAGCGCATGTGATCATTACATGTCAGCTACTGGTGACACAGCTCGCTGTAAGCGTGTAGCGGATGTGATCATTACATGTTGGCTACTCGTGACACTGCTCGCTGTAGGCGTGTACCGTATGTGATCAATGTGAGCTACCAGTGATCGCTGTAAGTGTGTAGCAAGTGTGATAACTGTGATTGCTTAGAGGGAGTGACTATTTTGAATAATCTGAATGGAGGTGGGGTAGGATTTGCACTTTGAAAACCACATATTATGATCAAAAGAGTACAAGGTGCCAAAAGTGACATCTGTTGAAAAATATCTGTGCCCAAATAACTACATGAAAAACCGGTTATAGGTTCTGGGGTGCAAGCACAAAAAACTCCAAGGTCGATCCAATGTTGATTTGGTGCTGCGACGTCTACCCAACCAAATCGAAAACATTTACTACGGTTGTAATTTGGTTCTGATTAGTCTTGAATATAGACCAAAGTCTTAGCACCGTTGACTCAACGTTGATTAGACGTTGGATAAGCAACGTTGTTTAGATGTCGCTTTTGGTCGCTACCAAAACGCAGCTTTCTCCCATGTCTAATCAATGTTTTTGATGCAACGTTGAATAGATGTCGGAAATTCGATGGTGGATAGACGTCGAAAAGAGATGTGATATAGACGCTGGACTCGCAACCAGAAAACAATCTCCTCATATTTTTGCTCTCCGAAAATGGTGGCCATACCAGGTCACTTCAACAACAGAACAAAACGAGGACGTTGAAAATGGGATTTTTCAGCAGCGTGCAAGTTTTTGGCCACTAGCTTTTGAAAACTTCATGAAAATCGACTTCGTACATATCAAGCGTGACCGGATGACCCAAGGTTTGGGGTACTGTGACGGAAGGGTGACCACACGAGAATGGTGGCTGTCTAAATGGCGATTCTAGATTATTATTTTCAGGCGTCTATACAACCTTGCTTTTCCGACGTCTGTACAACGTCGGAAGATAGCCGTTGTTTTGACTTCCATTTGCATCCTATTCATAACATTGATTAGACGTCGGATAATCGAAGTCTAATCAAAGTCGGAAGGTAGACGTTGTTTCCACTTTCACAATAAATTAAAGCCCGACGTTGACCTAAAGTGGTTCCAAACTCGCAATGTTTACTGGGGGGGGGGGGGGGTGGTCAAGTGACCGGTGGTCAAATATCCTGCACTCACGCATGTCATATCTAATATTTCCTGCCAAAAATGATTGTTTCGGGAAGAATTTTGATGGACGTCCAGGAGACGTCTGAAATGAACTTCGAAACTACCGTTAGCTCGCAACGTTTTACGGACGTCCGAATTAAAAATGGCGTTATAAAGACGTTTGGGGAACTATGAAAAATGACATGCTTTTCGAAAGTAATTAGGTTTAATTGAACTTACATCACGACTTCAAAAGGTGTCTACTTCGCAATGTTTAAAACAGGAAGTGCTTTATATTTGAGTCTTGGGTCGCTTTTCAATTTCCTTTGCCAAATATCCTGCAGATTTAAATTCTGCTACACGGAATGCATTTTTTAAAAGCTGTACAGTGGAACACAGAACCAGGGCCCACCCATGAAATTACGTCAAACTAGTCACCTTTTTCGTGGTGTTGCCATTCGTGAGATTCTTTTATTAAAAAAAGAAAACTCATGTTTCGATTCTGTCGAAAACTTGTAGTATTTCCGAAGTGGTCCCATTTACGAGAGGACCCGATCCCGAAGTTCTACTGCACTACTACTCTCCTGAATAAAAAAAAAAGCGAAGACAAATATCTTACCTAGCATGATGCCTTTATCCTGCACACACCAGTCCTTTCGGAAGTCCAAATCAATGTAGAAAACAAACACCAGATGGCCGTAGTTCGCTTCCGGATAGGGATCGATAACGAGAACAACGTCATGCTCATCGTCATTCTCCAGATTATCGTCTGGTATCACAGTACGGTATCGATTGTACGACGGATCGGCGAGATAAACGTTAAGCTGTGAGCGATTTAGTTGGCTTATTTCTAAACACTCACGCTCGCTCATGAATATTGTTTGTGAGCAGTCAAGAGTTTGGATGTAATTGTATGCGTTGTCAGCCCATCGGATTTGTTTTGCATTGGCTGGATCCTTGTTTTCAGACTCGTATGTTGTGTTGTCACGCTCTCGATCCGGACTGTCGTGTATTACGCTTAAAACAGCGCAAGCCTGTAGAATGTTTAGCAACACAACTGCCTTAACGCAAAGTCGTGAAATTATATTGTTGATATTCATTTTATTTCAAGCTACTGTGTCCCTTCAATTTAATTATTTTTGTAATTAAGTTCAAATTCGATAAACTTGCCTTTCAGGTCCTTTTTCTTAATTTTTAACACAATTATTTCAGATTATCTTCAACTTTCTTCTCAGTAATAATATCCGTAAGTGTGTAAGCGTAAAATGTCTGCGAAATACGCTTTTCTAGGTAAATAACATGCAGATAATGTGGAGCTCTGCCACTCTAACCGCAGTACTTAAAGAACTCCCAGGTTATATCTGCTCAAAATTTAAAGGAGAATTTTCCAGGTCATTTGCAGAGCACTCTTTGGAACACGTCTATATAAGGCATACAACTACAGCTTTTAATACCAGTTTATTGAAGTAAATGCGTCATGTCTTTCCTGGCATCCTCTCGACCGGTCTCTGCGAAATTGTTGTGAACGGTACGCGCTGTTTTTAAGCCCTTTATATATTTTATTCCAGTGAATCATTTTCCTGTTAATATATCACTCCTTTTATCCCGAATGCATGGCATCTTTCTTTAATCCTCTGTTTATTGACATTTCTGGGTTGCTTGTAATCGAAACATCGATACAAGGTAAGTCAAATTAACCTTTATTACTCACATCACCTACATCACAGTTCGTCCGCGTTTGGCAATTAATTGATAGACGTAATCAATTACGTTTCCTTCAACGGCTGCTTTTAAGTTAATTACCCCTCTGCTGGCCTCTTTCTGTGAGTCAATGATGCTATTCTAGTCAAATAAATAGAATTATTCATGACACATAAAAAGATAAATTACACATTCCTTTTTGCAGTAAAAAGAAAAAAAAAAAAAAGAAAAAAAAGAGCGTTCAGCGGTTTCTTGGGTGGGGGTCAGTTGGCTGATGAGGAGGTGGAAGTGAGGATGGGATGGAGCTTCTGATGGGAGTGTACAATGACATTGGGCCTCGTGTCGACGACATAACAACACCTTTTTTACCCACCATCTTCTGTCCTCAGCTATCTTCGAAACTGTTTTCCGTTGCAGGCATCTTTTGATCCGTCAAATCTCAAAGCCAAAATTCACGGGAAAATGTTAAACAGATTCAAAAGTTTACTGAAAAGAAACTTAACCCACGTTTACCGTTTTATGTAGCAACCTTTTAACCCCAACGGTCTTTTTATCTTTCCAAACCATTTAAACTCCACTACCACACGTCATCTCTTTGCAATGAACTCAATAACCCCGCCCCCACCCCCTACCCCACCCCACCCCGCCACTCTGCTTGTGTTCCCTGGATGCGTGTCGTCCCACGGGAACAGGGGCATTAAGGGCGTGCGCCAGAAAAATTACATAAACTGAGTGCGAAATTTGTATTTTGAGCAGTTGTTTGTGTCATTTTACCAAAGATCTTTTGGAAATAGGGTAGGTGGGAGGTTTACTAAACTTTTTTAAGCGCAGCTTGCACTTCCGTTAGGCATATCATGGATACTATTATCCGCCCCCACTAAAACAGTGAGTTCAAGATCTGTTTTATTTTATTTTTATTATATTCTTAAAATAGAAGTGCTATGCTGGGGGTCTCTCGACGAACACTGCCCAAGTAAAATGAAGCGATGTAATATGCATTAAATCGTAAATACTCAAGTTTCATGTTTACTGTGTTCTTAAAATAACACTTGACTTTAATTATTGTAGTAAATTTACAAAGCAGTGGTAACTCCATGTGAATTGATATTACAGATTAAATGGATGCTATATCCGCTGATTAATTTAAAGTCTGCAAACTACTCGAGAAATGGGACATGGATCATTCTTAGGAGACAGCATACAGGCCAGAACTCGAAAAATCTTATATTAAATGCAGGGTCCTGATGGATATTGAAATATATACATTAGGGTATTAATGGGTACGTTAGGACTATACACATGAAGCCGGAAAAAATGCAACTAAAATATATTGTAGTTGTATGTAGATTTATAAATCTTTAAACAACTGTCTAATCAACGGAAACCTGTAACGGAAATCTGAAAGAGATTCAGTTTTTCATATTGGTTATGTTGAAATGCAGATCCAAGGCTACATCAAAAGTCCAAAGCGAAAAAAAAATTGTAAAGAGAAAATTCTACTTTTCAAACTTTTACTTTGAACTATTTACATCTTCTTCTTCTTCTTCTTCTTCTTCTTCTTCTTCTTCTTCTTCTTCTTCTTCTTCTTCTTCTTCTTCTTCTTGTGCTTCTTCTTCTTCTTCTGGTTATTGATATTATTATTACTATTATTATTATTATGACTAATATTTTTAACCAATAATATTATTAATTATTATTATTTTATGCTTGTTTATGACTAAATGATCTTAATTTAACAATCTTAAAAAATATTTTTTAGTTAGGACCGTGCTCCCTTTTAAGTGCCAATCAAAGCCGGTTGTTATAAAAACTAAAGCTTTATAAAACGTTGTAATTTTATTTTTTACTGAAGTTGAAAATTTTCTAACTAGAAATATTAGAAAGGTATTGCGGTTTTTGTTTTGTCGCGTAGTGCTGACTTGTAACTGTTCCAAAATGACCCCCTTAGTCAAAGCAGTTTTATTACCTGACACGTGAATCACGTCAGTTACAGTTAATGAGCGAGGCTGTAACCTTTAATGAATTTGTGAGGTAATCTGAACTCAGTTAATTTGGACAAAATAAGTGTAAAAAGTGATCAATGCTGGATGAGTAACCCTCAGTATGGAGGCCCAAAGCTAGCACGCAACGTACCTAAAATGCTGTACTTTTTCTTGTTTTATTAAATATGGACGGGCCGTTTTGGGGAGTTGCTTTGCAACGCTTATATAACTTTCTTTGTTAACTTTCCCGAAAACGGCATCTATTGATTACGTTTTTTTTCACAATTATTCAATATTTATTGATATCTTTACAGTGATTTGAGATCTCCGAAACTAAATAAGAGATGTTTTACAGTTAGAGTGTTTATGTATCATTTGGTTATATCTCTAAAAGTTAGCCATAAATTTTATCATGCAAGATATACCTTATCTAATTCATTGTTTGATATTCAGACATCTGGATAGATATGAAAATGGGGGTTAAGCCATATCTTGAAATTAATTGCATCTCTAATTGGATTAGAGATGCAACAAATATGTCATTTTTAACACTTGACAAGCCTTTGGCTTGCACGAGTAATATGAATTTGTGCGAGCAAAATTCGTCCTTTTTTTTTTCTTCTTGACACTTTTCCCGATTTTTTGTGTCTTCTTCTTCTCTGACACTATGAGCCCTAGGACCATGAAACTTGGGACTTATGAAGGGCTTGATCTGAACATATGCATGTCACTTTTTATTTTCGTCTTTGATTTCGTTTTCTTTGTTAAAACGCCATGTGAAAAGAGTGTATTTTTTGCAAGTAAATGCGTAGCATTCAAAGACAGCACAGAATACACATTTGCTCTGTGAGCTTTGTGCGAGCTCTCACTGCGTAAATAGATAACAAGGCGTATGCCTGATCAGTCAATAAAACTTTAAGTCAACAACAACCAAACACTACTCGGCTTATAAGACGTATTCAAGCTGTGTTGTTTGCTACATTTTATTCAAGAAATAACCCATTGAAGGAAGTAGTTTTGCGTTTTAATTTTTGTCAAGTGTTTAACATTTCGCTAGCGGAATGAGCTTCTAGTTAACACTTGACAAGCCTTTGGCTTGCAAGGGTTATATGAATTTGTGTGAGCAAAATTCGTCCTTTTGTTTTTTTCTTCTTGACACTTTTCCCGATTTTTTGTGTCTTCTTCTTCGCTGACACTATGGACCCTACGATCATGAAACTTGGGACTTATGAAGAGCTTGATCTGAACATGTGCATGTTACTTTTTATTTTCGTCTTTGATTTCGTTTTCTTTGTTAAAACGCCATGTGAAAAGAGTGTATTTTTTGCAAGTAAATGCGTAGTATTTAATCCACATCACACACAGTTGCTCAGTGAGCTTTGTGCGAGCTCTCACTGCGTAAATAGATAACGCGGCGTATGCTAGATCAGTCAATAAAACCTTAAGTCAACAGAAACCAAACACTACTCGGCTTATAAGACGTATTAAAGCTGTGTTGTTTGCAATATATTATTCAAGAAATAACCCATTGAAGGAAGTATTTGTGCGTTTTAATTTTTGTCAAGTGTTTAACATTTCGCTAGCGAAGTGAGGTTCTAGTTAGTATTTGAAATAGAATTAGATAGATGTCTAAATAAGTAAAGACATGTTTTCACTCATCACTATGATCACTGGGTTTTCACATTGCTTACAACAACACAGTATTTTAAGCGACCCCGGTGATTATTCTGAGGAAGAATCAAAGCTAAAAAAATCGACAGCATCAATGTTTGCAACATACAGCATATTGATAAATCATCACATGCAAAATGGCCGCACTGTAAATTACATAACCAGCCAGACTAATTAGAAAGTGCAGAAATCTACGGTGTTGGTGTACGGGGAAACAGGATAAGTCTGTACTGGGCAAGTCCCTACCGGATAAGTCCCTACCAGTCAAGTCCCTACTGGACAACTCCCTACTTAGGACAAGTCTCCACTAGGACGTCTCCGTACTTTTTCAATTTTTTTAGCTTTATTCAGAATTATAGTTGGTACGAATTTGCCTTTTATGTTCGTTGAGGTCATATCAAAAGACATTTGAAAGAGAGGACTGCAAGCCAATCTTAAGTGCCCCGTGACACTGTTATGGATAAACCTTGCCAAATCAATTTCACTGTCACATAAAAAATCTGCATAGTTGTATCTGTTCAAACGTGATATTTTAGACTAAAAATTTTTAGGTCATTGAGCGATCTTACTTTGACAAGCTAAGTAGTGGATATGCGCCTAACCTGTGCAATATTTCAGATAAAAATGCACTGTTATATCTCAATGCACTCCTGAAGAAGAAAATATAGATAATACAAGTATGACGTCAGTATTGGGGCACTTACGTGCATATTTGGGTATTGAATGTCAAAATAAGAAAAATGCAAGTTTAACAAGAGTTAAAGCAGTCAAACATATTAAAGACTTTCGGAAACGATAAAACAGGTCATTATCAGGTTCCGATTGCTGAAAATAACACGATTAAAAGGCAATGTTTCCATAAACTACGACATAATATTCCTCCACAGTACAGTTATCACCCTACGTGCTCATTGATCACATCTAAAACAACGCCAAAACATTCTAATATGTTAGTTTTTTGTGGTTTTGATTTTAATCTAATGCCGAAATCATGCGAAGTTCTTCCAGTTCGACTCTCCACTGTCATCTTTTATAAAATTTAGGCGTATCCGAAACTTTCAATTTTTCATTTAGGAATGGAAGCTTAACTCATAAAATCGTTTCTTAATAAAGGAATATCTAAGGCAACTGGAGATATATTTGGATCTGTTTCAAACTAATTCGTTCAATAATGAATCGATCTGGAAGACGATTAGATCCAACTAAATATAAATAGTACTAAAACACGTTATGAGGACCGCTAAATGCGTGTAATTACGATACTGAGACTAAAATGGCAACTGTCGGTTTTTTTGCGGAGCAGACAGTGACGTAACTCGCCTATGGCGTGCTTTGGCCTGTAGAATGCATTGGGCACATTTTGAGATTACGTGACAAAGTACATGGCACTGCCCAGTTTTAAAGGTGCAGTTTGAAGCAACATAGCAGATCCGATATTTGTTCCTGTGGTTTACACGTAGATTCACAGCCTACAACTACTACATACAGCCTCATATACATCAAATATGCATTGAAAGTGCAGGGTTGTATCGGTGAAATAGATATCACCATTAAAACATCAACACTAGCCGATATAATGACCTCTAGAAATCTCCTCAGTTGGAAGGATCAGAATATGTGTCTCCAAGGGTATGGCTGACACACTCACTGAAGTGTTGCTACTGTCCAGACTTTACTTCTAGTTTTTACCATATTCACTGTCCTGCTACAGAGCATTTTCATTTGGTTATAGTGAGTGTTACACAGGGCTGCCCTTGTGGTGGAACAAGACAAACACACGAGACAAAATTTCTGTAACAAATAAGAAATAAAAATTTATTAGAAGAGGCAACCTGGGAAGATAAACTTATAAACTGTGGCTCTAATGTAAGTGTAAAGTTTCTACTTGTCACGGTTCCTATTTGTCACAGTTTTCACGGTTAAATAGAGCAAAGCAATAACTCAGTAATGTACTGACTGCAAGGTTTAAAGGAAAGAACCTGAGCATAAGTTATCAAACTCTTACAATCTTCACACATTCGCCTCCCAAATAAAGCTAAAAAAATCAGATGAACTGCATCAAAACTGATCCTACCATAGGTTTAAATATCTAAGCATTCTTAAAATATAAGTTGCAAAATTCGCAATAAGACAGTTCTAGATAAATCAGATAGTTTCGTGATGTCAAACTGAGTCTAGTATTTATTTATGCAGTGGGGACTCTCAATTAAGGCGATAGTGGAAGCAACGAAAAGGGATTTATTTAAATGCAGCCTTATCTTATCAGGTCCATTTATAATGGGTGCAAATGACACAGGAGCCAAATAAAAGCACTGTTTAGACAGAGGTGGTGTCATAGAGAGTGCCCTCTCTCCCTTCAGTGGGAGTATATTTGGACTTGATACAGTCTACTCCAAATAATATATTTTTGTTTGAAAATAAATGTTTAGGATTTCATCAACAGGAATTCAGTTTTTATTTTAAACTCAAAGCCCTGAGATCCTAGCCAAGATCAAAGGCAGCTGATATTTCATGTCCTGTCCCGTTACATTCAGGTTGATCAAGTCTAAACCCCCTTCCTATCCAGATAGTTTATAATGAAATTAAATCTGGTTTTGAAGTAAAAAAGGGCAGCTTATTACAGATGCGATCCTTGTCTGTTCTAGAAATCAATGAATTAACACAGTGATAGTAGCTACTGTAGACAGGAGCATCAACTACAAAGACAGTAGTTTGTTCCGGTGAGAGATGTTTTTATGCATGCTTCTGATATATGTAGAAACACATGACCATTTATTTGCACTGATTGTGTGTCTGCACCCAAACACAGAATGGTTTGTCTATTTGCACAAATGCAATCACATTCAGCCTTTAAGAACTGCCAAGCAACGACCATAATGATGCAAAACTCTGAACTTCAAAAGAGCAAGTCTTCCTGTGATACAACTGAAACACCAAAATTCACTCTTTGTATTACGCGTGAAGAATCGATTATACAAGTAAATTTGGTCTAGCATATAATGGGTAACGGAATAATTAAAAACGTAAAAACGTCAAGAAATAAAACAACAACAAGATCATGTTCACATCTACACATTTGCGACTTTTTTCAACTTGTCATGTCTTGCTGATATTTATATCGTTTTGTTCCATCAAATTCACCTGCCACACCGTCAGACATATTTGGTAAAACAGTGATTTACACAAACTGATTCTTCCCTCCAATGTAAATCATTTTAGCAAAGTTCGCAAATCCGGTGATGCCGTTTGCCATGCATTTGCTTGTCTTGCAAACCTACCTTTTGTTAGACGCAAATAAATTCCTAGGTGTACTAAAAAGATAGTATTTTTAGGAAGTAGTGTTCAACTAGTTATCAATCGGAATAAGCTTAAAATTCATTTATATTTAACATGTTGCAAGTCAGTTACTATCAAAGAGTGTATTAAAATTGTGCGGAACATTTTTTCGCCTATTTTAATCTATAGGCCGATTATTTTGTTCCTACTTCCCTCTGACCATATTGGCGCTAGGACCACCAAGTTTGATGTATATGTAACATGTGATGTACAGTTAATTTTCATGCATTTTGTTTTTCTGTTTTTTATTTTCATCGCCAAGTAAAAAGTTATTTTTTTTACAAATAACAGTGCTTTCGCCAATCCAATAATTATCAACAGTACGGAATACGTAGGACTTTTGGCGGGGTTAGGTGGGGAGGAGGGGGATACTGTTGCAGTAAGTTAGTATCAAAGCCATGTACTTTTTAAGAAAGGTTTCTAGCTGTCAAAAAGGTTTCTAGAAAGACATTTTTTAAAATGGTGTGTCTGTAAAGACAAAGTTAAGCCAACAACACACTGAAAAATTCTAAAAAAATTTTATTTGAAGGGAGAACATGATTGTTATATTCAGTGTTTAATATTTCACCTTTGAGAAATAAATTCTCTTTATCTTGCTATTTTTGATTTTTGTTTTAGATTATAGTGGGCCCTAAGACCAAATGGAGTCGTATACCCCAAATGGATTGGCAGACTGAAACCTTTGATGCTTACACCTTGTTAAACTCTATTCAGGAGCCTGTATTAACTAATACATTCGACATTTAAAATTATCTGCTCACATTTAAAGAAATGAAGACTATCTGATTAAATAAACATCTTGATATCATTAAACTATGTTGTTCTTCATGACCATAATAGAAGCAATTTAATTACCCGAAGGCAACCTAATCAAAGAGCACAAGGTTATAGTGTTTTTTTTGTGGACAAAAACAATGCCTATATTCATCTTAATAGAATTGTGGGTGTCGCTTGACATCGTTCTGATGCGAGATTTGAAGAAAGTGGATAGCCATATTTCAGTAAATTTATGTGAACAAACACAATTAGAATGATCCTCAAGCATATGTCGAATTACTAAATGTTCGCATTTGCAGTTCTGATGAGCAGCGTACTTGTTCTAATCTGGTCTCAATGAATCAAGTCGATTTTACACTTGGGGATTTTCAATCCCCTAGTTTATTGCTTTCTTACGACTTGGCGTTTCCCTATGTTTCCTATTTTCCGCCAAAACCTTGTCACGCGAACTCCTCTGAGACGGCTAGGGCTAGGACGAGCAAATTTGGCAGAGACATAGTATAGCATCTTTAGTTAGTTCAGCTCGATTTTTCAAGAAATTTATCAATTTTTTATATGCAAAAATGGACATTGAAATTTAAAATTTGAAAACCTTGTCACGCGAACTCCTCTGAGAGTGCTAGGGCTATGACGACTAAATTTGGCAGAGACATAATGTAGGTTATGTAGTTGGTCCAGTCCAGCTTATTTGTGTAGAAATTCATTAATATTTAAAAAGTGAAACTGGACATTGAATTTGTGCCACCGACGCCATCTATTAGCAAGCAAACGCTTTGATTTCTCAGTTAAATGAACTGGCATGATATCAGCCTGAGCGTATTCATCGCCCAACTGTCTACAATGAGAACCATCACAGCATGCGTGTGCAAGCTGAAGCTGGCTGCAGCGTTTGGATTCTTTCCAATTGCTAAATTTGGCTCACTGACAGAGGGTGCATTTTTTAAGCTACCACCTTAGAGAATGATTTACCATTATCTCGAAAACGGTTGAAGACCTTGACCACTTCGGACATACCCGGAAGTGGGCCATTATCTCGAAAACGATTAAATATAGAGCAATTTTGGGCTTATTTTCGACTCTTTGGGCCTGAAAGACGATATGTAAAAAGTATCTCGGTGACCTTGACCTCCTCGGTCATGGCTAAAGTAAAAAAGTTGACCATTATCTCCAAAGCGGGTACAGATAGAGCGACTTTTGGGCTTATTTTCAACACTTTGGGCCTAAAAGACGATATGTAAGAGGTACTTCGGTGACCTTGACTTCCTCGGCCATAGTCAAGATCAAGGCCATTATCTCGAAAACGGTTAGACATACAGCGATTTTGAGCTTATTTTCAACCCTTTGGGCCTAAGAGGCGATATGTAAGAGGTACCTGGGTGACCTAAACCTCCTTGGTCATGGTCAAGATCAAAACCCGGAAGTGGGCCATTATCTCGAAAACGGTAACAGATAGAACGCTTTTGAGCTTATTTTTTTACTCTTTCGGCTTAAAAGATGTTGTGTAAGGGGTACCTCGGTAACCTTGACCTCCTCGGCCTAGGTCAATGTCAAAAACCGGAAGTTCAGCATTATCTCGAAAATGGCCAGAACTGGAGCGATTTTTAGCTTATT